>MU226477.1:2244195-2276895 GCA_018584345.1 Thuja plicata
TATGCTACCAATATTGATCAACCTCTATGGGCACAATAGGTATCTGGCATATCTGGTGCTACCTAACTACATCAGCCTCCTTCTTAGACTGTGTGTCGGTATCAGGAACTCAATGCTATCTTCATGATAAACTCTTTGGCAATCTGTTAGGATATACCTCAATTATAGAAGATTGTTAATTCCTGCTCTGTTAAGAGACTTGATGCTTCAATGGTTAAACTAAAACACAATGACCTATTTCTAATGAAACTTGAATTGCAGATTTTCAGATCTATTTAAGTACATTACCTCTCTGATCAATGTGTCAATTCAATTCTTTGTGCTCCACACTTTCTGTTCTGTGATGCTGTGCTTCACTGTTTGTCGGTGTCTATAGAATTATTTAGCTCTTCTTCAACTTGATTGTTCAGGACTGTATGAAGTTCTTCTTCATCAGTTTCTCTTTAGCATCCTCTTTCTATTCACTCCCCTTCCCGTATATGTGATTGTAGAAATGAATTATGCTTGTCTCTTATATAGACATGATATTCCTTAATTATTGATTCTTGATTCTTGGCGTGAAAAATAATCCAGCCAATCTGATTTAAAGCATAACTCCTGATTTATCTCGTAGTTATCTTCTTGCCAACTGTACAAATCTTATTTAAATCAATTACTTAACTTTAGTTGAATAAAAGAAATAAAAAAACCAGTTAAGTCTATCCTTAAGCTCTGCCAGCTAGATATTTTTTCATTTTCTGAACTCTCTATTCTTTCAGTCAACTCTGTAGTTAGTCGTTGGTGATAATTGCCAGTTCTGTCAGTGTGACTCCAGTTAGCTTCGGGATTTCCATCCGTTGGGCATCATTGGATTTTACTCATTGAGAAACTCTATTTTCAGCTTGTCAGGTATCACTATGTTTTTTCTTCGTTGGGCACTCCATCGGTGTTGTCTGTCACTTAGTGAATACTTGAATTTTATGCATTGCTGAAAACATAATCTCTGTTCCATTGATTCTCTGAAGTCTTTGGCATTATGTACATGACCGTACAGATTATATCAATTTGACATCAATGACAATACAAACCATTAACTGATTTAATGCCTTGCATTATCTTCAACTTAACATTATCAAACATTTAATCAGTTACATGTCATTAGGTTATTTAGTTAAAAAGTTCTTGCCATGAACAATTTTGATATGAGAATTGATAGAATAGTCGATACCAGAAGGATGCATCCTGATGGGAAAAATATTGATTGAGTGAAATGGGAATTCACTGGCAATTGCTTGTGAATAGAACGAAACTAGGAAAGTCAATCTTTCTGCTTATTTGTTGGAAATGTTTGCAGTCACTGTGTCTAGAATAAAGCTCAGTATTGATAGGGTAAGATTAGTCATGCATGAATGTGATTTTATTGCAAAAGTGGAAAACGGTCAGGGGACTACCTACATAGATATGGGTAGTGAATTTATTATGGAAGGTGATGGAGGCTATATGGAAGATGGTGGAAACAGATGGTGGATCTGACTACACATGGCACTTGAAATAGGTTTTCACCATGGTACTTATCCATTGTGCCACCAAAGTGGTTTTCATAGATGGAAAGATTTATTTCTCTTTATCTTTTCCTTTTTTTTGATACTTTTTTCAAGATTTTATATATTTTATGCTTTTTAAATTTTTTTGATTTTTTTTCTTTTCTAATTTTTTTGGATGTTGATAGTTTTCTGCTGTACAACAGACTGCTGAAGGATCAAGCATAGAAGCACTTGAGATGTATGATATTTATAGGATCAAGAATAGGATCTCCCTCTGGTGAAGCAACCTGATAAGCATCGGACCCATACTTTACTATGATGATGAAGGGCCACAACCAATTAGGTTAAAACTTGCCTTTCTTGTCACGGTTCTAGAGGTTCCTCATATTGTGCTATAGGACAAGATCACCAACCTCAAATTGACAAGGTTTAATCCTTTTGTTGAATTAGAGGTGGAGGCAATTTTGATACATGTGGAGGTGGTTTAGGGAACTGAGGCGTCTCTCATCAAGGAGTTCTAGCTCTTGCAAGTGGGCAACTCTATATTCTTCTTCGGACAACAAATTATTGAGATAAACTATGAGGGAAGGGAGCTCAATTTTGATGGGTAGAATAGCCTCGGTGCCATAAACAAGGGCAAAGGGGGTGGCTCCAGTGGGGGTTCAGATGCATGTGCGATAGGCCCAAAGGGCGGGATTGAGGTGAAGGTGCCAATCGTGGCCAACTTCATCAACTATTTTCTTGAGGATTTTAAGGATGGTTTTATTTGTATCCTCTGCTTGACCGTTGCCTTGCGGAAAGTACTTGGAAGATGTATGGTGGGTAATGTTAAATTTCCTACATAGCTTTGTGACATCTCTATTTTTGAAAGGTACTGCATTATCAGTAATGATGTCCTGAGGAATGCCATAGCGATAGATAAGATAGTTAAAAATGAACTTCAAGATCTATTTTCTAGTGGTGTAGGTGAGAGGAACAACTTTGACCCACTTGGTAAAGTACTTAGTAGCAGCAAGGATGTATTTATGACTATTGGAAGAATTAGGGAAAATTTGGCCAATGAGGTCGAGACCCCAGCGGGAAAAAGGCCAAGGGGTGAAGGTGGGTTGAAGGGATTAGGATGGGGTGTGTATCAAATCACCATGATGTTGACAAGGCACACATTTATTCACATAGTTGTAAGGATCTTGTTCCATAGTAGGCCCATAATATCTAGTGCATAACAACTTCTTGGCCAAAGTGAGTCCACTAGAGTGAGCCCCATAGATTCCTTGACGTACCTGCTCCAAGGACATTTGTGCTTCATCAGAATTCAGACACCTTAGAAGAGTTCCATCAAAATGATTTTGGAAAAAGGGTATCACCGAGGATTGTGTATAGGGAAGTGCAATTAATGAAGGTTTTGCATTTATTGGGGGTTAAGACAAGTGGGGTATGTACATTGCGAAGGTAGGAGTATACTTATTGGTACCATGGGGAGTTAGGATCAACAATCTCACACCCATTTCAGAATTTGGTTTGTCATAGGTAGGGACTGTAAGATTCTCAATGAGAAACTCACACCGCGTACTGTGTTCTGGCATGGTGATCAGGGACCCAATAGTAGCCATGGCATCAACTGCTTTGTTGTTTGTGCGGGGGATTTGTTGGAAGAGCAATTCAGTGAAATGTGGTTTGAGGTCCTCAACTGTACGATGATAGGGAAGAAACTTATCATCCTTTGTTTGATATTCATCCATAACTTGTTTGATAACCAATTGTGAATCACCTAGTACCAACAAATTTAGAATCTTGCATTGTATGGCTTGACGGAGTCCAAGTACAAGGACTTCATATTCTGCAATATTATTGGTACACAAAAATTGTAATTTATAAGATTTAGGGATGAGATCCCATTTTGGTGTAACAAACAAGATTCCTGCCCCCAATCTTTTCTAAGTAAAGGATCCATAAAAATAAAATTTCCATGGGGTACTCGGGGAAAGATTAAGGACTGATTCATTTGGAAAATCTGTGATCAGTGGATGTTTACCATCAACAGGTGCTTGAGCTAACTGATCTGCAATAACTTGTCCTTTGATAGCTTTGTGATCCACATAAACAATGTCAAATTAACTAAGGATCATAACCCATTTCACTGTATGACCAGTAAGAGAAGCACGGGACAAGAGATATTTGAGTGGATCAATTTTGGCAATAAGGTGAATCTTATGATTAAGAATATAATGTCATAGTTTCTATGTACAAAAGACAACAACTAAATATGATTTCTCAATTAGGGAATAATTCAATTCATAAACAATAAGGGTCCTACTAAGATAATAAATTCTTCACTCTTTTCCAATATCATCTAATTGTGCTAGAAGGACTCCCAATGCAACCTTTGTAGCAGATATATACAAAATCAGAGGATGATCAACAACAGGTGGTACCAACACATGTGGATTGGCCAGATAGCCTTAGCTTCTCAAATTCATTTTGACATAAGAAATCCCATTGGAATTTGATATTATTGTGCAAGAGATGAGAAAACAGATGCACCTTATCTGCCAGCTGTGACATGAATCTCTTGATGGACTGCAGTTTTCCTTGTAAGCTCCGCAATTGTTTCAATGTTTTTGGAGGTGGCATCTCGAGAATGGATTTTTCTTTCTTTGGGTCAACTTCTATTCTACGCTGTGACATGATGTATCCCAGTAGATTACCAGATTGTACTCCAAAGACACATTTCTTGGGATTTAGCCGAAGCTTATACTTCTCCAATCACTCAAAAATGGTAGTGAGGATAGGAATGTGTTATTATCATGTCTTGGACTTACCCAAGAGATCATCCACATATTATTCTATGATGACATGCAGGAGATCATGGAAGATGGTTGTCATTGCTCTCTGATATGTGTCGCTGACATTTTTAAGGCCAAAGGGCATCACCTGATAACAAAAGGTACCCCAAGGTGTCATGAATGCAATTTTGTGCTGGTCTTCTAGTGCTATCCTAATCTGATTGTAACTGGAGAAGCCATCCATGAGGGACACAATCTTGTATCTAGTAGTCAAATCCACTATAATGTCAATATTTGGGTGTGGAAAATCATCCTTAGGACATGCAAGGTTTAGGTCTCTGAAGTCGGTGCAAATGTGCATGCCCCAAGCAGGTTTTCCTACTGGCACAATATTGGGAACCCATTCAAGATAGTCTATAGGTCTGATTACTTCAACATCTAGCATCTTCTGAAGCTATACTTTGACTACTAGTGCAACTTGTAAAGTTTTTGTTTAACAGGTTTCACATTGGGATCCACAACAAGATGGTGCATGAAAAAATCTATATCTAGCCTGGACATGTCTTTGTAGGTCCAGGCAAATTTGATTTTATGTTTATGAAGGAATGTCATCATGTCTTTCTTTTCTTGATCACTGAGAGAAACTGCAATGTAAGTGATGTGTGGATCTACTTCTCTGCCTAGATTGATTGGGATAGTGTCTTCGATAATCATAGAGGACACTTCTGGTTTTGATGATATGAATGACAAGTCAACTTATCCCTCCTCTAGTGCCTTATAAATATTTTCACTATAGGATGCATCCTTTATTTTATATTTTTCTTCATCTGAAGGTGCTTGCAAGAGGTTTTCACCAAAGGATGTTTTTGTATTTTCATTTTTTTATTTTCATTCTCATTTTTGTGACTAAGAGAATTGACTTGGCTACCGAAGTAGGCTTGCTCATTGTAGTGGATCTGGTGTTCATATTTTGGGAGTTTCTTAAGTCCAAGGAGGGCTAAAATTGCCTCATTTGAATCACAAACATCCAAAGATGGTGGTGAATCTTGTTGATCACAGTCTATTACTTCAGGATTTGTGAGGGGAAGATGAGGGGATGAAAGGTCAGGGTCATCAAGGCCATCTTCAACATAGTGGAAAGGAATTTTGAAGAAATCTTCTTTAGTGTCTGAATCCGAG
Source organism: Thuja plicata (assembly GCA_018584345.1). Taxonomy (NCBI): domain Eukaryota; kingdom Viridiplantae; phylum Streptophyta; class Pinopsida; order Cupressales; family Cupressaceae; genus Thuja; species Thuja plicata. The sequence continues at coordinate 2,249,681 of MU226477.1, forward strand.
GTGGATAAACAAAAATCCTAGCGAAGTTAGTCTTAGTTTCTATGGAACCCAATCCATGTCCTCGAGGATATCCATTGGCTGTTATAATTTTCTTCTTACTAGTTTCATTAGCTCCATGACCAATACCATGATACCCCATGCTTTGAACAATGGGAGTAACCTTGATATAATTTCCTTTAGGGAAGTTCACAGGTTTTTCTTCTTCGTCATTGTAGAGCCAATCAAGGACATTGAATTCCATGTGTTCATCTGATAAGGACCCCCAATGTTCAAAAGTGGTTTTTTTGTAACACGTGAGCTCTTTTTCTTTAGAGGGGGGTAATGGTGATGGTCTTCCATAGGACTTCAAGGAAAAAGGGAGCTGCCCAATGCATAGAGCACTTTCAAATTTATATTCTCCCATGCCTTGATCTGTAAAGGTGGTCTTTGCTTCAAATGTAGAGGTTTTGTCTTCAGTAACCTTTTCATTTCCTTTGGATTGATCAACTGGTGTTTCTGATGTCCTTTTTGGAATTGAGGAAGTGCTTGGAACAAAATTTTCTTTATTTAAATGTTGGCCAAACTCATTCAATGGATAGTAGTTGGATTATTTTACTTCCAGTCTCTTGCAGTATTGAAAGGGCTCAGGATCTCTAGGAATCATGATTTATCTACCATGATGTGGGAACTTGAGACACTGATGATAAGTAGAGGGTATACCTTTGATAGTGTGTATCTAGGGTCATCCTAGCAAGATATTGTATGTTAGATCTAAATCTAGCACATGGCAAACAATTTCAATCAAGGTCGGGCCCACTTGTAAGGGTAGTATGATCAAACCCTTGCTTTCTCATTCTCTATAATCATAGGCCTTTATTGTGATTCACTTGTCTACATCCAGGAGGTCCTCAAAATGACTGATGTTATGAATAATTTTCAATGTGCACAAATTTAAGCCAGATACACTATCTATAAGGACTCATTTTATTTTTGTGGACTGGATTTTGGCTTCGATATGAATGGATTTATTATGTTAAAGGTCAGGACCATGAAAGTCCTTATCGGTGAAGACAAGGTTCTCTTGTACGGCTAAGTTCCCGGTCATAGCTTGGAATTGAGCGGCGTTGATATTCTCAGGGACACAGGATTCATTTAGAGAATCTTCAAAGATTTCTTTGTGAATTGGCAAGGTACGTAGGAGTTCTAGAATGGATATTTATGTAGGTGTCTTTCCTAACTGGGCCAATAAATCATAGCGTGAGGCCAACTGAGTAGTGGTAGAAAGTGCAATTCATGGATTTGCAGATGTAAAAGGTTTATCAGTAGCTTGGACAATAACTCCGGGTCTATGTGTGGTAGCATTACAATCATCATCTTTGAGGATTATGGTGTTAACATGTGTGTCAGATTCTTCAATGCGGGCACAAAGAACATCAAACCCAAAGATATCATTTTGTTGTAGACTCCCACATGTTCAATCATTGCCTATGATAGTATTGGTAGAGTAATCATATGGGATTATGTTGGATGTATTGTTTTGATTGTGTGGTGGGAAGGGCTGATTGTAGAATTTAAGTTTCACATTAGATGAGGACGCGTTCTAACCTTCAACTTTGATTTTTCCATCCTCAATGAGATCTTTCACAAAGTTTCTAAGCTTCATGCATTTCTTGGTATCATGCCCTTTGATGCGATGATAATCACAATATTCATTATCTCTATACCAAATGGGTTTGGGTTGATTCTCATCGAAAGGCCGAGTATTTGGATAGATGATCATTCCTTGATCTGTAAGTTGTTTAAAGATCACGTCCAGGGGTTCTGCTAATGTTGTGAATTGTCATCATTGTCGATTGTTGTTATTGTCATTATTGTTGTTGTTGTTGTTTTTGCGAGGGAACAAGTATGATTGGTTGCGCGGTTGTTGTTGATTATTGTTTTGATATTGATTTTGATTTTGATTGTTTTGATTTTGATTTTGATTGTTTTGATTCTGGTTTTGATTATTGCTGTGATTCAAATTTTGATTTAGATTGTTATTCTGAGTGTTTTGATTATCATTGTTGGATGCTTGAATAGTTTGAACATGCTTGGCATCAATCACTCCATCATTGACAACTCCTTTGTTTTTACTCCATAATTTTGGTTTATCATTGTTGAAAGGAGTATAGTGTTTGATGCTACCTCTTTGCAAAAGGCCATCTTCAATGTCTTTTCCCTTCTTGATAAGGGATTCAAAGGTGTCAGGTGAAGCAATTTTCATTTGGAAAGACATCTCGAAGATCAAATTCTTTGTGAAGATGTCAATTAAGTGGCTATCAGGTATTTTCCATGGCATGTGATTTGCAATATGTCTCCATCATTGTAAGAAAATAGCAAAGGTTTCTCTATTCTTTTGTTTAGAATTGCACAAATCGTTGAGTGTTGCTTGATACTCAATATTATACAAATATTGTCCAACAAAATTCTCTGAAAGATCAGAGAAAGTAGAGATTGATCCATAAGGAAGGGCCATGAACCATTCCAAAGATGCACCTCCAAGAGTCCTAGTGAAGAGTCTTTTCAGGTAATTTTTTTTATACACAACTTCTTGACATGCGATGTAGAGTTCTTTGAGATGTTGTAGAGGACATGTTTCACCTTTGTACTTCTCAAATTTAGGCATCTCAAAGTTTGGGGAGAATGATTGCATTGTGATAGACTTGTCAAATGGATAGGGACAAATCTCCTCAAAAGAAAACTCCTTTTTGCCCCCATTTTATAAGCCATGCACAAGATTTTTGAGTTCATTAAATTGTTGGGCTAAATCTAGAGCATTATGCAGTGGAAATGGTGGCACATAAGCTCTGCCTCCTCCAAATTGTGCAGCTGAAAACCCCGTGGAGGTCTTACCAAAAGTAGGAGGGGGTATATATTGATGAGTTCTAGATGTGTTGGTTGTGGATGTCTTCATACCTGTTGTTTGAAATATAGATGATATAGGCAAAGGAATGGAAATATGCCCTATGTTGTTGACATTAGCGCTTGCTCCTTGAGTAGTATTTTTTCGTTGCGTGAGTGCTATTATGCAGAGTATTGTTTGGAAAAATGCTTATGATCTATTAAATTTGCACTTGTGTCAATTGGACTGATGATGTGGTTGTTGATACAGGTAGTGATGTAGGTATAGACATGGAAGGTTCACTAATAGATCCTTTACCAATATCACATGATGATGTAGAATTTGAATTAGAAGCCATGGTTGCGGTAGCAGCAGTAGTGGCTTTGGTGATATTTGAAGTAAGGAGCGATTCATAAAAGTCAGTGGGCACTGTAATGCCATTTCAAATAAGATTCTAGAAGATTTCACCACTGTTTTGATTAATGGCTTTTTCATCCATTTCTAAGTTATATGGATCGCTAAGGAAATCGTTCGCTTGGGTAGGTCTTTCTTCTTGTTCCACTAACTCAGTATCTTTGGGAACTTCCTCAACTATTACTTTAGTGCCTTGAAAGAATTGATGGGAAAAAGGATTCTCCTAGTAGGTAGCATTGTTGAGTGTTGCACGCCTCATGTTTCTAGCTTGGGATTGAGTGACTACCATACAATGACAGACTTAGAAGAATGAAACACAAGAAGATGTAAGATTGAGAGATGAAATGGAATGGAGCAAAGATATGATTCTTGATTTGATTTTATTTGATTAGATTAGATTGATTGGATAAGGATTGGTGATTGAATAAGGATTGATTTGATTTGATGATTGATTTTGATTTAAAGGTTTTTGGAACAAAACCTAGGTACAACAAGACCTTTTGATGATACAAACACAAAAGGATTAAGTGATATCTTTTCTAATTGAAGATAGAATTATGATCTCAAGCAAAATGGGACATCACTAATGGATTTAAATCGCTTGAGACAACCTGATGGTCTACAAGTGATATTGTGTTTGTTTGAGGATGAAGGTCTATAGTAATTTTGATTAAGGTCTTTCAACCTAAAAGGGATTGATTTGATTTGCTGCAAAGAGGTTTGATCTAATGCTCCAAGAGAAAGAATGATGTTTGATAATGATGGAAAAATTGAAGAATTGATTTTAGAAATAAGAGGGTTGTCTAATCATATTTCTCAAGGGTGACAAAGGCATGGTTGATAGGATATTTGGCCATGAAATTGTAAATTTTGTTGTTGTACATGATTTTGTCGATTTTCTCACAATACTCGATTTATTGCTTGATTTTTGTGGAAATGTGTTGATATTCTTTGGATTTGCAAGTGGTCTATTTCTATTCTTGATAAATTGGAGGTGTTGGAAGCTTAACCTTCTTATGTTTCTTTGAACCGGTCATGTTGAAAAATATGATTTTGACTAAGTAAATGAATGTTTTAGGATGAATGATTTCAAGATCCCACAAAGGACCAAATTTCAAATATTTTAGAAGATTTTGAAGCTCACTATTTTCAAGCAAAGACAACAATCTTAGACGTAATCGACGATATGCGCATACAGTGATCTACATAAATGGTGATCTGCGCATACGTCAACTCCAGAGTGGAGACGAAAGACTTATTAGGGTAGTGTCTTGATGTTTTGAACAGATTTTTGACTTCAGTTTGACTTTTGATGGATTTGTTCAATGGAAAGAACCAATTTTAGCATAGGTCTTGAAAACAATCCAACAAGGGACAAAGAAACCTTGAAGGATACAAGAAAGTGTGAAAAATTTTGTTTGTTGGGTATTCTATTCATACAAGTCTACCTAAGGAATTGGATTCAAATGAAATATTATAGACACATTGCTTGGTAGTCCTTTGGCTCACATAGAAGTATCACTCCTGAAAGACTGCCCATGTTTTTTCCTTTTTCCAGGTATTGTTGCCGTGCTACAAAGATCTCTTTCACAACACAATACCCTGGGACACGTATGATGGGGACCTTGGGGGGAGATTCTTCCCTCCCCTTGCACTATGATAAATCATTGTTCGAAGGTGAATTAGGTAGCTTCTATGCCTAGAGTTCTTAGTAAGGATCTCCGTTCAATTGTATCCTCTATGTCCATGGAAGCACGATTCAGGCGTATAGCCCCATAGAGCGTCTTGAAAAAAGTGGTCACATAAACATGATTGAGACCACAAGGCCGCACTTAAGTTAGATGAGAGATGAGTATAAGCTCAAATGTCAATTAAGTGTTGGAGATTTGCTTCTATGCAAATAATTGATTGTATGTTTGTCATTGATGACAATATATAATATACAACAGTGTTCTATATGCAATTATCAGTACATATGTTCTGGATCTATGCGTGTTCATTTCCATGGTGTATACATGTTCTAGATGATATGTGAATTCACACAGAGTCAGATATGAAGTTTCAGTAGAGCTATGTTAATTAGTTATGACAGTTACAGAGATTGAAGACTATCTGTGAAGAGCCGATGTAATTACATTATTTCTTGAGTTGTGCATATCTTTGGGATATGTGTTTATATTCATGTTTAGTTATGAGTTAAAGATAATTATCTAAAGGTACCAAACATGTTCTATCAGAATCATAAAGTTGGAGTTAATTTGGTGGAGCCAACTTTGTGAAGCATCGTGTCTATTCAGTATGAGTTGCATGTTTCTAATCAGGTTACATGGATGATGTGGCCGACTAAAGAAGTATTAAAGGGAATCCTAGAGCTGACGAAGATCACATCCTTTGGAGAAGATACTTATAGTAGTTCATTTGATGAATTCCAAGTGTGAATGAGAAGAATAAAGATAGAAAAAGAGCAGGACAGAATGTCTGTTGGTTTGGGACAGTAGAGACATTTCACTCATTAAGAAAAGATCTATGTGAAGAAGAAGTGGAAGTATACAACACACTGGAATTAATCAAGACAGTAGGTCTACTCAAATAGTTCATCTATTAGATATAGTGTATATCTATTCTACTGAAGGTTGTAGCCTTCATCATTTTAGGAGTGAGATTTTGGATAGTGAGTTCTCACCCCTAACAGGGTTACTTGTAAAAGAATCCTAACAGGATCCGACCTTTAACCAGGTCTTTGTACTTATTTCATTGTAAAGAACAACTCCTAATAGGGTTGCAAGATCTCTTAATAGGGATAATTATACTGAAGTACAGTTCTTTGTGGATGCTAATTCCCACCGGGGTTTTTACCTATTTGGTTTCCCCATAAACAAAATTGTTGTGTTCTCTATTGTGTTTTCTGAATGTGCATTTACTTTATGTTAATTGTATCTAAGCAAAGAAAAGAATTAAAGTAGCTGATAAATGATTCACCCCCCCCTCTTAGTTATCCTTTGGGACTATTCTAACAATTGGTATCAGAGCCAAGTGCCTTGGAGAGAAATCCTAATAGTTTAAGGTAGATTATATGGCATACTTTAGGAAAGAGAGTCCTAAGTTCGATGGAGAAAACTATCTTTATTGGAAGAACAAAATGATAACACATCTTTAGTGCATTGGATTTGAGATCTATGAGATTTCCACTCAAGAAATTGAAGTTCCCACCTTGAAAGACCTTGTAGAAGATGACTCTACAGTAAAAAAAAGGAATTATTCACTAATAATGCAATCGCCAAAGAAGCCATAATCAGTGCCCTACTTGACAGTGAATTTTCTGAGATCAAGAAGACAGATAAAGCATACTCTATTTGGAAATACTTAGAAGATATGTTTGAAGGAGACATTCAATCAAAGAATGCACGCAGAAAGACATGGAAGAAAAGGTACAACAACTTATAGATGCTACCTGAAGAAAACATCAGAGCCTACAATCAAAGAATTAATGAAGTAGTTTCAGGTATTAGGAACAATGGTGGAGAAATCTCAGAGGAAGATATAATGGAAAAACTAATGACCATACTAACAACAAACTCTGAGAGCAAGAACAATATGATGAGACTATGAAATTTTCAAAATAATTCAAGAGAGAGACTTTGATCAGAAAAATATCCGCATTTGAGATATCAAGATTGAAGACAAAACCCAAAAGTGAAACAGCTTTCAAAGCCTCAGTCCACAACAAGAAATCCACGAGCAGCTCTAGTAATAATGAAGAAGTGGATATAGAACTAGAAGAAATCATTGCCATGATTGCCAAGAAAGAAAGGAAAGGTAAAGGGAAATATGAATGACAACTACCATTCAAATTTTTTTTATGCAACAAAGTTGGTCACTTTGCATCCAAGTGTCCTACAAGATTCAAGAAGTTCAGATCAGATTACAAGCCCAAGTACACTAAGAAATGTTATCATGCTAAAGATGGTGTAACTAATGATGATTCAAGAGAAGATGAAATTGGTTTTGTTGCCATTAAAGACATTGAAAAGATGCTTGAAGAAGTGGACAAAGAAGATGAAGAAAAAGAACAAGAGTTAGCATTAGTTTCAAAAGCTGACATCAGAACTGACTGGATCATTGATAGTGGATGCTCACACCACATGACAGGAGACAAAGACAGATTTGTACATTTAGAAAAATACAAAGGTGGCATGGTTAGATTTGGAGATAACACTCCCAAACCTATCATAGGTAGAGGTTCTATCACCTTAGATGGAAAGAACAAGACATATGATGTTCTTTATGTTGATGGTTTACATCATAACTTACAAAGTGTTGGACAGTTTCTTGATAACGCATATAAGGTGGAATTCAAAAACAACCAGTGCATCATTAACAACAAAGAAGGAGACATGATTGCATCAGGCTCAAAGATGAAAGGTAGTGTTTTTCAGCTCAATTCATAAGTAAGTTGTTTTTTTGCAAAAGTAGATGACAGTTGGCTATGGCACAAGAGACTTTGTCATATCAATTTTGACAACATAGTCAAGATAAGTAATGTAAAGGCAGTGGGATACCTTTCAAGTATTGCAAGACTAGTTGACACCATGTGCAGGGAATGTGTGATGGGGAAGCATGTGAGGACATCACTTAGGAGCAAAGAAGACTCTGCAGAAAACAAATTAGATCTGATACATACAGACCTATGTGGACCTCCTCAAACAAGATCTTACTACGTAGAAAGGTATTTCATTTTTTTTGTTGATGATTTCTCAAGGATGATGTGGGTTGCATTCTTAAAAGAAAAATATGAAGCTTTTGAGAAGTTTAAAGTGTTCAAAGCTAAAGTTGAGAATGAATCTGGACTAAAGATAAAATGTCTGAGACCTGATAGAGGAGAAGAATTCACCTCTGACCAGTTTTATGATTACTATGAAGAACATGGAATCAAGAGACAGTTAAGTGCACCTAGAACCCCTCAGCAGAATGGGATTGTACAAATAAGGAACACAATAATACTTGACACAATGCACACTATCATGATTGAAGGAAAGGTTGCTCATACTTATTGGAGAGATGCGGTCAATACATTAGTCTATACTATCAATAGAATACAATTAAGGCCAGGCGCAGACAAGACACCCTATGAAATTTGGTTTGGTAATGTACCTACTATAAAATACTTTAGAATCTTTGGAAGCAAGTGCTACATCAAGAGAGATGACAACATTGGCAAGTTTGATGCTAGAAGCGATGAAGGTATTTTTCTTGGTTACTCTACTAAAAGAAAAGCCTATAGATGTTTTAATCTAAGATTAAAGAAGATTATTGAAACTACTCATGTAAATATTGATGAGAAGTTTATGATTCAAGAAAGACATTATGACTATGCTCCCATGATTGATGATGAGCCCAAACCCATCAATAAGGACACAGTTATTGAAGAAATGTTTGACTGTATTGATGTTTAATGTAACAATCCTGAACCAAGTGAAGAAGAATCATAGATTACATATGAAATTAAATCACTCCTAATAATTCAAGATACACATCCAAATATCACTCTAAGGAAGATATCATTGGAGATCAGAGTGCAAAAGTCTTGACAAGATCTAGAGAAAAAGATTCAACCACTGATGAAAAGGTATGCTTACTTTCACAGATTGAACCCTTAAGTGTTGAAGATGCGTGCAAAGATTCAGATTGGAAAAGTGCCATGCAAGAAGAATTAGATCAAATAATCAAGAATGAGACATGGGAACTGGTCCCTAGACATCATGACAAGAACGTGATTGGAAGAAAGTGGATATTTAGGAACAAAATGAATGAAGAAGGCATAGTGGTAAGGAACAAGGCAAGATTAGTGTGTGAAGGATATGCATAGAGAGAAGGTATAGATTACACTGATACATTTTCCCCTGTGAATAGACTTGAAGCTATCAAGTTGTTCTGAACAATGACTTGAAGGAAGAAGTCTACATAGAGCATCCTGAAGGATTCAAACTTTCAGATAAACCAGACATGGTATGCAGATTAAAGAAAGCACTTTATGGACTTAAACAGGACCCAAGAGCGTGGTATGAGAGACTTGATGGTTACTTAACAAAGATATGATTCAAAAAAGGAGCAGCATATTGTAATTTATTCGTAGGAGAGATAGATAAAGGACTACTACTCATTGCTATTTTTGTTGATGACATTATTTTTGGAGGTAATGACAAACTTAGTACAGAATTCACCAAAGAAATGAAAATTGAATTTGAAATGAGCATGATTGGACCTATCAAATACTTTCTTGGATTGAATGTAAAATAGATAGACAAAGGCATATTCATAAATCAGTCTAAGTATGTGAAGGAGATATTGAAGACTTTCAAGATGGAATATTTCAAACCAGTAAGCACCCCCATGATAACAGGAGGAAAGCTTTCTAAAGATGATGATTTCACAGCAGTTAACAAGACCCTATACAAATCTATGATCAGAAAACTCATATATCTTACTCAATCTAGACCTGATATTTCTAATGCAGTTGGCATTGTTGGAAGATTTGCAGATGAACCCAAGAAAAATCACCTAATGGAAATAAAAAGAATTTTCAAATACCTAAAAGGAACTATTGACTCTGGTTTATGGTATCCTAACTCAAAGAATATACAACTTCATGTGTACACAGATGCAGATTGGGCAGGTTGTGTTGATGACAGAAAGAGTACATTAGGAGGAGCAGTATTTCTTGGAGACAGATTGGTCTCTTGGACAAGTAAAAAGAAGAATTGTATCTCTCAGTCAACAACAGAAGCTGAGTTTGTTGCAACAGCATTGAATTGTTCAACAATAGTTTGGATCAAATAGATGATTAAAGACTTTGGTATTCAGATTGATTATCCTATTGTTATTCACTGTGAGAACACTAGTACTATCAATATGTCAAAGAACCCTATGATGCATGCAAAGAAAAAACACATTGAGATCAAATACCATTTTCTATGAGAAATAGTTGCACACAGAGAAGTAAAGTTGGATTATGTGAGAACTAAAGAACAATTAGCAGATATTTTTACAAAGCCATTATCAAAAGATACTTTTGAGTATCTCAGGGAGAAGTTGGGAGTAATTCCCTTTCCTGAGTCTGATTAGAACTTGCAGCAAGAACATCAGTCCTTGGTGACTGATGAATGGTTGACTACTCTACTTCTGGAGTAGTACCTGTGCTTAATGGTGTTTAACACCCTTTGTCATTGATGTCAAAGTGTGAGTATTAGTAAGGGGGAGCATATACTCTTGGGGAGTATACAAAGCAGCAACAATGAAGAGAAAATTTTGATGAGGATATTGAGAATATTGTAAAAATAAGGAAGACACTTTGAGTTGATGATATCATATGTTGCCATCAATGTCAAAGGGGGAGACTGTTGGAGATTTGTTTCTGTGCAAATAATTGATTGTATGTTTGTCATTGATGACAACATATAATATGTATTAGTGTTCTATATGCAATTATTAGTATAGATGTTCTGGAGCTATGCGTGTTCATTTCCATGGTGTATACATGTTCTAGATGCTATGTGCATTCATGCAGAGTCAGATATGAAGTTTTAGTAGAGTTATGTTAATCAGTTATGACAGTTACAGAGATTGAAAACTATCTATGAAGAGCCGAAGTAATTAAATTATTTCTTGAGTTGCGCCTATCTTTGGGATATGCATGTTTGTATTTATGTTTATTTATGAGTTAAATATAATTATCTAAAGGCACCAAACATGTTCTATCAGAATTGTGATGTTAGAGTTAATTTGGTGGAGCCGACTTTGTGAAGCGTCGCGTCTATTCAGTATGAGTTGCGTGTTTCTAATCAGGTTGCGCAGATGATGTGGCTGACTAAAGAAGTATTGAAGGGACTCCTAGAGCTGAAAAAGATCACATCCTTTGGAGAAGATACTTATAGTATTTCATTTGATGAAATCCAAGTGTGAATGAGAAGAATAAAGACAGAAAAAGAGTATGGCAAAATGTCTGTTGTTTTGGGATAGTAGAGACATTTCATTCATCAAGAAAATATCTATGTGAAGAAGAAGTGGAAGTATACAACACACTAGAACTAATCAAGATAACAGGTCTACTCAAATAGTTCATCTATCAGATATAGTGTATATCTGTTCTACTAAAGGTTGTAGCCTTCATCATTTTAGCAGTGAGCTTTTGGATAGTGAGTCCTCACCCCTAACAGGGTTACTTGTAAAAGATTCCTAATAGGGTTCAACCTTTAACCAGGTCTCTGTACTTATTGTATTGTAAAGAACAACTCCTAATAGGGTTGCAACATCTCTTAACAAGGATAATTATACCGAAGTAGATTTATTTGTGGGTGCTAATTCCCACCGGGGTTTTTACCTATTAGGTTTCCCTGTAACCAAAATTGTTGTGTTCTCTATTATGTTATCTAAATGTGCATTTACTTTATGTTAATTGTATCTAAGAAAAGAAAAGAATTAAAGTAGCTGATAACTGATTCACCCCCCTCTCAGTTATCCTTGGGGACTATTCTAACATCGACTCCCGAGGCTTTAACCCCAAAGAGTAAATTTGATTAACATGAGTTGGAGTGGTGTGTCTTACACCTCGTTCTCAGGTGGGTCATTCCGAGGATATTTTTTCCTCAACTAGTAGGCCCATCTAAAGGATTGACTATAAAAGATGGATTGGCAAAAAAAAGGGGTCTAGATTTCTGATTTTCTCTCAAGGAGAAAAGAGCATACTCTCCTACCTAGTGTTGTTTTCTCCCAAACATGCCAAACACTTGTTCTCTCCAAAAGGACTTATTTGCCTATAAAAAAAAAACATGTCTAGGTTTTTGATCTTCCTAAAAAGGAAGAGAGCATACTCCCCTAATGTTTATTTTGAATCATACAAATAAACCTCCTAATTAAATCTAGGTGCCTAATAAAACATTATACTAAGAATCACGATCGTTTGGTTGGAATCTTTCAAGGCAACCTGCAAGAATGAATGTGAGTATTTTTTGTTTGTTTATCCTCATCAACGTCCTACAAGCACAGAAAGTTAGTAGTCTAATATTTTGGTTTTCAAAATTAGTGTTGCAAAACCTCAAAAAATGTCAGTAACTCTAAAATCTGCTAAAAAGTAGTAAATCACAGTAAATATGCACAGATGGAAGGATACAGTCACAGACGGTGATATGCGCCGACGGTAAAGTCAGAGCCCAGACAACAGTCTGTGAAAAGTAGAAATGGATACCTGTCAGAAAGTCAAAAATTCATAGACGGTGGTCTGCGGAGATAGTGGATTTCCTGCACAGATGACAAAAAATAGACAGTTAGCTAATAAACAGATTTAAATAAACAAAAATATTTACTTTTTTACTGATTTTGGCAGCTTTTAACTCTTAAAAATTAACACCCTGTCAGAAACCTAAGAGTTAGAAATCTCAAAAATTAGTAAAAAATGTTTTAAACAAGTTTAAATTAAATTTGGATTTTATGGCTCAGAGATGGTTGTTTGCAAGTGTAGACGGTGATCTTCACAAATGATAGTCTGGGGACGCAGATGACAAAACCAGTGCAGAGACGGCTCTGCATAAAAAAATTCTAGAATGATGAAAATCACGGAAAACACGTTAGAAAATTTGTAAATTAGGGACGTGGGTCCCACCAGGCATGCCAAAATGTATGTGATAGATAGTATACCTAAAAAAGACAACACTAAAACATGCAAACATTAATGTTATCCATTAGAAACAAGATTGAAAGAGTTAGCATATTTAAAATGAAATCCAAAAATAAGAACTTTCACCACAACCTTAGATGAACTGAACAAGGGCACCCAATGCCTTGTTGATTTTCTCTTAGAGAAGTATGTGGGTGTGCTCTCCCAACACAATACTAAAATCCCACTTAATGATTTAAAGATGCAAGCTAAAGAGGGTGAAGAACTCAAGAGCAAGTATTGAAAACTTGTCTCAAGCTCATCACATGAATGCAAAAGCAAGACTATATTATGATGATATGCAAGATCAAAGGAAATCTAAGATTCATTCCTTTAATCCTAACATGTAATATAGATTTGAAAATGATCCAAAAACATGAAAGCATGAACATGAAAACTAAGCTAAGAATTCTAAAGCTAAACTAGCATGATAACAATGCATAAAAGGGAGATGATTTGCTCTTGGCATTGACCTCTATTTATAGATTTTTTAGAGGAGAGAGAGGGCTTGGATGAGGTGGAGCTAATGTGGCATCCACATAGGTGCCACATAAGGGACACATAAGCCATGCAAGAGGCCAAGTTTTTTCACACATGTGTGAGCAACTTGTGATGTGATGGGTCAAGGTGTACTTAAAGTACACATGTGAAGGATCTTGTAAGAGGTGTAAGAGTTTTTGTCCAATAAAAAACTTTTAGAAAGTGTCATCAAGGTTGTAAGAAACCTTGTTGGAACCAAATTAGGATTATTTAGAAAAGTTAATTTTTGGAAATTTTCTCACACATGTGTGAGCAAATAATTAGGACTAATATGTGTAGGAATCAAGAAATTAGCCTAATTAACCTTAGTTAATTAGTGAGTAGGTATATTTGGTGAGAGTGATGTGAGGTACGGTAGGATCTAGGTTTGAATTAGTTTAATATAAATTAAATTTAGATTAATTATGGTTTAGTAGAATTAAGTCATGTAGAGGAATAAATAAATTATAAATTTATTTAAAAGGGGTAAATGAAGGAAATGTATATAAATAAGATTTAATACATTAAAGGGGGCAATAATACTTAAATTAAGATTTAAATATTATGAATATGAATCATATTTAATTAAATAAATTAACTAAATAGATAGCAAAATATAACAAATATAATTAATTAAAATTAACTCTAATGTTATGGGAATATTAATTAAATTAATATAAGGACGATTTTAGACGTCTACAGTTCTAGCTACTCAATTTTGGAAATTTGGTAATCTTCATCAGTAACGAGTCCATGAAAATTGTCTCAGAGCAAGGGTATTTCTGTCTCAATGGGCAATATAGCTTCTGCGCCATATACTAAGGAAAATGGTGTTGCCCCTGTAGGTGTTCTGATGCTAGTTTTGTAAGCCCATAAGGCTGGATTGAGTTTAAGGTGCTAGTCCTTCCTAGTCTTACTCACTGTTCGATGCAATATTTTCAAGATGTTCTTATTGGAGGCCTTGACCTATCCGTTCCCTTGAGGGAAGTAAGTAGAGGAATAGTTTTGGGTGATTTTGAACTTGTCACAAAGTTCGTCCATGTCTTTATTTTTAAATTTCCCCCCATTGTCTGTTACAATGGATGAAGGAATGTCATATCTGCAGATGATATAATTGAGGATGAACATGGACACTTTCTTTCCTATAGCTTTGATCAAAGGGACTGCCTCAACCCACTTTGTGAAGTATTCAGTGGCTATTATACTGAATTTGTGTCCACCAGAGGAAGAGGATAGATTTTTTTGATCAGATCAAAGGTCCATTGCTGAAATGGCCAGTGAGCAATAAAAGGTAACAGCTCATGTGCAGGAGTGTGAATTAGGTTACCATGAGTTTAGGATTTTTTGCATGTCTTGGAAAAATGTATGACATCTTTTTGCATGGAGGGCCAGTAGTATCTTTCCCGTAAGAGTTTCTTAGCTAAAGAAAGACCATTCAAATGAGATCCTGAGACACCTTTGTGGACTTCCTCTAGTGCGCATTTAGACTTGTCATGTTCTAGACACCTAAGGAGAGTACCATCGAGACCTCTTCTATATAGGTCGTTAGCCATGATTAGGTAACGGGATGCATTCATTATAAGGTTTCTTTTTTCATTTCTAGATAGTTTATTTGGCAGAGTTTGGTTTTGGAGGTCAGAGTAGATACGAGTGTAATGGGAGGAGTCGGTACCCACTAGGGAGAACACGGCTTGGGATTCTAGAGAATTTTAGGTAGGAAAGAGGAGTTCTTCCACTAGGAAGTCATAATGAGAGTCATGTTCTTCAAGTTGTAACATGGAGGCCAAGGTGGCCATAGGATCAACTACTTTGTTTTCTTCTCTTGGTATATGTTGGAAAGTAACAAATAAAAAATATTTCTTAAGAGCATCAATCATCTATTTATATGGTAGCAATTTATCATTCTTTGTTTGGTATTGGTCATTGAATTGATTGATTACTAACTATGAGTCACCATAGATGTGCAATTCAATAATTTTCCATTCGATAGCCATATTCCTTAAACCATTTGCTAAAGCTTAGTATTTCGCAATGTTGTTAGTGCAAGGGAACATCATTTTGTAAGCTTTTGGGATCTTATATCCTTGCTGTGTGAGAAAGAGGGTTCCAACACTAGCTCTTTTTTGTGTACATGATCCATCAAAGAACATTGTCCAGGTATGTTTTGTGAGGTGTAAAATAGCTTCATCAGGAAATTCTATTAGCAGTGGTCGTGTATCTTGCAAAGGAGCTCAGCAAGGTGATCAATAATAACTAGTCTTTTAATTTCTTTTCTATTGATGTATTCAATGTCAAACTCGCTGAGGATCATAACCCATTTAGCCAACCTTCCAGTGAGAGTTTCTTTATTTAATAAGTACTTGAGAGGATCTATTTTGGAAATTAGCTTAACAGAGTGTGCCAACATATAGTGTCTTAGTTTTTGAGAAGCAAAAACCACAACAAGGAAAGATTTTTCAATGATAGCATAGTTATCCTCGTAAGATACCATGGTTCTTATTATGTAATATATGGCTCTTTCTTTTCTTGTTTCATCTTGTTGCACCAACAAAGCTCTGTTGACGGGACTTTGTGACCGGGTCCGCCAACAGAGGTAAGTTGTCACTGGGTACCGGGGTACCGACCAACTTTGCCTGTAAAGGTTGTTCGGGGAAATGAGATTCCCTGGGCCTCCAAGCATGTGAGAGTCGGGTCTCAAGAGTGCAGGGCTCAGTTGGGAGATGTGATTGTTTTGTTTGAGGGGGATAGTTGGTTATCTTCAACTCATCAACTTTGGGGATTTAGGTAAGTGGGGTTTCCTCTAAACGTGCTTTTACTTAACAAATAGACTTTAAAAGATATTGTAGAGTTAGAAGTATTTCATCTATCTATAGTTATGCTAAACATTCAAAACATCAACAATGCTCTAACACACTACACTAAATACCAAAGAAATATACCACCATCATTTCATATTTTATTAGTAGCAAAAGAAAGGAGGTCGTTAATCTACTTTAAGCATCAAAGAAAAGGACATGAAGAACACAAAGCATAAAATACCATTAACCTAGAAGACAGAGTGTCAACAACATCATTGTGAGAACCCTTCCTTCTTCATTAAAATCTTTACAGCAAGCACTGGTGTGTGGTACAATGGTAACTTCCAGGGAGCATTTAACTACTGAAAGCTTAAAACTATGGAGCATTGAGCTCTGCAACTAAGAAATGGGAAAACCAGATTGCTATTAACTATGGACTGCAAAATCATCAATATTGCCGACCCTTAGAATGAGGTCAGACTTATTATTTATACACATCCTCTGACCTAAACCTAACCCTAACTTATTTTACACTTTACAATATAATACATTACCCGGTGGCTGGTACTACCTACACCACGTTACAAAAGACCTCAAGATGGAAAAGGCCTGACATGTCAAAAGAATAAGAAAAGAAAGGTGGAGTGGAAGAATCAACCTCGAGAAGAGAGCCGAGAGGAGAAAGAAGAAATATGATCCCCCAGGGATCGAGGCTACATGCCTCATAAATGGGAAAGCGACACCCTGTCCCTGATGCGCTAGGTGTATCTTTGAAGTGGTACCTTGGGAAGACCACCTATCAGAAACCTCCCATCGAGCTTATGTGGATTGTTGCAGTTACCCATCTTCTGACAACCTTTATTACTATCCTGAAAGTGACCGATCGACCTTGGGAACCGGGACACGGGTCACGTGAAGAATTCAAAAATGTGGGATCCAGAACTCTGGGATATGGGAACTTGTGTTCCAAAAGAATAAAGAATACAAAACATGGTGCTGGTTAGATTCTCCCAGATCCAGAGAACTTTATTACTTCATGATTTTTCCCAAGCTTCCAATACTTGGATTATGCTCTCCTCATCTATACTTCGGATGCTATCCCACCATCTACGGATAGCCTCCAGTGCATCCTCAACCACTCTAGCCTCGGTCTAGAATTCATCCACCAATTTGATGGCATCATGTGACCAAATCATGGTCTTTGACAATCTAGACAACCGACCTTGGTCAAAATCTCTACTCGATGGATACAGGGATTCCATTTGCTCATCGAACTTGCTGAGGACATAGTCCTCTGGGGTACATATTCCGGTGGTGAAGGGATCAACTTGTGATACCTCAACCATAAATGCCTTAAATAAGCCCAAGGGATATCAGGCAACTTTTAGCTTCTCTTTTAAGGTCTTAACGAGTTCCTTGCAAACCTCAATTTTGAGGGCAAGTCTGGAGTACTGGACCTGGAGGGAATCATATAATTCTTCTCTCAAAATGTTAGACTCTGTGGTAACCTCCTTTCCTAGTTTGTGGATCTCTTCCAACCAGACCTTCCACTTCTCATATTTTTCTAAGTCTTTCTCCCATATATAAGCGGAACTTTTCACATGGCTAAGGGCGAGATCAAGCCTGTAGAGGTCTGGGAGGGACACCGCTAGAAATTCTCTCATTTTCATTACTTTCTTAGCTGCCCACCCATCCATTGCTTGTGCCTTCCTCTTCATTATGGGCAGAGAGTCTACATCGCCCTGTGCAAGCGGAAATTGGGAAGAGGGGGTTCCAGGGTGGACTTCGGCTAAAGGTTGTGTTAATTCTACTAGGAGCGTTAGGAGATTGGTGCTTTTTTCTCTTTCCTCTTGCAACTTATAGCCTTGCTTTGCATACCAGGCCTCTATCACCTTGGTAGCCTCTTTTAGCAAGTCTAATTCTCCTTCCTTGTCTCTTTTCCCAAACTCTCCTCCATTATACTACAGTCTTCAGGCCTTATGGCCGCTGCATCTGTGTTTGTTGGGGGTGTTGCGTTAACTACAATGGTACTACCTGCTGGGTTGGTCTAGAGACTATGGAAAACCTGCTTCCTTTTGGGCTTCTTCACCTTAGCATTCCTAGCCATCATCTTGGCCAATGAGAGTGGAGCGCTTGTGGTCACTATTGGGGCTTTCATTTTCTTAGTTTCTACTAGCCATTCGGGTGGCTGGGGCAGCCTTTCTGCCAATACCTATTCATTAGGATCTGTTTCTCAATCTAGCAATGCTTTCCTAGAGCATACATTATCTTCGAGCTCCTCTCCTTGCTCCAAGTCTAGTTCTCCTTGTTCCTGTTCTTTTCTCATTCCTTGTTCTTTGGACCCCTCAACATTTTCTGCCATGCTGGCATCCTTTGCAATATCACCCTAGATCTTTTACCCAGTCTTAGTCTTTGTATTTTCAGGGACTTCATCTTCCCTGGTGGTATCAGCAACTTCTTCGTTTGCCTCCTTCGGGACCTCTTGGTCCATCTTCTACTTCTATTCCTAGGCCTTATTGGCCTCATCTACTTCAATGTTCTCCTCCTCCAGGACATCTTCTGGAGGTGGTTGAGGTCACTAGCCAAATTTTAACAAGGAGGCCGCCGTCACTACCTCACTGAAAGTGCTTCGGGGCACTTGGTCACCCAAAGTTTCCAAAGGCATTTGGAGCGTGATGGTTGGAGGTACGGTTGTTCCCTCAGGTCTGGGTTCTCCTTCCATTGGTTGCTCGTCTGTGGGTTACCCTAGAAAATTTGCAGTCCTCTGGACCGGTATCCTTTCCTGTTTAGGCCTTGTTTGGGTTTCTTCCCGAGCCTCTTGCTCTGATGTATCCTTTTCTACGAGAATTTATTTTTCTGTAGGGGCTTCTTCTTTATCCTGAGCCTCAATTTCTTCCACTGCATGGCTAACACCCTGCCGGATCTCCAGAAGCTCCTCCATCCAGAAGGTATCATCAAAATCATCATGTGGTGGAGAGGAGTCTGAAATGTCCTCTAGTTTGGGAGAATCTAAACTTACATCCACTAGGGGCTTCTCGGGCATACCGAGGGTGGCACTTGGTGTGGGGGTCATGGTTGTTTTATTTTTCCTTGTGAGTGAAGCCTCAATATCCAGAATGCTGGTAGACTTCACCTCAACAAAAGTATTCTTGTTCATCATTTCTACCAATGAAGGGGGCCCCACTAGATGAGTAGATGCCATTGGCATGATTGGAAGACCAACAACCACCTGCATGCTGATTTGTTGGCTGGATAACTTTTTTGACTCCATTTTATCATGTAGCTGGGCCATCAAAAGTGTGGGAATCTGAGGAGACACCTTGGGCACATGGAATCCCTTTTTTTCTTTTCCTTTATTCACACTTACTTCAGCAGCCATGGTGGACAAAGAAGGTCCGACGCCGACTGAAGAAGGGATGGTCTTCTTGACCACTGCTTTATTTCGGGTGCTCTTGGGGCATACCCAGGAAAAGTACCTGTGACTTTCTTCTAGGATGTGGTGGTATACCCCATCAATCATTAAATCCTCCAGAGTGGCCCAATCCACTGGAGGGAGGTCTAATTTATCCAGCCCCTATCCCTTGTATGCTGGATCCTCCAGTGGCCCGCCATCTTTGAAACCCTTCAAGAAATTCTGATGTTCCAATGCTTCCATGATCCCTTTGCTCATCCTTGTATGTTTCCAGGCCCAGAGATCAAAACTATCTTGGCAGTCCACCGAGAAGTCTTCAATATCTTCTTTGTGCGGTGGGGACGCCCGAGGTAGTGCTGTGACAATCTTGCTGCGGGGATCATAATTTTTCTGGGCATGGTTGAATTCATCCAGTCCCAAACCTTTTAATTCATTATCTACCTCCTGGGCTATGGTGAGGCTATATGTGTAATCCACACAAGGGAAGGGGAATGGGACATTGATGACCTTCTTCAATGTGAAGAAGGCGTGTAGATCCATCATCTACCTGCAAAAATCTAGAAGAATAATTCTATCCCTGCAATACCGGGGAAGAAGATAGGGCTTCCCATTGAAGCCTGTCACCCTGATATAGGTGTGATGTCAAAACTAAATAAAATATTGGCCGTAGGAGTTGACCAGTGTCATTTCTACCTATGAGAGTTGGTACCTAGAGTCTCGGGTAAGTTTTAGAATGTTATGGTAAATGAAGGCGTCATTTACCCAACAGAAGTTTTGGAAGCTGACCTCCCACTGTAGTTGGGTATAATGGTCCCATGGTGTGACTTGCCCTAAACCATTCCTAAGCTCCCTTACTGTTCCTAGACCTTGGAAAGCCGGCCTTTACTGTGCCAATTCCCACAACACATATGAAGTCATGTAAAATTAGGAATTCTAGGCGATGGTCCTCATTTGTGTATCGACATGATTAGATATAATGGCTACCCATTTGAAAGTCCTATTGTGTGTTGTAATGCAATATAGGAAATAATACATCCACACCGAGAATTTTTGGGCATGGGGCCATCCAAAGATTTTGCACAAAAATATGATGCCCGCTTGAATGGGCTCCTTGAAATCCCCACGAGGAATTTCCAATTTCATTCTCTTGTAGTCTCACTTTGGAGACTTCAACCCGTGACTGTTGAGGTGTTGCTGGGAAATGATTTTGGCATCACTGAATTCTTGCAAAGATTTGGCCCTGGTGATCACAGCGGACCCTTTGAACTGTGGAATTCCCAACCCAGAAGCAAAGGTGGGAGCGTCCAGTGTAACAATTATGGTGGGATATTGTAGAGGTCGGGGATCTGGGAGCATGACTGAGTGAGTGGCTGCATTGCACAATGCCACTAGCTGCCTTATTAGTTCAGGTGATTGCACCACACATGGAAAGTTTGTGGCCTTTATGATGTCAGAGGAAGCTAAGCAGGTGGCCATCTTGTCTCCTTTGACCTTTAACCTGTAAATGGCCTGGATTAAACCTTGTAATTTGGCCCAAGTCCTGGGCTCCATATCTATTATTTTGTGGACCTTGGAGTCTATCTTGGACCCCGCAACACCTCCGTCCTTTGGATACTTGGAGGTTAAAGGAATCTTTGCTAAAATTCTTTCAATTTTTGACTTTGTGGCTGCCCGGGTAGAGGTGGTGGGTAGCTCTGGACTATCAGGAGGAGAAAAATCGTCAGACATCTTGAATCAATCTATCTGCAACCTGCAAGACCAGAGAACTATCAAGACATATATAAACATAAATTATAACTCTGAGAGATTCTTCACCAGCCCGCTCCTGTCAAATAAGCATTAGTATGTACATACATCAAAAGTTCCTGAGTAACTAGAATGAACATGACTTAGCATTCTAGAGCGTGTTGACAAGGTGACAAGGAAAAGCAGAAGACAAGGTCCTGCTGGAAGTCCGGTGTCTGGAAAAACTAGTAGTTGTCGATGTGATTGGCTACAAGCTGTACTTTGGTCAACGTGCATTGGCACGTGGTAAGATGGTAGGAAGTGTAAAGAAATTTATGGAATTAATTAGGACAAGTGGGCTGACACAGGGCACAAATGAATGCCAGATTGGACACATTTTAAATTCTCATACGTGGAAAATTAATCCCGCCATCAATGTGATGAGACAGAGGAGAGAGAAAGCTGCCATGGTTCGAACCAGTGAGGTGCCAAGTTCAAACTGTGGTGACTCTGTCTTGACGAGCTCTGTCTCATGGGGTAAAAATGCATGATAGAGTGCAAAGAACTCATGAGTTTTGAGGGATATATAGAACATATACACATAATATACATAAAATATAGGAGGGTCGAGGGCCAAAGCATATATACATGCAATATACAAAGATATACACCATTCACAACATAAATAGAATAGACATGATGTACAATAGCTACCCTAAAAAAAAATATAGAATGTACATTATCCTACATCTACATAGAGGGAAGATGACCCTCTAGCAGAGCCAACCCACCAATGGGTGGCAAACCAAACATCCGAAAATACAAAACCAGAAACAAAACAAACCAAAAACTGAAACAAAAAAAAAAAGAAAAGGCATGAACTAGAAAACCAACCTGTGAATCTGAAGAATGACAGAGAGAGAAGGCACTAGGACTACTTAGCAATGGCTTCAACCTCTTACTCTCATGAATAGCTACCAAAGATCGACTCATAGTTACCCACTAATCTCAGAGTAATTTGCACTTAATCGCACTCAAATCACCAAGGAATCGCTCTGAAAACTCTAAGTGTTTTTAATCGCGATAACTATGAAAGTGACATGTTAATCTTATTTATACCCAAGGTAAAAAGAATGTTACCATTTTTCCCACAAACTTCAGAACAAGTGATCCTCTGGACTCCGTGCCTAGGGATTCCAAACAACCATGTCTTCTTACGAGAAGGAGAAAACATGGTAGAGAATCTTGGAGTCCAGAATCTGGCTCTGGAAAGGAAACAACCAACTCCAAGACCGGGTCCCAGAGACACAAAAGACAAAAGTGAAAACAAAACCAACACCATGGGAAGGAAAACCCAGAGAAGAAAACAAAAGAAACAAAGGAAAAGAAAACAAGGCAAGAACCAAAAGAAAAAATATGGGACCCAACATTTTGCACACAAAATGTAGGGATGGGTATGCAGGGCATAACAAGCTCCTAGGGATGTGTCTGTAGCTGAGATGTAAATAAGAAGAGGCTTTCCTTGAATATGAGCCATTAGTATGGGTGGATTAGCAAGATATTATTTGATTTGTTGAAAATGTTTTTCACACCCTTCATCCCAGTTGAAGGTAACTCCTTTGTGAGATGTTCTTGTAAAGGGTTGTGCTTTGTCTACAAGTTGGGATATGAACCTTTTGATAGATTGGAGTTGGTCTTGTAGAGTCCTAACCTGAATGATGTTTAGAGGAGGTTGCATATCCATTATCACGTCTACCTTTTTGGGATTAACCTCAATTCCTTTGGCTCAAACAATGTATCCCAACAACTTTCTAGAAGTTACACCAAAAGAACACTTCTTAGGATTCAATCTAAGCTTGAATTGTTCCATTATGTCTAGAATCCTTTCTAAATATTCTAGGTGAGTAGCCCTTCTTGCTGATTTGGCTAGGGTATCATCTACATAGTCCTCCATGTTTTTATGCATCATATCATGGAATATAGCAGTCATAGCCTGCTGATAGGTTTCTCTAGCATTATTGAGGCCAAAAGGCATGACATTCCAACAAAACGTGCCCTAAGTGCAGGTGAAAGTAGTTTTCTCTTGATCTTCAGGAGCTATTCTTATCTGATTATAGCCAAAAAATCCATCCATTAGTGAGTACATCTCATAACCGGCTATGAGATCGACAGTCATGTTAATATTAGGTAATGGGAAGTCATCCTTGGGACAAGCCTTGTTTAGATCCCTGAAGTCTGTGCAAACTCGAATGGACTTGTCAAGTTTAGTCACATGGACAATGTTAGAGATCCAATCCCCATAATCTATAACACGAATGATTTCATCCTTTAGTAGCTTCTCTAATTCTTCTTTGACTAATAATGCCACATGAGGATGCATCTTTCAAAGCTTTTGTTTGACTAGTTTGATTCCTGGAGCAATTGATAAATGATGCATAATCAAGTCTTTGTCTAGCCTTGGCATATATGAATAGGACCTAGCAAAGTTGATTTAAGAATTGAACAAATTCTTATCTTTCTTTCTCAGATAAAGATTGTGCTAGGTAGATGAGCTGAGGTGCCTTTGTCATTCCCAGATTCACTGCTTGTGTTGGTTTCTATTAGCACTGATGATCTTTCTTGAAGGTGATTAGGAAGGAGGTCAAGTTCCCCATCCTCGGGTGCGTCAAAGAGGTTTTCACCATTGGATACGCCATTTGTTTTTACTATTTTTGGATCTGATACTGCCACAAAGTCATTTTCACCATCAGACCTTTTTTTTATTTTTGTCTTTTCTCTTTAGGCTGAGGAACTTGACGTCCCCCTCTTTCATGTTTATGCTTGTTTCACTGGTGGAAGAGGTGAGAGGTTCAATGGCATTTAGGTAGCAGGCAAAAGTGTAGTCGTTAGGAGTAGAGATGAGGCCTAGGGGCGCATCAGGGTTCCATTCAATGAGTTCAAGATGGACAAGAGGTAGGGATTCACTAGGTTCCAAGGATAGCACCAAGTTATCTAGATCAAGGTCTTCAACATGCAAGAGAAGATCTGTGATAGAACTCTCTGAAGGGTTACCTAGACTGCGATTTTTCCTAACACTTCTAGTGGAGTTGTTGGTAGTATAAGGATTCAATCTGTTTGACCTGGTGTTATCGTTTTCTTATGCTTCTCAAGTGGATCTAAAAAGACACTCATTAGCATAAATTTAATTCTCCTAGATGGAACACATGGTGGAGGAGTCATGTTAAGTTCTTGAAGGTCTCTAAGATCCCAATTGTCATCATTTTCCTCTATTTCACGATCCCATTGTGCCCATCATGTATTGTTGACATCATGTCTATATCCGGTGGATGTAGGATCATTTTTATTGCTGGTTGATGTGACGACATGAATAGAGTGCCTATCAGAATCCCAGTCCTGAGTAGCTGATGCGAGAGAATTCTAGGGTTCTCTCCCAAAGTTCCAATTTGTGTTATGAGGAAGAGATGACCCATCCTACTCTTCAGAATCATTATTGGGAATAAGGACGGGTTCTAGTTTAGGATGTTGACTTAGAGGTTTATTGGTGCGAATATTGTATTCATGCATAACATACAGTGCAAATTTGTGAACCACATCTACTTCGATATCCATAGTAGCATCAAAGAAGGAATCCCATTCATACTCATTAGAGTTTGTCCCCGGTTAGGATGTTGTTCCGATAGAGTATCATCTTGACCATAATCCAATTGGATAGGAGCCTGATCTCTGTCTTCTAAAAAGGGAGAGAGAGTCCTTGGGACACTTAGGTAATTATTGTTTTAATTTTTCTGATCTGTTCCATACTAAGTGGATTCACCATCTAACTTTTGAGAGGCACAAGGAGAGGCCTCCTCAATAGCATGCACTCCATCATTTTAGAAATGTGGTAATTAAAGGACATGGGAGGTGAAGACTGTTAGAGTAATAAAGTGATTCCACTTATTAATTAAATCATATTGATTTAATTATTAAGTCACTTATTATCTCTCTTCTACTTAAGCTAAACTTTAGGCATTTAATAATTAATTATTTTTTTAATTATTATTATGCAACCTAGATTTTCCCTTTAGGGTTTCCCATTTAGGGTTTCAGTATCCTTTTATAAGGATTCCCTCTTTGTAAATTATTGAATTAGATGGTTATCAATTATTTGAGGATGTTATTGCATTAAGATTTTTTCTCCATTGTTTGCACAAGATGTTTTCTCTTCCATCGATCTGTTATTTTTGGCCTCCATAGATTTTTTGATTCTCTCTTTCTGTGACAGGTTTTCATGCAGGTGATTCATGGGATCTATGGGTTGATAGTTTTCATCAACTCCAATATGGTTTCAGAGCTCCGCCCTTTCATGCCCCTGTTCTCTTCATGAGAGATTCGGCCTTGTTCTTTAAATCTATGTTTTTGAGAGGTTTTGTCTCAGATTTTCATGGATTTTGGGAGGATTTATTTTTTGGTGCACTTTGGGCAAAAACTGACATCTGGGTTGTGTTCGGAAGGCCCAAGAAACCCAATTTTCATATATGGCTTGTCCAATTTGGATACAGTTGAAATTTGGGCCCTCTTTTTTGCTTGCATGACTTTGGCACACTTTTTGAGGCAAAAAGCCACCTTGGTTTCCGTGCCTCTGATGTCTCCGTGTCTCTGATGTCAACATAAAAAAAAAAGAATTTTTTTTTGTGTTTTTTTTATATAAAAAAAGCATGTGTTTTTTTATGTTTTTTTCTGAAAAAAAATAATATTTTTTTCTGTCATTTTGGTGGGAAACCTGGAGGCAGAATTTTTTTGGAGGAATTTCCAGTTTAGTAGGGCTCCACCAATTTTGGTTGAGGTTTCATGAGGTTCACTTCTGTTTTGACATCCTGGTGGTTTTTTGCTCATATCTGGAGCAAACGGAGGCCGATTTTTGACTTCCTTATATCGCCAGAAAACTCTTTCTGAGACGGACATCTTTCTGGAGGATAGATTTTCTGATTTTTCAATCTTGCAATTTTTTTTGCCTGTCGAAGTCAGTGATATTTTTTGCACTCTAGGAGCCATATCTTGCTCTTTTGGACTCCATTTTTCAACTTTCGCATGGCGTCGAAAAGCTAGTTCTGTCCTCTTTCTTCTTCTATGGGTCTCACACCCAGATTCTGCTCCATGTATCTATGTATTCAGTATTTTGCTTTATGGAATTCTGGTAGATATCTTGGATGTTTTAGGTCCTGGGATCATTTCCTTCTTTGAACATTGTATACACCTTTTTTTGTAGCTTTATTTTGTAAACACACTGAAATAAAGTGCTTGTAGTTGCATATCTGAAATCTTGTACACCTTGTGCTTGTTTGTACTCACACTTAGTTATAAAGTGCCATGGGGGGGGTTATGATGTTTTGCCTTTTTTGCTCATCCACCTTTGTAAAGTGAGTGTCCCTTCCATGACATTAGCCTCATGATGTGTGTCTAGAAGATCATTTATTCTACTTCAACACTCCTCTTTATCCTGTGCTTGTACCTTCTTTTGCACTATTGGTGTTCTTGATTCTTCTTCTTGCAGTTGTTTTTGGCATTGCATTTTAGTGTTCTTGTCAGACCTCTCCATGTTCAGCATTATGGGGGTATCTCTTATTGGTTCTAATGCTTCCTTGGTTCGATGGAGTGAACTATGTATTCAGTATTTGTTCCTATGTACTAGGCAGATGCAGTGGTTGGTACCTATGCATTTTGGTGAGATGGATCATTTACCATATGGACACTCTTCTTTCATTCCTATTTTGGAGGCATTCTTCCATCTTTGATTGA
>MU226477.1:2276945-2287330 GCA_018584345.1 Thuja plicata
GATGGATCATTTACCATATGGACACTCTTCTTTCATTCCTATTTTGGAGGCATTCTTCCATCTTTGATTGATCAGCTCTTCAGGCTTTGTTTAAAGTCTTCTCTACCTGATCATGTTCTATTATAGTAGAGATTCCAACAGTTAATTTTTGATAGTGTTTGTAGCTTCATGCTTTAGAGGTGTTCTACATGTTCTTTCTTTGTTCCTATTTCTGGGACATTCTCTAGTTTGGAGGCTTCTTCTATCCTTCACTAGGCTTCATCTCTTTTTGGAGAGGGGTTTTTCCCACTGGGTTTTCTCCTTTTCTCCTCTTTACAAAGATTTTTTATATTTAGTACCTCATCAGGCCTTGTTCCCGGGACCCATTTTTCCTGCTTTCAGTAGCTATTTCTAGGTTTTTAGCTTCTCCCTAATTTTATCTTAAGGGGGGGTGTTAGAGTAATAAAGTGATTCCACTTATTAATTAAATCATATTGATTTGATTGTTAAGTCACTTATTATCTCTCTTTTACTTAAGCTAAACTTTAGGCATTTAATAATTAATTCTTTTATTAATTATTATTATGCAACCTATATTTTCCCTTTAGGGTTTCTCGTTTAGGGTTTTAGTATCCTTTTATAAGGATGCCCTCTTTGTAAATTATTGAATTAGATGGTTATCAATTATTTGAGGATGTTATTGCATTAATATTTTTTCTCCATTGTTTGCACAAGATGTTTCCTCTTCCATCGATCTGTTATTTTTGGCCTCCATAGCTTTTTTGCTTCTCTCTTTCTGTGAAAAGTTTGCATGCAGGTAATTCATGGGAGCTATGGGTTGATAGTTTTCATCAACTCCAATAAAGACAAGTTTCCCCCAGTTAGGATGTCTATCTTGTGTTTCTAGGTGTATGGTGGACTCTTGAGTGGACGATTCTGCAATACTTGAAGCACTGGACCCATTTGGTTCAAAGGAAGCTCTGTAAAATGGGGGACATATGGTTCCCCATGATATGCCAGATTGTTAGCGGTGGCATGCAACAATTTTTCCAAGGGGAGAGAAATAATCTTGTCCTCACCTTTAGTATCTATATCATATGTATCTATGTGAGAGATACTAGGATGACTATTTTTAGGAGAAGAATGACTCTTCTTCTCATGGTACCCCACACTAGTCTTGTCTGTAGGATCTCAAAATTCATCTAGAAGGGGTTCCACAAGACCTTTGTCTTCACCCAAGGGTCCCTTACCCATATATACCATTTGTTTCATCATCTGATATCATTTCCCATATTTATGTGGGCAAATCTCCACATGTTTTACTTCATTATTTTTCTCTTCATCTTTGTATAACCATGCAAGAACAACATTTTCTTCATTTTCCTCTGAAAGAGATACTCGCACTTTCACCATTCCAACTCCCTCATGCATTTCTACTTGTTTTCCATTTGAAGGTGAGAGAGATGAGGATGTCATCTATAAGATCTGGGAGAAGGAGGAAGACAAGTCAGCTGGTAATCTCCCATGCTTGTGTTGTTAATATTGAGTTTTGCCTCAAAGCTTTGCATAAGTGCCTTTAGAGTTACTTCATAATTTTGTAATGAGTCCTTGTTGTGTGGAACCATGCTGTCAGATTGCTTTAAGGTGTTACAAGAGTAGGTGTTGTCAGCCGGAACGGTCACTTCCACCCCATTGTATGAATATTTTACACATTGGTGATACGTGGAGGGAACCGCCTGCATGTCGTGAATCCATGGTATCCCTAACAATATATTGTATGCAAGAGGCAAATCAAGCACTTGGCATGTGACGTTTCTTTCAATAGGACCTACCCTGATGGGGAGTACCACAAGTCCTTTGGATGATTTCTCTTCCTCATCATATGCTTTAATAGTGATCTTCCTTTGAGGATCAATGGTATGCTCAGAAAATCCTAGCGATGTGACCAGCTTTAGAGTAAAAATATTTAACCCAACACCTCCATCTATCAAAACACGCCTGACCTGAATTTTTTGAATCAAAACATCTATGTGCAAAGGTTGATTGTGTGGGTGACTAAGAGCTTTGTCATCCTCTTATAAGAAAGATAGATAGTGAGGAGAGGTCAGATGATTAACCATGGTTTAGAATCGAACAACATCAACGTCCCTAGGAACATTGGTTTCAAAAAACACAGTTTCAAGGACATCCTTATGTGAAGGTGATAATTTTAACAACTATAATATAGAGATATGAGCAAGAGTTCGTTGTAATTGATCGATCAAGTTGTAGTTTGTAGCAACCTACTTTGATGATGAGGGTTTGTCTATGAGTGTAACTGTTTGTTTAGATGCAGATGCCACTCCCTTAAAGGTGATCTTAGATTGATCTCTAGTGACCACATTAGTAGAATCAAATTCCTTATCCTTAATGATAATAATGTTGAAAGATCTGTCAGAGGGTTCGAGCATGTGGATCATGTTGTCAGTGTTGGCATATGTATGATTTACCACAGCTCCTGTAGTTTGTGATGATTCGCCTTTCTCGTAGGACAGAAAAGGTTACTTGAAGGCATTATGATCATCATTTGAGACATGAGTACCAACTATGATATTTTTGTTATCAATTAGATCTTGTATCACATGCTTTAGTTTCATATAGTCATTTGTCATGTGTCCTTTATTTTTATGAAACTCGCAGTAGTGATCGTCATTCCACCATTTGGTTTTTACCTCGGGTTCCCATAGTTTTGAGTTGGGAATCATGATGATCTTGTTGGAAACCAATGTTTTTAGTGCATCTTCCAAAGGTTCTCCAAGAGGACTGTGGTCAAGGGATCCATTGTGCTTTGTCTTTTTGAGTATCCTCAATTTTTTTAGAAGTGTTAGGAGTAACTGAACTTTTCTTGGCACCTTCTATGCTAGTAGTAAGGTTAAATACTGGCTCATTGGGTTTAATCTTGGGTGAGTCAACAAGACTGTCGTTAACCATGTTGCGGTTCATATTCTAGTATTTACTATTGTGCTTGTTGTTGTTGTTGTTTCTGGAAGACTTGGTGTCTTTATTCAAAGTAATGTCCCCTTTTCTGACGAGAATATCCTCGATTCTCATGGCACTGTGAACCAAGTCACTGAAGGAGGTATGTTTTTGCATTTGTGCTGTGTAATTCATTTCAGGAACCAGATTATTGATGAAAATGTCAATCTTTTCTGCTCTAGTATTTGTCTAGGGTATATTGCAAATATCTTCCTCCACCATTGGAGAAATTTAACAAATGGTTTGCCAGTATGCTGCTTGGTGTTGCAAAGGTTGAGCATAGTAACTGTGTGTAAGATATTGTAAGAGTAGTGTTGTATAAATATTTTTATTACCTTGTCAAATGTCTTTATTACAGGTGTGAGTTTTTTGAACCATTCAAAGGCTTGGCCACTAAGGCTTCATGGGAATAGTCACATCAGATAAGTTTACTCATGCATAAATTCCATACTAAGAGCACAAAATTCTCTCACATGGTCTTGAGGGTCACCTTCCCCATTGTATTTATCATATTTAGGAATTTCAACCTTTGGGGGAAAAGGTGGCATATGCAAATTCTTAGCAAATGGGAATGAACATATGGATTCCATTGAGTATTTTCTAGGAGGTTGTTCCTTTGCTTTCTTGAGTTCCCTTAACTCGCATCTCATTGATGACATGTAACTGATTGAATGTTTGAAGATGTTAAGTTGATCACTGAAATGCAGAAGGATAAATGCAAGAGATTAAATTAGTTAATGGATTGTATTTTCATTGATGTCAACTTAAAATAATCTAATCAGTTATAATCAAAGTGTCAAAGACTTCAGAGAATCAAAGAGAAAAAGATTAAGCTTTTAGTAATACATAAAAGACAAGCATTCACAATGTGAATTCAAACACTGACAATCAGTGGATATCGACAGACAAAGATCACCAAAAGTCAAGTCATAGTGAGGCCTGAGCAAGAAAATTGATGATAATTACCGATGATCAAAATCACAAGCATAACCGACGAACAGAAACATAGTGTAAACTAATGGAGAAGCCCGAGGAGGACTGGAGTGTTGACCAAAGCTATCAAAGAGTTAAACACTGAAATTAACTTGAGTTTAGAAATGAAAAAATATCTAGCTGGAAGAGATAAATATGGAGTTAACTGGTAGTTATCTGTGTTTTCATTGACAAGATAAAGCCAGAGATAAGTAAGGGATTTAAAGTTGTTTTGTCCAGTTGGCAAGAAGATCTCTACAAGAGAAAACAAGAGTTTTTCTTTAAATATAATTGGCAAGAATTGTGGATCATGCCAAGATCAAGAAAATCAAGAACCTAACAATGGTGATATCATCTCTATAAAGAGACAACTCAATTCATTAAAAATTGTGTGGGTGAATGAATAAAAAAAGAGGATGCTGAAGAGAAATTGATAAAGAGAAACTTCATGCAGTCTTGATCAATCAAGCTGAGGAAAGAGATAAAGTTTTCTATGGAAACTGAGCAACAAAGCATAGAATCACCAAGCAGAATCAAAGTGGAGCAAAGGAATAAATTGAGATAT
Source organism: Thuja plicata (assembly GCA_018584345.1). Taxonomy (NCBI): domain Eukaryota; kingdom Viridiplantae; phylum Streptophyta; class Pinopsida; order Cupressales; family Cupressaceae; genus Thuja; species Thuja plicata. Next base: position 2,281,477 of record MU226477.1, read on the forward strand.
ATTGATTAGAATAGTTTTATGAGATTACAATAGATCTAAAAATCTACAAGTATAAGTTGTATATGTGAATAGATCATACCATTTCAGTTTAACCATTGTTTAGAAAGTCTCTTAACCAAGAGGGATTTAAAGATCATTTATATATTGAGATACATCCCAATGAGTATCAAAAAGTTTGATCATGAAGATAGCATGAGATGCCAGATATCTATTGACAGTCCAAGTGAGTGTTTGATCAAGGAAGGTAGCATAGAGATGCCTGATATCAAGTGAAAGACTAAAATTTTAAATCCTCTAACAAGGTCACACCTAATAGTGTCTTTATAACCTTTAACAAGGCTAGCTCTTCACTAAGCTCACTTCAGAAGAGTGAAAATTTTGGGTTACCGGTCCCAAGTGGGTTTTCCCTTAACAAGGTTTCCATCTTAAAAATCCATGTGTCAAATTTTTTATGAGTCATTACTTTAGTGTTTGGCATTGTACATAACTTAACTAGATTGATCAGTATACTCTAGATAATTTAATATCTTTTGGTAAATTAACAAACTTCTATTCGATAAACATATAGTAGAAGGTTTAACAAAGCATTCCGAGCAGTAGTAATTTGATAAAAGTATTTAAAGGCATTCATCTTATAGGACTGAAGATAACTAGAGGCTTAATATTGTGGTACTAAGTTTTTGGGTTGATTAATGGAATATTTTTGAGGCCATTGATTCACCCCCCCTCTCAGTTATTACTAACAATTGGTATCAGAGCTTGTGTGCTTTGAAATGGATTTTAAAAGCTCAAGCAAAAGATCACAAGATGAATAGATGAAATATTCCCAAGTTGAATAAAGACAACTTTGCATCGTGGAAAATTAGAATAAGACTCCACCTGTCAGGTATTAGAAATGAAATTATTCAATACTTAGATACTGAATATGTGTTGAAGACAAGACCTCACACTCTTGAGCAATTAAGAGTAAAGCATGAGCATAACTGCATGATGATAGAACTTGCATCATCACTCTCCGATGCTGAGTTTGAAGATGTCAAAACCTACACCTATGCAAAGCAAATGTGGGATAAGTTGAAGCTGGTATATGGAGGAGATGCCAATGTACTAAGAGAAAAGGTAGAAATCCTAAGAGGGAGGTTTGATGAACTAAGGATGAAAGAAGGAGAAAATATCACTCAGTATAGCTGCAAAATCAAAGAGGTAGTAAATGTTATTCAAGGAGTTGGAGGTGTACTTGAAGAGGAGACAGTGGTAAGAAAAATCTTAAGAACCTTATTGCCTATTTATCCTATTAGAGTTTCTGCTATTCAAGAAATGAGAGCAGTTGCAAACAATACAGTTACTCTAGATAGTCTGATTGGTAGACTAATTTCATTTGAGATGAATAACTTTTACAATAGTGTCTTACCATTTATAGAATCTACATTCAAATCTTCTCTAAAGATAAGTAACTCAATTCATATACATGTTGTTAGAAATGATAGTGACAGTGATAATGAGGATCAAGGAATTGATGAAATTGAAGCACTAATGGCAAGAAGATTGTAGAGAGGAAAAGGTAGATACAAAGGCAAATTACCACTTGTATATTTCAATTGTAAAGAGGTTGGACACTTTGCTGCAAGATGTCCAAACTGAAGAAAAGATGATAGAGGAAATGACAAATCATATGAGAATAATTTTGATAAAGGTGATAATAGAGATTACCGAAGAACCTGAAAATCTAACAAGAGAGATACCCGAGACTACAAGGACAAAGGGAAGAAATCTTGTTACCTAGCTGAGAAAATAGATGATGACACTAACATTGAATGAAAAGAAGACATATATATGGTATTTGTATCCATGAAGGATGATTCAGATGAAGATGAAGAAAGGTATGTAGAAACTGAACTCATATCTAAAGTTAGTAAAAATGATGTCTGGATCATAGATAGTGGATGCACTCACCATATGATCGGTGATAAAAAAAAGTTTGAGACTTTTGAATACTATAATGGTGGTTCAGTGAGAATGGGAAATGATACACCTTGTCCAGTTGATGGTAAAGGAACCATAATGTTGAATAACTTGATAAAAGGTGAAAATGCCTACTGGGTAAAAGGACTGAATTACAATTTGTTAAGTGTTTTACAGCTGAAAAATTTAGGTCACAGAGTAGCATTTGAAAATAAGAAGGCAAAGATATTCAATGAATCAGGAAGATTTATTGGCACCGATGAGAAGAAAAAAGGTAACCATTTCTATCTTAATGACACTAACACCACTTGTTTAATGGCAAGAAATGAAGACATATGGTTGTGGCAAAAAATATTGTGTCATGTGAACTTTGACAACATGATAAAGATAAGAAACAAAAGGAATGTCAAAGGCTTACCGAGCGTAACTAAGCCTGAGCATATCATGTGCAAGAATTTTCGAAAAGGTAAGATGAAAAGGTCTAGTTTCAAGAGTAAAACCCATACATATAATACAATTCTAGAATTAGTCCATATAGATCTATGTGGACCCATGAGGACAAAGAGCTACTATGGAGATACGTATTTTATTCTCTTTGTTGATGATTATTCTAGAATGATGAAAGTCATGTTCTTAAAAAGATAAATCAGAAGAATTTAAGATGTTTAATTGGTATAAGGCTATGGTAGAAAAACAAAGTGTAAAGAAATTGAAATGCTTAAGGTCATATAGAGGAGGGAAATTTACTTTAGAAGAATTCACTGACTATTGCAATGATCATGAAATTAAAAGACATGTTTCTACACTGAGAACACCACAGCAAAATGGAATTGCTAAAAGGAGAAATAGATCAATTGTTGACTGTGCAAGAAAATTGATGATTGTGAAAAGCATCACTCAAAATTTCTAGAGGGAATTTGTTATTATTGTTGTCTACACACTAAACATAGTACAATTGAAGAAGGACACAAAGAAGACACCCTATGAGCTTTGGTATGGTCATACACCCAATGTAAGTTACTTCAGAATCTTTGGTAGTCAATGTATATTTTGAAGGATGATAGAAATGGAAAAATTGAATCCAAAGGTGATGAAGGTATCTTTCTAGGGAACTCAACCAAAAGCAAGGCTTATAAATGTCTTAACAAGTCATCTAACAAAATCATTGAAAGTGAAAATGTGAAAATAGATGAATTTGCAGAAAACAATGATAAGAAAAGAAAAAAGGAACCAAAGGACTACAAAAGTTTTGTTTATACAGAACCCAACACTCTACCTGAGAAACAATGTATCACTCGCGACCATCAAAACATTGCACCCAAGCATCAGGTTGCAATTACCAAAAATCAGGATAATACTCAAGATGATGTTTTGAACAATGGAGATGAGAATGAAGGTAAAGAAGATGATCAAAATGATGAACACAGAGCTGAACCAAAATTTTCCAAGTATGTCAGAAGACATCATCCACAGAATCAAATCATAGGAGACAAGAAGGATGGAACAAGAACAAGGAGTAAGTCACTAAACACAATATGTTTACTTTGTGATTTTGATCCTAAATCTGTTAATACTGCGCTTGAGAATGAAGAATGGGTCAGTGCTATGAATAAATAAATAGAACATATCGAGAATAAAAATATATGGACACTAGAACCAAGACTAGATAACAAGAATGTCATCAGTACCAAATAGATATTCAGAAACAAGATGAATGAGAATGGAGAAGTCACTAGAAACAAAGCAAGATTAGTATGCAAGGGATATGCAAAAGAAGAAGGTATTGATTATGGAGAAACCTTTGCACCATTGCTAGACTAGAAGGATTTATAATATTACTTGCTTATGCTACATTTAAAGGATTCAAGGTATACTAGATCGATGTCAAATATGCATTCCTGAATGGAATACTGGAAGAATAGGTATACATTGAACAACTAGAAGGGTTTGTTGATCCAAACAAGAGAAACATGGTATGTAGACTACATAAGGAATTTTATGGATTGAAACAAGCACTGAGAGCCTAGTATGAAAGACTTCAATCATATCTCATTAGCATAAAATTTGTTAGAACAAGTGAAAATATCAATCTATACTTAAAAGAAGATACCGATGGTAATATTTTGATTGTTGAAATTTTTGTTGATGATATCATTTTTGGGGGAAATGAATTGTTATGCAAATCCTTTGCTAATGAAATGAGCAAGGAATTTGAAATGTCTATGTTTGGGGAGATTAAATTCTTTCTTGGTCTACAGATTCTTCAACAAGATGCAGGCATATATATCACTCAGTCTAAATACATCAAGGAAGTGCTGAAGATATTCAAGATGGAAGATTCCAAACCAGTTGGAACACTTATGGCTACCGGATGTAAGATGAAAAAAGAAGATGAATCCAATGAGGTAAATCAAACCTTATATAGATCAATGATTGTAAAAATGATGGATGTTGTTCATACCAAATCGGATATAGCACACACAGTTGGAATAGTTGGAAGATTCTCTGCTAATCCCAAAGAATCACATATGAATGTTGTCAAAAGAATTTTGAGATATATGAAGAACACCGAGGACTATGGCTTATGGTACAAAAGAGAAGGAAAATTTGAGCTACAAGTCTATACAGATGGTGATGGGGCTGGAAACATTGATGACCAAAAGAGAACAACTAGAGGAGCATTCTTAATGGGTGACAGACTTGTCACATGGATTAGCAAGAAGCAAGGATGCATCTCTCAGTCTACTATAGAAGTAGAGTATGTGGCTACTGCTACAAATTTCTACAATATTGCATGGATCAAACAATAACTGGAAGGTATGAATATAAAGATCCTTGAACCAGTAATTATCTATTGTGATAATACTAGTGCAATTAACATTTCTAAGAATCCAGTCATGCATGGTAATACTAAGCATATTTCTATAAATTATCACTATCTAAGAGAACAAGTACAAGCAAAGGAAGTGACACTGGAATATGTTCAATCAAAGGAATAGTTAGTTGATATATTCACCAAGCCATTACTGAAGGATACATTTGAGTACCTGAGACAGAGACTAGGGGTCCAACACTTGTCTATCGGTAAGTAAGCTGACTAGGAGTTTGCATCAACCTATACCAAATCTAAAGATCAGTCATATTGATGCAAACACTGAGATGGATAGCAAAAAATACATCTGTACATGGTAAGGTACAAATCGACACCAAAAATTAGAACATTGTATTGCTGATGGATAGGGAAGTTCAAGGAATATATTATGCAAAGGGATGGAACATGATATAAATGATTATTTTGTTTGGCATTGTTGTCAAAGGGAGAACTGATTCCATTATCATATAAATATAGAGATGATCTCATTGTCATAAAGGGGGAGATTATTTCATTTTCATAAAGGGAGAGATTATCTCATTGATCAGAAAATATTATATCATTAGCCATAAAGAGAAGTGCCTGAGAATCAGAAAGAAGAGTTAATCAATATTCTAAGGGAGAGAAATTAATTACATATGAAATATCCATCTAAGGGAGAGAAGTCACAAAGGGAGAGAATTCAGACAAAGAGAAAGATTTATGTCAAAGGAAAAAGTGATTATCAAGAACAGGTACAGTCAAGGCAGAGCACATATCAGAATAGAGTTATCAGATGATACATCTATCTAGAGAAGGGATTGAAGATTGAAGACAACCATTCTGCATGAAACAAATCCAAGCTATTTTTAAGCTTACCGAGAACCAGACATTTGTAATAGTTACATTAGTCTAAAGCTTGATGAAACTGTATATTTCATATTGTATTAGTGATAGTATAGTATGATAATGTAGTATGTTGCCATCAATGCCAAAGGGAGAGATTGATGACATGTAAGTGATTGAATGTTTGAAGATGTT
>MU226477.1:2287389-2298982 GCA_018584345.1 Thuja plicata
GTCAACTTGATATAATCTAATCGGTTATAATCAAAGTGTCAAAGACTTCAGAGAATCAAAGAGAAAAATATTATGCTTTCATTAATGCATAAAAGACAAGCATTCACAATGTGACTTCAAACACCGATGGTTAGTGGACATCGATGGATAGAGATCACCAAAATTCAAGTCACAGTGATGCCTAAGAAAGAACACCGATGAGCATTACCAATGAGTAGAATCACAAGCATAACTGAAGGCTAGAAACATAGAGTAAACTGATGAAGAAGCCTGAGGAGAACTGGAGTGTTGACCAGAGCTATCAAAGAGTTAAACACCAAAATTAACTTGAGTTCAGAAACAAAAACATATGTAGTTGGAAGAGATAAATATGGAGTTAACTGGTAGTTATGTTTGATTTCATCGACAAGATAAAGCTAGAGATAAGTAAGGGATTTAAAGTTGTTTTGTCCAGTTGGCAAGAAGATCTTTGTCAGATAAAACAAGAGTTTTTCTTTAAATCTAATTGGTGAGAATTGTGGATCATGCCAAGATCAAGAAAATCAAGAACCTAAAAATGGTGATATCATGTCTATAAAGAGACAACTCAATTCATTATGAATTGTGTGGGTGAATGAATAAAAAAAGAGGATGCTGAAGAGAAACTGATGAAGAGAAACTTCATATAGTCCTGATCAATCAAGATGAGGAAAGAGAAAAAAAATTTTGTAGACACCAAGCAACAAAGCACAACATCACAAAGCAGAATCAAAGTGGAGCAAAGGTATAAAATGAGATATATTGATCAGAATAGTTTTATGAGATTATAATAGATCTAAAAATCTGAAAGTATAAGTTGTATATGTGAACAGATCATACTGTTTTAGTTTAACCATTGATTCAAAAAGTCTCTTAACCGAGCGGGATTTAAATATCCTTTCTATATTGAGATACATCCTAAGGAGTATCAAAAATTTTGATCATGAAGATAGCATGAGATGCCAGATACCTATTGACAGGCCAAGTGAGTGTTTGATCAAGGAAGGTCACTTTTAAATCCTCTAACAAGGTCACACCTAACAGTGTGTTTGTAACCTTTAATAGGGTTGGCTCTTCACCGATCTCACTTTAGAAGAGTGAAAATTTTGGGTTACCGGTCCCAAGTGGTTTTTCTCTTAACAAGGTTTCCACGTTAAAAATCCATGTGTCAATGTGTTTATGAGTCATTACTTTAGTGTTTTTCATTGCACATAACTTAACTGAATTGATCGGTATACTCTAGATAATTTACTGTCTTTCAGTAAATTAACAAACTGCTATTCGGTAAACACAAAGTAGAAGGTTTAACAAAGCATTTTGAGTAGTAGTAATTTGATAAAAGTATTTGAAGGCATTCATCTTATAAGACTGAAGATAACTAGAGGCTTAATATTATGGTACTAAGTTTTTGGGTTGATTATTGGAATATTCTTGAGGCCAGTAATTCACCCCCCTCTTAGTTATTACTAACACTCATGTCTTGCAATTGTTGGTTGAGAATAGTGATAGGTGACTCTTCTTCCTGTTGTATGAGTCCTTCAATGTCAAAATCAGGTGGAAGCTTAACACCTGTTGACAGATGATGCATAATGTATTTTTCCTTGTCCAATTGCATGATGACTTGCATCATCTTTTGAAAATGTTTATCTTGCTGACACTTCCTAATCTATTCAGAAGTGGGCTCCTCTACAAAAGAGGAAGCACTAGTATGTTGACTCTGGTGGTCGTGTTGGGACCCCCAATCATAAGATGACATGGTTGAGGTGTTGTGTGAAACCAAAGTTGAAGAGTCAAACAAGGGTATTGTTGGTTGTGGATTCAAAGTGTCCTCATGTGAGATATTGAAATCTGTCTTAGGCTTCTTACAAGATGGTAGGTATTGAGCAAAGTCGTCTATAGCTTTTCCCTTAGAATCAAGATCAGATTTTTGACTTCTCATTTGGACCATGTATGACAATCTGTGACTAACGTCTCTAGAGGATCAAGGTGCCAAGTCAAATGTCAAAGCCTAGAGATTTTTTAATGAAGAAAAGGTTGATTTGGTTGTTGAAATTGTGCAAGGTATCACACGTTTGAGGTTTGAATACCTGCTAGATGACACTTGTGACAAAGTTGATAAAAAACCAAGAGCAAAGAGTCAATATGATTGAGAGGGTTGCAAAAAGCTAGGACAAAAAGACAATGACTAGTATAACCACCAGATTCAAAAGCTAGAAAGACTGTGACAAGGTATAATAGCAGCTGCTACAAGAATGTGACCAAATGAGAAAGATCTTAATGTTGGACTGATTTCCACTTATTTCTCATATGATAATACAAGAGTTCTCATACGATAATACAAGAGTCCTCATATGAGTTTATGCCCTCTAGATGTGCTGTCATACTAAAAATTCAATGGCCTGAAATGAAAAAAGACTCTAGTATAGTTTTCCACTTGTGTGAAAGATATTTTGGACAATTTTGTCTATTATTTGAGGTACAAATCTTGATGTTCACTATTTTCTGCTGTCAAAATGTTTTTTTTTGAAGAATATGTCAAGTTTCAAGGTGTACAAGCACATCAAACACAAATTGTGAAGAAAAAAACACTTTCTACCCTATACTCAAATTGGCTTAGTATCACAATCTTTGCTTATGCTTGATACTCCTTTGCCTCACACAAAGTGATATTGGCTTTGGCCAGGACTAGGCACATTGTGGGTTTTAGAAAGAGACTCAATGCTTGAATTGCATAAGCTCCCCCATGCCACATTCATGCTTTAAACATCCTTGGGAGTACATATGTTGGGTGTAAAATATTGGGGTGATGCAAGTAAAGTCCACTTGGATCAATCCTTGCACAAAGATTATGGCACTTTTGAAGGTAGATCAGGTAGCCTCTATCTAAAAGGTGTTTAGTAAGTTCATCCATTCATGACCACCCCTTGTAGTTTCACAAGAGAAATTAAGGCATATAGCCCTACAATCACCCAAAATGTATAGTCTTGCAAGCAAGATTTAGACCTCTCAGCCCTACACAAGTTGAATGTATCTCCCTTGTAGTCTTATAAATTAAGACTAGGAATGGCCCTACAAGTGCCTAATCAAATGTAGTTCTTTCTTAGCAAGACTAGGGCAACGAGGCCCTACAAGTGAGAAATCATTAGAGATAGAAATAGCCAAGTCTTCCCTCTCTTTGGATTGAATGAAGCATTTGATTATATTGGGGTGCAAGTAGCCAGGTCTGCTTGTTCCCCACTTAGGTCGTTCCCAAGAGATTGCTCCCTTGGCAGGCCATCTAAAGGTTTAACTTGAAAAGAAAATGGATTAGTGACAAAAAGGAGTATAGATTTCTGAGTTTCCCTCAAGGAGAAAAGAGCATACTCTCCTATCCAATATCATTTTCTCCACACACACACATAAGATACACTTTAAGTTCTTTCCCAAATATTTAATTTCTTAATACAAAACAAGTGAGTCTAGGTTTTTGATCTTCCCAAAAGGAAAGAGAGCACACTCACCTAAAACTTGCTTCAAATTAGACAAGAAAGATCTTTCTAGTTAATCTATGTGCCTATGAATCAAAAGAAAATGCTAACAAGCATAATCATTTGGTTGATGTGATTTCAAGGCAACCTACAAACATAACCATTAGTAATCTGAAATTTCATTTGGAAAGTGTCCTACAAGCACAAACAGTTAGTAGTTGTATAAAAATAGTGTGTGAATGTGGCTTTGGCAAGCGAATATTCCTCAAAATGTTCTTCAAAAACCAGTTAGGATGCAAAAATAGATAGGAAAATGACCATAGAAGATGTGTCAAAGACTAGAAACCCAAAATTAGCTCAAGAGAAACCCTAAAAATGCTTACTATTTTGGAAATGAAAAAGTATAGAATATAGAATGGCATCAAAGCTCATATGACAATACCGTAGTTGTCATATGACAAAAAGAGTCTGACGAGACCTCATACGACAAATCTAATGCTCTGATACAACAAAAGGAAGGAAATAAAATCTCATACAACAATATACCTATTATTAGATGACTAAGTACCAATTTTCAATTCGTCACATGATAGAGAACACAGAGCAGAATGATAGAAAGCGCAGTTTCGTAAAAAATATGCAAGAAATCATGAAAACAGATAAAAATGAAACTTTCTACCCCATGGTGGGTGCCAAAAATGTGTGTGGTAAAATGTGAGATTAGAATCTGCAACCAAACACTTCAATAAAATATTACATCAAGGGGTTAGAAAAACATGAGACTCAAAGCACAAAACTAAAAACCCTTGAAATTGACCTATTGCTTCCTAGTTGAAGCGAGTGTGATTCTGATAGTTGTCCATTAGATTGGACATAGAGAAATCATTAACTTGACTACTCCAAAATGAAAGATTCAATGCAATGAGAGGGAACAAGATGCATAGAATTTCATACTTTTCTCTTGAAAGCTCAAAAATGAGAATGCATGAACTAACAAGCTAAATGCATAACATTGTGAGGAATAGAACTAAGATGCAAGATTAAGCTACCAAATGAGAAGAACAATTCATATATATTAAACTATAAAAGAAACTAGAATTCCATCTAAGCTAAGAAGTGAAGCTAACAATGCAAGAAATGCAAGAAACTACTAATGAAAGTAAAATGACTATGAATGCTCTTAGTAAACCTCTAAAGTGAAAATAACATAGTAAATTTACTCCAAATCTTCTTGTTATGAATGAGTAAGGGAGCTATACTTTTTATAAGAGATTCCAAGGAATGAGTGGTTGAGATTAAGAGGCAAAATAAATTTATCAATGGTGGAGATGCAATTCCTCTCAATCCATGTGAGATGAAGGAGTGATTTGGATTGGTCAACTTTGTGGAAAATAAGACAAAATTAGTATTTTCTCCTTTTATTTGTTTTATTTGATTTTTGAGTGCATACCCATGTGTGAATGAGTTCACTTTTTGAGCTTAGGACCTTTTTGATTTTATCCCAATGTTTTATGCTTTTTGGGTTTAGGCTTTGATGCATGATCATTTGATTCAACAAGTTAGGATTAATATTATATAAGCAAGTTTGATTAAATGCTTAATAATTTAGAGTCTAGCAATAATGTCTTAGATTTAAGATTTGTTAAGACCAAATATTTAAGAAAAGGGGGCCATGGGCTTGCTAGACCATTTTTGGGTGATTACATAAGGGTCAACATAAAAATAATGTTAAATACCAACCATAGTTATTTTATATGCCTAAATTCATGAACTAGGCATAATTCAATAATCATAGGATAATAATCATAAATTTATCTTATAACTATAGTGTAAAGGAAGTTGTAAACAAGTTTAAATTTAACTCTAGAACACTTATGAAAATTGCATTTGATTAAACTAGACCTTGTAAACTCATGGGTTGAGGGATGTTGACTCACGTCATGATTTCCCCTCAACCCTAATGTCAACTTTGGACCAATTATCCCTCTTGAACTAATATCTTTTCCTAATCTACTTTGTTCATTAGGACACTTAGTAAGGATGAGATAACTGGCCCTTCATCCCTTTAGTTAAACCTTTGAAAAAAAAAATTGTTGTGTTTTTTACATGCAAATTTAGGCATGACATTTTGGTATCAGAGCCTATTTCAAACCTTGGAACCTTACACCAATTATGTTTAACCTTATTAACCTTTAAAATTTTCTTAAGTTTGTAGGATGCATCCCATTACTCAGTAGGATTGTTGACGTGGGAGAGGTCATGGTCATGCCCGTGTGGCACCAACTCGTGATGAGTGAGATGTAGAGAGTGCTAGGGTGGATGTAGGAGAGGAGAATGAACCTCCTCCTATTCCACCACTGAATCTGAATTAGGAAGTACTGATTGCTCTCCAGAATCTTGTAGGGATTCTTATAGGTAGGTTACCACTTGGAGACTAGATAGAAGGGCCAAGGGGAGTATCCCGTGAGTGGAGTAGGAGTCCTCCTCCTCGATGAGTTGAGGAGCATGTAGAGTAGGAGGGTGAATCTGTACACATGATAGATCCACCAAGACTTGTACCTCAGACAGGTAGAGGAGCACCCCAGGATGTGGGGGATTAGATTAAGGATTTTCTTCACCTCAGGCCACCACCTTTTTCAGGGGCCATAGATGGGATCAAGGCCGAGACATGGTTATTGAGCTTAGAGAGATGTTTTGGTTTCCACCCATATGTGAGCAATGTGAGGGATCAATTTTCCATCCACTTATTGAGAGGGGGAGCCTCAATTTGGTGGTGACAGGAAGTGTTCAGGAGTAACCTAGTTATTCACATCCTCACTTCAGAATCAATTTTAGAGAGATTCAAGGATTGTTACCTCTCAGAGAATTATAGACAACATCATATAGAGGAGTTTCATGATCTTCAACAAAGAGGCTTATCTATTGCTCAGTATGAGAATGAATTTCTCAAGCTTCTACCTTACGTGGAGTACATGAAGGATGAGAAGCTCTGTGTCAACAACTTTGTAAAGGGGTTTAATGAAGCTATATATACACCAATACACATGGTAGCACAAGGGGATCTATGGGAAGCTATAGAGAAGGATTTGATTGTAGAGGAGGTACAAGGTAGAGGACAGGATACATGGGATCAGTCACAAAACTGAAATCCTGCACCTCAGAGTATGAGATATCATAGACTCCCTTGGAAGGGGAATCAAAGGTACTCATTGGGAACCTTTAGAACCCCATAGCCTCAGCCTTAGTAGAATCAGTAGAGTTAGAGGTCATAGGCACTTGAGACACCTCCTGCAAGGACTCATCAGTCCTCTCGAGGTAGATTTAGTGGCTCTATGGTGCAGGAGCACCCTAAGGTCTTTAGGAAGATCTTTAGTCATTTTGGCTTGTAGGTTGGTTTGGCCAACCATCCATGAATAAGGACTATTTTATAAAGTTCTTAGTGTGTTTTAGGTGTGTTTTAGTGTTAGGAGAGATTAGGGTTTGTGAGTTGTTGAGTCAAGTTGATTCTAGGGGTCTAGAATCTAGAAGTTAACTAAAAGGTTGACCAAAAATGGGAGATTTTCAAGATTTTAATGTTTTCAAGTCATTTGAGGTCATTTGGTAAGGTTTGAAACCAAATAGGGCCATCAAAGTGAAGAAAGTGTCATTTTGACAAAAGTTGTCAAAGTTGTCATGACAACATTTCCTAGATTCTAGGAATTGGCTTTTATGATTCCAAAATACTGACCAGAGGGTCTAGACATGTGGGATGAGAGTATATAAGGTTATTACAACCCTAATATGATAGTTAGATTTCATATTGTACGGACTGGTTATTGAAAAGAAACAATTTGCAGTGTAATTAGCATACAAAGCCATCATCCAACACTTGTGGATTGAATGGATTGAATGAAAGAATGGAGAGTGTTTTAAATGTAATTACTTAGATATTTGTGGCATTTTATTAGTTATTTGTTCTTTCTAGTTAGCTTTTGTTTAATTCTTTGTATTCTGTGAGTTCACTGGCCAGTTTTGGTCCAATCATGTAAAAGGTGGCTTTTCTTGGTATTCCCGTGGTTGAAACTCCCATAACCACTTGGAATCCATTAATGCCTTGTATATAATTTGTAGATATGGTGTGCAGAGTGTGTGTGTGCAAAGGAAGAAAGAGAACAATCAGGCCCTAGGTGAGTACTAGCTATTCTAGCTAGGGTGACTAAGTAGTACAGTAGCAATGATGATTGCCAGTTGATTGGTATGTGTCAATCAGTGATAGAGGAGTGTAGGGGCATGAGGTTTAGACATTTTAATGAAAGGAGGAGTTTATAGGAGCTCATTATAATAGTGGAAGAAGTTTAAGAAACCAAACCAGCTTTCATTCCCTAGAAACCCTTATTTTTAGGGGTTTGGTGGAAGTCCATTGTACGAACAAGATTGGAATCAGAGACCTAGAAAATATTTAAGGTGAGGAAAAACCCAAAAATATTATGCAATTTGTTTCTAGAGGTGTTAAGGTATTTTAGGAGAAAATCCACTTTTTTAGTGACTAGGACGGCTAATAGGCCTAAAAAAGGCTACAAGGTCTAAAAGACTAGTAATTTGGAACCCGATTGAAAAATGGGTGTAAGATCCACAAAATTGGATCCATTGGGGTTGGATTAGACCTAAGGGGAGTCAGGAAACCAATCCACAAGAATTTGACACCATTGGAATGGTAGGAGGTTAGTGAAGCCATGGATGTGTGAATGTTATGGATGATAGTTTAGTGAAGAGTTTGAAGTTGGTGGAGAGCTCCTAGTGTGTTAAAGGATCAGAGAGGCATCCTCTAGTTAGGGTAGTGATAGAGACCCTAACGAATACCAAGTGAAGGTCTTGGAGAGAGAAAGAAAGATCTAGGAGAGGAGCTCCCCATCACTCTAATAGGACAAATGGCTCACATTTTACCAAGCCTCAAGAGATTCATGTTTGGACATGAGGGCCATGTTATACATGTGGTTCCATGGGTCATCTAGCTAGGGAGTGTTCGCAGGGATATACAATAGTCAGTCAGAGAGAAGCCACATCAGAGCATATAGTAGAAGACATTGGAAGATCTCACAAGGTTTTTGCAATAGTTGATGACTGTTAGGTAGAGCATCAAGATATGATTATAGAGGCTGCAGCTAGATTCAGACGAACAGACAACTTTGGAGCCCAGACACATTTTGGCTTGGCAGACATTGGCTCCTCGAGGCCGAGAGCTGGACCTGGTTAGGGTCCAGTGGAATTATTATGATGAGGTCACAGACTCATAGGAGGATAAAACATGTTTGAGACATGAGTACCCCCACCTTTTTGATAAACTCTAGGAGGAAGTTCATGCCTAAAGGGGGAGGATATTAGGTCCTAACCTGAATATATTTTTAGAGTTGATAATTTTATATTATGTTTATTAGGGTGATACATTATTTTTGTTACATTGACTTATTTTACAATGATTTCATAGCATAGATATCATGTGATGACTCTATTTTTAATGATGTTTGGATATATTTTTATATGCTTATGATTCTTAGATCTTGATGGCATGTTTAAACACGTTTTCATTCTATGTTCTAAATTTTCAATTAGATCATGTGACATATAAATGTGGATTACGGATTTGATTCTGCAAGTGATCTATACTGGTTAATTTTTGTATGTTAGATAAGTTATTCAATGATTTTTGTGAATTATTAGTTACATGTATATGGATGACCTAGTTTTGAAAATTAATGTATAATTTATGGCTAGATAAATATATTATAATGTATAATATCATGTATGTATGATTTCTTCCTTAGACTACTGATGCTCTGTTCAAGTGTGCAGGTGAATA
This sequence comes from Thuja plicata, assembly GCA_018584345.1. Lineage (NCBI taxonomy): Eukaryota > Viridiplantae > Streptophyta > Pinopsida > Cupressales > Cupressaceae > Thuja > Thuja plicata. Next base: position 2,296,711 of record MU226477.1, read on the forward strand.
AACCATAGATTCAAACTGGGGAAACAAGATTAGGTTAATGTTAAAATCCTTGTTAAGCCAAGGTTAACCCTAAACAGAAAAATAACCTCATTGTAATGTAATATATCTTTGTAAATGTAATTATGCATGTTTGTAAAATTAATTTATTCATTTAGTTGTAAACTCCAACTAAGCATGCCAATGTGTAAATGTGATGTGCCTTGTGGTGTCAATTGGTACATGTATTTGTGAGCTGGCATGCCCATGGGGATTGAGAGGTTAAGTTTTAACCCTAGATTGTCTTGTAGTGTTCTCATGTGGGGTTACTTGCCTTGGAAACCCAAATCAAGAGTTTCATCATAGAAATTCGTAAGTAAACTCTAAGTGAGTTTTAGAGGGGTTAAAATGAGCCCATAGGGATAGTTAGAGTTAAAAATGACTATTCCTATAGGTATACTATGGGTTAGGGGTTACTTTTTAATTATTAGAGTGTCTTAATCTCATTTATGGCCCTTCTAAAGTACCATTCTTGGTTAGTGACAAAAATTGGGAAGAGGGAAGACCATCTCCTTTTTCAAGATAGTGGGGTCTCTTTCATGAATGAAAATGGACAAGTGTTAGGGAAAATGACTCATGTCACTTCTCATCTTATTCATAAGAGGTAATAGTTAGGTAGGGAACCTTTTAGGGAAGATGGAGAGGAGATTTGAGATTGATTTCCCACTCTCTATTTTGGGAGACTTTTAGTTGTGTTTAGAAAGACTTGCTAGTTGGAAACTAAGGGAAGGAAAGCTAGGAAAGGAAGGGCTCGTCTCAATTTCAATCCATTTTTTAGGAGTAAGGTTGGTACCCCTAAATCCATGTGTGGTTCCTTTTGTATTCTCATTTTCAAATCTTGTTTGAATTTAGTTATTGTGATTTCTTGTTGTGTAAATGGTTTCTTGTGATATAAGTGTTGTTGAAATATTTACTTTGCTTTAAATTCTTCATGTTTTATGCTTGTGATGTTCATGGGAGTGAATGGCCAATCTCACCCTTGGGAGGGAAGAGATCCATTGTGGGTGAAGGGCTTAGTTGGGAAAACCATTATAGTGTAGAGTCTCTTCTTGGGAAGAAGAGATAAATTACATGGATGTTATGGGCTCCATGTGCCGATTCTTTGTTATTATCTCATGGGGGTGATAAGGGTAAATGGATGTGGTATGTGGAGTTTTTGTTGTATTAGAAGCCTTTGGAAGGCATGTGAAATCAGCTCAATTATGTGATATTTATTTTGGCATTATCCTACTTGGTTGTTTCCACCTTCACCCCTTTAATGAGTCCAATGTGACCCAATTGTGTAAAAGATTGGGAGTGAGTTGTTTGTTTTAGAGCTTGTTTGGATGTGTTGTGGATTGATTGGATGTCACCCAACTCTTTCTTGTTTCCCTTAGCTCGGATGATGGGAGGTGAGCTCCCATGGTTTATATCAAAACCTTGTTATTTGGAAATTTTTTAGTTGTCTCATTTTACTTCAAAATGGATGATGCTCAAAGCTTGGAAAGAAGAAAATGGTTGTTTGCTATTGTAATTTGTAAATTTAAATTTTTATTTCAAGTCATAAGGTTGAATCCATTGTAATATTATATCTCATAAGGTGAAGGAATTCTGTTTTTTTTTTAATATGTAAAGACTTGTATTGAAAGTTGTTGTTTGTTGTTTTCAAAGAGAAGGAAAAAAGAAAAGATTTTTAAGTTTATTATGCCTTAAATATTTTATAAAATTTTCATTTACATATTTAAATATCTTCCTCATGTCTGAAATCTTCTTAAATCTTGTTATTTTTTATTTTTACAAATGCACAAAAATGCATGTATTAGGTTTTATACATGTAGAATTATGAAGAAATATCTATATTTCAAAGATGAAAATCTCTCTGTTTTATAAACTTATTCATCTCATAATATTTTTAAAAGGAAAATTGTCATTTTCCTTGTATGTAGATTTTATTTTCAAAACTTCATTTAAGATGAATTAAAAAAAAATTAAGTCCATACCTGTCTACATGCTATCATTTCAGAAAAGGAAATTTATATATGTTTTATGTCTGCTTTTAGATCTATAAGTTGTCTTTTAGGTTTCTGGTACCTTCCAGAATTGTTTGTTCAAAATGTTTATCATTATGTTAAAAATAAAATGTAATGAGTATTGATGAAACAACAAGTTTCATATATAGGAAATCATATTGCATATTTTTGATTAAATCTTCAGTCTGTAATGTTTGTGTAGATGACAACATATAACAACAAATATA
>MU226477.1:2306845-2332504 GCA_018584345.1 Thuja plicata
ATATATATATATATATACCCTAGTCTTATTGCTTTTAAATATATCATTAGAGATTATTTTAAAAGTTGTTTTTTCTTAAATTTAAATAAAGTTGTGTGGCGATTTTAAAATGTTTTAATAAACTTAATAGTTTAACTTTATCAATCACCTAATATAAATAATGTTGAGAATTAGAGGTTAATTTAAGTTAAAGATGGTAATTTTTTATGTAATTAGATTAACTTGCATAAAGTTAGCAATTGAGAAATATTAATAATTACTTAATCTAAGCTTTAATGGAAAATAGGTTATGTATTTAAAAAGTGTAACATAACCTCTAGATGATTTTTATTTATATTATTTTTAAAAGTCGAACTTGGGTAATTTAAATTAATTTTTTTTTTTAATAAAACAAGGTTGTTGGATTAACTCGGTTTATTAATACTATTAAATAATCTAGGTTTTCAACTTAAAATGGTTATATGGAGGGTTATAGTCTTTTAGTTAGAATTTTTAATTATTAGGAAACTTAGTTAGTTAACTTAATTTAGACTTGAACATGGACGTAAATAATATTATTTTTACGTGTCCCTTACATGTGGCCAGTGTAAGGGTCAACGTAAAAATAATTTTAAATACCAACCAGAGTTATTTTATACACTTAAATTCATGAACTAGGCATAATTAAAAAATCATAGGATAATAATCATAATTTTATCTTATAACTATAGTGTAAAGGAAGTTGTAAACCAAGTTTAAATTTAACTCTAGAAAACTTATGAAAATTGCATTCGATTAAAATAGACCTTGTAAACTTGTGGGTTGAGGGATGTTGACTCACGTCATGATTTCCCTTCAACCCTAATGTCGACTTTGGACCAATTATCCCTCTAACCTAATATCTTTGCCTAAACTGGTTTGTTCTTTGGGACACTTAGTAAGCATGAGATAACTGGCCCTTCATCCCTTTAGTTAAACCTTTCAAAAAAAAAATTGTTCTATTTTTTATATGCAAATTTGGGCATGACACTGCTTGGAACGGTCGTCTCCGCTAAACGGTCATCTGCACAAATCGTCGTCTCTGCTCTGTTAACTAACCTTTGGTTTTTAAGTGATTTTAAATTGATTTTTAGCATATTTTGGATTTTTAACTCTCAGGTTTCTGACAGTACCTCACTTTTATAGAGTTAAATGCTGCCAATTTTTTTTTAAATATCACTATTTAACCACAGTTAACTAACTCTATTTTATGTTTGATCTTCTGCGCAGGTTGACCGTCATCTCCGCAGAACTGTCATCTGCAGTGGTATTCTATTGTCTGTGCTCCTCAAGAATTGTGTTATCTGGTATAATAATTCAAATTTTTGTATAAACTGTCATCTGCACATTTTCTCTGATAGTCATCTGTGATTTCAGATTGTCCTCTATGATCAAAGACTATCGTCTATGCATATTGTCATCTACGCATATTTCTAAACTATCATCTATGCTCTGTCAATTCTTTTTCACTTTACAATAGGTTTTTGGGTTACTGGTATTCTTTGAGTTTTACAACACCTTGATTCTTAAGACCACTTTTTGAAACTACTAACATTGTGTGTTGCAGGACATTAAGAAGAAGAAAAAATCAAACTACCCACACATTATTCTTCCAAGTTGTCGAGGAGATACAAACAAACTTGTGTCTTATTTTAATATTTTCTTAGGCATTTTAAAGAGGGTTCACTTGTAGTGTCTTGTTAAGTGATAGGGGAGTATGCTCTTGTCTTTGATTAGACAATAAAAAATCTTGACTCATTTGGCATTTCACTTAGAAAGTAACCTTGGGAAAGAAAAACTTGCTTGTTGTATTGTAGAGAAAATGACATTGGGTAGGAGAGTATGCTCTTATCCCCTTAGAAAAATTAGAAATATAAACCCCTCTCGTCGCCAATCCATGCTATTTACTTAATCCTTTAGTTGGGCCTGCCGGTTGAGGGAAGAATCTCCTTGGAAAGACCCACATGAGAATGAGGTGTAATCCCACCATTCGAACTCATGTTAAAAAAATTAACTTCTTGGGGTTAAAGCCTCAGAAGTCGGATATCATTTGAGCTTATACTTGGCTCACACGTAGCACAAAGTAGGGTCGCAAGGTCTCAATCATGTTTACGTGACTGCTTGTGCCAAGGTGCTTCATGGGGATATACGCCTCAATTATGCTTGCATGGACACAAAGGACATATTCGAATGAAGATTGTGACTAAGAATTGTTAAAGTAGAAGCCTACTCGGTTCACCCCTGAAAGTTTGATAACGTTTGTGCAAGGGGATAGTAACCTCCCCAAGATCACTTGCACATTCGTGCCACCTTTTGTGTTTCAAGCCGGCTAATATGGCATCATGACTAGAGCCACTGTGTGCTTAGTGATGATCATATTCTGATTATCTCTTGTGTGTGCGCCTACGTTTGCAAGAAAATATTTCTAGACTAAGCCATATTCCATAGGTAGACTATGCTTGAGCATTTGCAACAACATGGATAACTTAAACAAAAATGAACGTTCCATCAGTTAAGTTTATCATAATTGCTTGTATACCTCAAGGTTTCTTTGTCCCTTGTTGGATTGTTTTCAAGGCATATTACTATTATTTTATGCTTCGAGTGATTGAAATCAGTTCTTTCCATCAAACAAACTGACCAAAAAATCTGACTAGAAGTCAAATTGATCAAAATTTCATCATAAACTGCTCTGATCACAAACTGTCATCTCCAACCTGGCATTGGCATTTGTGCCTGAGAAGTGTCATCTCCAACCTGGAATGATCATCTCCACATTTTTTCATCTGTGTCTAAGAACATTCATCTCCCCCGAAAAACAATGAGCTATCAGGTCTTACAAAAGCATTTTAAACTTGGTTTTTCAAGAGATCCTAAAATCATTTGTCACAAAAATATTCTTTTGACCAGACAAAGTCAATATTTCTCTTTGTGGGATATGACTGAATTTGGAAAATACAAGAAATTTAAGCTTTCGGTTCCCAATGTTTATAGAGAAAAGTAAGATGCTGATAGAAAAGCCAAAAAATACCAACACATCAACAAATCTATTCAGCAAGAGATCAAAAACTTTGAGAAATTCAACACTATTATCTACAATTGCAAAATTTCCTGAGTCATTTCCAAGTATCACACAAATCATGCCCTTCATCCATTTTGAGTAATACAATTAGATAAACCTCATTTTTAAATCAATTCATCACTTCCTCTTCATCAAAATATTATCATTCCCTTCTTAGAGCAAAATTAATCAATCTCAGGCTTAATCAAATGAAATCCAATCTTTCATTCCTTCATCATCCTTAGGTTGAAAGATCCTAATCAAACGTGTTATTGACCTTCATCTCTAGTGAACACAATATTACTTATAAAACATCAGTCTGTCTTAAGCAATAAAAGTCATTGATATTGTCTTATTTTGCTTGGGATCACAATTCAATCACCAAGTAGAAGAAGACATTATCTAAAATCAACCACTTATGTTCACACCATCATAAGGTCTTGTCTCACCTAGGTTTTCATCCAAAAACCTTTAAATCCAATCTAAATCCAATCAAATCAAACTTAATCAATTCAATCCAATTCATCCAATCAATCAATCAAATCAAGTCTAAATCTTTTTCTCCTAAAATTATCATCAATTCTAAAGTTCATCTTTCATTCATCATCTATCTTCCTTCATCTTTCATCTTGCATCTTCCATATTTCCTCCATCCTTTTGAGGTTACCATTGCAATGGTAGTTACTCTATCCGAAGCTAAAAACATGAGGCAAACATATTTAAACACCAATCATGACAATGAGAATCATTTTTCTCATCCATTCTTCTAGGGAGAAGAAGTACACACTGGGGACATAACCAACACTCCTGAGGAGAATGAATTAGTAGATCAAGATAAGAGATCTACCCAAGTGAACGATTTCCTCAGTGACCCATATAACCTAGAGATGGTTGAAAAGGACATTAGTCAAAATGGTGGAGAGATTTTCATGAACCTTATTAAGAATGGGCTCACAGTACCCACTGATTTTGATGAATCTCTCCTTGTTAGCAATGTCATCAAAGCTACAACTGCTACAAACATGACCTCAACCTCAAATGAAACATCATCACATGACAAAGGGAAGACCACTTCTAGTGGACCCTCTACATGAATCCCTACATCAACTTCACAACCAACATTTCAATTAATGGGGGAACAAGTTCAAAAAATTCTTATTGTCTTGCCCAACATCACTTCACACAATAGCACTCATACCATAGCTAATGCTACTACTAATGCTGGTGCTACTATTTTTAATATCAGACACACTTCCATCCCCTTGTCTACATAGGCAGTCTCATCATCACCATTCACATTTCCATCATCTTCCTTGAAGACATCTAAACAACAAACATCTTGAGCTTATCACTATACACCTCCTCTTATAGTCGACATGTCCTTAATAGGATTCTCAGCCTTAAATCTGGGAGGTGGACAATCTCTTGGGCCACAATTAATACCTCACAATGCCTTGATTTGGCCCAACAATTCAATGAGCACAAGAATCTTGTACAAAGCTTGCAAAATGGAGGGAAGAAAGAGTTCTCTTTTGAAGACATATGTCCCTACCCATTTGATAAATCAATCACAATGCAAATGTTTCCTCCAAATTTTGAGATCCCAAAGTTTGAGAAATACAAAGGTGAACCATGCCCGCTCCAACATCTCAAAGAATTATACATTGCATGTCAAGAGGTCACTTACAATGAAAATTACCTAAAGAGACTCTTGACTAGGAGCCTCAGTGGACCCTATTTGGAGTGGTTCATGGTACTCCCTCATGGTTCTATATCAACATTCTCTGATCTTGCAGAAAAAAATGTTGGTCAATATTCCTACAATATTGAACATCAAGCATCATTAAGCGACCTATGTAATACCAAGAAAAAGAACAAAGAAACCTTTGCCAGCTTCTTACAATGATGGAGACACATTGTGAATCACATGCCTTGGAAAATACCTCACAATCATTTGATTGATGTCTTCAATAGAAATCTAGTATCTGAAATTTCATTCCAAGTGAAGATTTCTTCTCTTGACACTTTCAAATCTCTTGTTTAAAAGGGGAAAAATATTGAAATTGGACTTTTGCAAAAGGCGCCATTAAACATTATACCCCTTCTGGTAACAATGACAAACCAAAGTTTTTGACCAAGAATAAAGGAGTCGTCAATGATGGAGTGACATATGTTAAACATGTCCAAAATGTCCAGGCATCTAATCAAAACAATAACAACAATCAGAACAATTAGAATAACAATCACAATAAAAATTAGAACAATAATAATAATAATCAGAACAATTCATCACAATAACAATCTCAACAACAACCTCACAATCGATCCTACTTATTTCCTCGCAATAACAACAACAACAATGATAACAATAATAATAATATCGTGCAACAACAATAATTCACTTCTCTTGCAGAGCCGTTGGATGTGGTTTTTCAACGATTGGTGGATCAAGGCATGATGGTATATTCTAACACTCAGTCATTTGACAAAACACAACCTAATCCTATTTGGTACAAAGATAACGAATACTGCGATTATCATCACATCAAAGGGTACGATACCAAGAAATTCATGAAATTGAGACACTTTGTTCAAGACACCCATCATCATCCAATGCCAAACTGAAAGTCTACAATGATCCATTTCCTAAACACAATCAAAACATGCATCCAATGCTATTCCTTATGACTACTCCATGAACACCATCACAGGCGATGATCCCACATGTGGAATTCTAGAGGAAAATGATATCTTTGGTTTTGATGCTCTTTGTGGATGCATTGAAGAATCTAAAAATCATGTGAACACCCTTACACTTAAAGGTGCTAGTTGCAACGCTGCTACATGAAGACCAAGAGCTATTGTCCAGCCTGCTAATAATCCATCAACCTCTAGAAATCCACCGCCTGCACCATCAACAACTACGCGGTCGACTTCACTCTATGATCTATTGTCCAAGTTGGGCAACTTTTTGGCACAAATATCAATCCTTGAGCTTCTATGAACATCCCCCATTCACAAAGAAGTCCTAAAAAATGCTCTTAATGAATTGCTTGTCTGTGAAAACATCAACGCATCCCAATTCCAGGATATGAGCATAAATCTAGCTATGCAAGAGCATTTGGTATTCATTGACAAAGACTTTCGAGGCCTAGACCTCCATCACAATAAATCCATTTATATTGAAGCCAAAATCCACTCCACTAAAATCAAATAGGTTCTTATAGATGGTGGATCTGGCCTCAATTTGTGTACATTAAAAATGATCAGAAATATTGGTCTTTCTAAAGACCTTAATTTAAATAAAATAATCACAATAAAAGCTTATGATGATAGAGAAAGGGAGAGAAAAGGTTTGATCACACTCCCTTTACAAGTGGGCCCAACCCTGATCAAAATAGTTTTCCATGTGCTTGATCTAGACCTGCCATATAACATCTTGTTGGGATGACCATGGATACATGCTATTAAAGGTGTACCTTCCACATATCATCAATTTTTAAATTTCCCACATCATGGGAGAGAAATCACTATTTTCAGAGATCCTATGCCCTTTCAGTATTGCAAAAGACTCGAAGGAAGATAGTCCATCTATTGTCCTCTAAATGAATTTTCTCTACCTATTGAAAAGGAGAATCTTATCCCACCAAAGAGTACTGAAGGAAAATATGAAAATCCTCCAGAAAAACCCAAAGGAAAAGAGAAAGTTGTTGAAGAAAAGACTCCTAAGCCTAAAATAAAAACAACATTCACAGATCAAGGCCTGGGAGAATAGAAGTTTGAAAGTGCCATGTACATTAGATAAATCCCTCTATCCCCAAAGTCCTATAGAAAACTATCACTCTTGACTCCTTCAGGATAAAAATATATCATGAAATGCAAAAAGACTACTTTTGAACATTGGGGATCCTTATCTGATGAACATATGGAGTCTAATGTCCTAGACTGGCTCTACGAAGAAGAAGAAGAAAAGCCAGTGACTTTTCCTAAAGACAAATATATCAAAGCCACTCCCATTTTTGAAATCATGGGATATCATGGTACTGGTCTCAAAGAAAGAGAAACAGGATGAAGAACACTCATTAAGGCTAGAAGCTATCCATGAGGCAAAGGATTGGGCTCCTTAAAACCTAAGACTAACTTTGCTAAAGACTATTATTTAGTTGAATCAGATTTAAACACCAAAGAGGATTTCTTTAAAATACCTTTCTAATATATTGAAGATGACATTGATGATGTTGCCTATGTCCTTACCATCATTGAAGCCAACCTTTCATCCCCTAGCCTTCCCCTTACAAACCCCGAACTAATTGACTAGGATCAACAAGACTCACTACCATCTTAAGACATATGTGATTAGGATGAGGTAGTATTAACCCTCTTTGGACTTAATAATCTTTGAGAGTATGAGCATTAGAAACACTACAATGAAAAAGCCTACTTTGGTAGCCAGGTCAATGGTCTTAGTCGCAAAATATAAAATGAAAATAAAAATAAAAAAGAAGATAAAACATCCCCTGGTGAAAACCTCTTGTAGGCACCTTTGAATGAAAAAAAAGAGAAAAAAAAGGATGTATCCTCTAGTAAAAAACTTTCTGAGGCGCTAAAGGAGGGAAAAGTTGACCTGCCTTTCATATCATTACAGTCAAACAAATCCTCCATTTTGATCAAAGACATAATAATAGTCAATCTTGGCACAAAAGAAAATCCAAAGGTCACATATATTGCTATGACAAAATTCCTCAAGAAGAAACAAGTCAACTTCCCTTGGACTTACATGAACATACCTAGTTTAGATACAAATTTAGTTTTCCACAATCTTGTGATTGATCCAAAGGTGAAGCTTTTCAAATAAATTACATTAGATGCATCCACAAGTAGCTTTGCTAGTCAAAGCTGAGTTACAAGAAATGCTTGACACCGACATCATTAGGCTGATTGATTATCCTGAGTGGGTTTCTAACATTGTACCAATAGGTAAACCTACTGGGGGCATCCATATCTATACTAACTTCAGAGACCTGAATCTAGCATGTCCTAAGGATGATTTTCTACTACCTAATATTGACATCATAGTGGATTTGACTGTCGAACACAAGATGTTGTCCCTCATGGATGGATTTTCTAGATATAATCAAATCAAGATCACACCCAAAGATCAACACAAGACTACATTCACCACTCCTTTGGGTACATTATGTTATCAGGTCATGCCCTTTGGTCTGAAAAATGTAGGTGCAACATATAAACGTGCAATGACCACAATCTTTCATGATCTATTGCATGTCATTATGGAAAATTATGTGGATGATCTCCTAGACAATTCTAAGACATGAGATATACACATCCCCATTCTCACAACACTATTTGAATGATTGGAGAATTATAAGCTTTGGCTAAATCCTAAAAAGTGTCTTTGGAGTTCAATCTGGCAAGTAATTGGGCTACATTGTCTCTCACCAAGGTATTGAAGTGGATCCAAAGAAGGTAAAAGCTATTTTAGAGATGTCATCTCCCAAAACATTGAAACAATTACAAAGTCTACAAGGAAAGCTTCAGTCCATCAGAAGGTTCATGTCATATCTCACAGATAAATTACATCCCTTTTCACATTTGTTACACAAGAACATCAATTTTTCCTGGGATTTCTTATGTCAAATAACATTTGATCGCCTAAAAGGATATCTAGCTAACCCTCAAGTGATGGTGTCGCCTATCCTAGGCCGACCTCTCACCTTGTATATATCAGCTACTAAAGTCACCCTGGGTACTCTTTTAGCACAACTAGATGACAATGGAAAAGAACAAGCAATCTATTACCTCAATAGAACACTAGTGGGTTACGAACTGAATTACTCACCCATTGAGAAATCTTGTTTGGCTATTGTTTTCTATACACAAAATTTGCGCCATTACATGCTTAATCATAAGATCTAGATGGTTGCTAAAATTGATCCACTCAAATATCAGTTGGCTAAAGCTACTCTCATAGGGCGCACTAGAAAGTAGATTATGATTTTGAGTGAGTGTGACATTGCTTATGTGGTCTGTAAAGATATTAATGGACAAGTAATCACAGACTAGTTAGCTAAAGCACCTATTCAAAAGGACCATCTGATCATCACAAATTTTCTAGATGAATTATCTCTCAATGTAACCTCAATTATCCAATGGAAATTATACTTTGATGGATCTTTTACACAGAAAGGATCAGGGGCAGGCATCTTGTTCATCAAACCTAAATGGGATCTCATCCCTAAATCCTACAAACTCCAATTTCCATGCACCAACAATATTGTAGAATATGAAGCCTTAGCGATAGGACTTCATCAATTCATGTAGTGGAAAATCTATATCTTACATGTTCTTGGTGACTCTAGTTGGTTATCAAGCAAGTCATGGATGAGTATCAAACAAAGGATGACAAGATACTTCCCTATCATAGCCTAGTGGAAGAATTGAAACAACATTTTACAAAATTTAACTTCTAGAAAATTCCCCCGACAAACAAAAAAGTAGTCGACACAATGGAAATAATTGGATCATTAATCTCCATGCCTGAACATAGTTCACGATGTGAGTTTCTCGTTGACAATCTTACGGTCCCTACCCATGACCAGCTGAAGACTAAAATGGTATGTGAAATTTGTGATCCTAATTCACCTTGGTACCAATAAATCTATTCCTACATAACAAATAAGGTCATTCCACTTACCCTCACCCCGAATCAACGTAAAAATTTTATCCGCCGAACCTCACACTATACAATCCTTGGTGATACCCTGTTTTGAAAGAACATTGATAGAACTCTTCTAAGGTGTTTGAATTTATATGAATCCCAAATGTCATTAGAGGAGGTACATCAAGGGATTTGTGGGGCCCATTCTAGTGGTCTCACCTTGGCCAAGAAATTTCTATGTACTAGATATTATTGGCCTACTATGGAACCAGACACCTATCATTATGTAAAGAAGTGTGTGCCCTGTTAGCAACACAGTGATCTGATACATGTTCCCTCCCAATTACTCCATCCTACCATCACACCTTTGCCTTTCTCCCATTGGGGACTTGACCTAGTCGAATAGATTTTTCCAAATTCTTCCAATGGCCACAAATACATCTGTGCTTCCACAGAATACTTCACCAAATGGGTTGAGGTTGTCACTCTTACCTATACAACTGGAAAATAGATTTACAAGTTCATTTTGAACTATCTTATCTATCATTATGACATTCCTTAAGACATTATCACTGATAAGGGACCCCATTCAAAAATAAGGATGTCATAGAACTCTGTAAGAAATTTGGCACTGCCCAAGATTTCTCTTCCAAATACTTTTTGCAAGGAAATGGTTAAGCAAAGGCTACCAACAAAACTATTCTCAAAATCCTCAAAAAGATAGTCGATGAAGATAGTCGTGATTTGCACCTTCACCTAAATCCCTCCCTTGGGGCCTACCATACTTCCATCCATACCCCTACCGGAGCCACTCTGTTCGCCCTTGTCTATGACATTGAGGCTATTCTCCCCATCAAAATTGAGCCCCCTTCCCTCAAAATCTGCATTAAGAATCTGATGTCTGAAGAAGAATCATGAGTTTCTTGCTTGCATGAGCTTTAAATCCTCAAGGAAAGATACCTTAATACCCTCAACCACCTTTGTGTGTATCAAAATTGCCTTTGCTTACACTTTAATAAGAAGATCAAACCTCATTAGTTTGAGGTGGGTGATCTTGTCTTGCATCATAACATGAAGAACCTCTAGAACTATGAAAATAAATACAAGTTTGAGCCTAACTGGTTGGGACCCTTTGTGGTTACAACTAAACTTGGCTCTAGATATTATTAGAATGCAACACTAGAGGGATTTCCTATCCCTGGTCCTATGCATATTGTACATCTCAAAAGATTCTATGTGTAGTTTGTTCATAGTCCTCTTTACAACATAAAATCAGCCGTGAAAAAAAAAAAAAAGAAGCAAACAAGTGCAATGGATAAGTACCATGGTGAAAAAATATTTCAAGAGTCATGCATATTCAGATCTACCATCTATTTGTACCATCCCCTACACACCATCCAACACCTTGTCCTAATAAATTTTGTAGACTACCTAGATCTGTGCAGGTAGTTTCCTCCCATCTTCACATCCACAATAAAAACTTTATTCCCGCACAACTGAGCTTACCCCATGATACTAAGATTTTTCCTAGACACATTAATCACAAGAGTTCTCATAAATCAACTGAAAGATTGAATTTCATGACTTTTATTCCATTCACAAGCAATTTCTAGTGAGTACCTATTTCAACAATCAATCAATCTTTTCCCATCATGATGCATCCTTCTGGCATTGGTGTATCAATCCTCCATCACACAATCATGTTCATGGAAATTTTTTTTTGACTGAATGATTACTTGGTCATGATGTCTTTCTATTGATTTTATTTTTGTGTTCCAACCTTGCTAGACCAATTTTAATCTTGTGTTGTTTACATGACTTATTGTAAGGAGCACCTTACTAGATCAAGAACTCACATGTCTCTTGTCTTTTCTCTTCTCATGTGGCTCATAGTAAGTAGAAGCTTACAAAATCCAAGAAGACATGTCATTTTATTTCCTCTTGTATGCTCCATGTGTGTGTAACATGTGTTGATCATATTTCTTATTTTATCATGAAATTTGAGATATATGAGATCTTAAGTCCTCTTGGGATTGGTGTTTTCTTGTCTCTCTTGTATCTTGGTGAAAGTATTTTAATGCTATCCTATACTTTACCAAGAGCATGAGCATGAGATCATAATCTTGATAAAGTGGGGCCTAAGTGTATTTTCATAAATTGTATTCTCATAAAATTACATGCTCACCTAGCCTTCACTTTTGTGCTCTTGATTTCATGCCCCCTAATTTGATAGATCTCTCTCATCTTAGAGCTTGAGATTGCTTGCATAATGTGTTTCTAGTTCCCCTGACCTATCTTAGATCCCTTAAGATTTGGAATTGGGTACCTATCCATATAGATCTATTGGACTATGGTGCTAGGTGCCATAGTCCCCTTGGACTATGGTTCTAAGTTCTAGTGTTCAGTCGAAAAAGGCCTATTTTTTTAATATGTTAATGGTCATATTTTAGTGAATGGGAAAACATGACCCATTCCAGTCTCCTTCAAGGTTTTCATATGTTTCCGTGAGGTTTAATATAAAATAAGGAACCCCCCTCCTTATTTCATATCACACATTTTAAATTCATTATCTCCCAGGGAAATATTTCATTCATTGCATCGAAGGAGATTTAAGCATTGAAGAAGTCTAGAAATTAAGAAGGCGTCTATGATCAAGTTCTTGTGTTTCCTCCATGAGTGAATACATACATAAACTCCCTTCCTAGAATCATCTACCTTTCACAAATAATTAAAGACAAGGATATTTCATTGGAGAAGGTATATCATTGTGATTTAACATTATTTACTTCAAATTAGAGACTTATTTTAGACATTAATGTTGTAGGGAAGGTTGAATGCTCCCGAGGATTGACTAAGGCAAGTCTCTATACAATAAAAAATACCATTTATCTCTCTCTTATGTGAATTTTTTGAGATATAGAGGATTTTTTTTGAAATTATATAGAAAGGTGGACTAAGACAAGAAGATTAAGTCCTGAAAAGTGACTAGGATGCTACAACTGATTGCCATAGTCTCTGGTTAGTGGTTTAGTTTGAATTTTTTTCAGAGATCTTTTAGAGGAAGCACCAAATTGATATTATAGTTTTAGATTCACAAATTATATAATTTTTGGAAATACTAAGACCATATAGATAATTGACATAATTCTACTATTTTGAACCCAAATTTTAGTGACACATTCCTCTTTGACTCTTCTTTCCAGATTTGTGTTTAGTGTTGTTTTATCATACCTATAGCTCTTTTTTTATTCTTATTAATGTATAATTTTATGTATTTTATCTAGTATTTTTTGCATCAAATCAATTATATCAATAAATAATAAATAAGGGACAACATCATTACAAATCACTTTGAATCCAACTCTTACCTACCTCAATTAGTTTGAAGTTGGATCAAGAGTCAATCTCCCCTAATGAAATGGTTGGTGGGAGTAGGTTTTATCTCTAGTTTTCATAATTAGACTACCTACTCTTTTTAATTTCATTACTCTTATTTTATTCATTGCAATATTTGTGGAAGTGTCCAAATTAACCACAATTCCAACAAATGACTTTGGACTTTCCAGGAGATTTAAATCTTACCCTGGACTTGGATTTATCATGCTTCTCATTCTTATTGTATTTTTCCTTAGATCTTCCATGAACTGTTAGGGCCTCCATGGCACTAACATATACCTTCCTCCTCATCTCTTCAAAAATAAAATAACCCACCACATCTTCAGTCTTGAAATCAAAGGAAGTACAATTGATAACCATAACAAGAGAATCCCACAAATTAGGGAAAGAACAAATAAATATCTAGCATTTATCCACATCATCCATCTTGTCACCAATAAATTCTAATTGAGCCACCAACATATTGAATGCTTCCAGGTGGTCTGTAATTCACCCTCCCTCTTCCATTCTCAAGGACTACAATTTCTTGCTCAAGAAAATATTATTCACTAAAGATTTTCTTTCTATAGCTCACCAAGTTTCTTTTATAGGTTCTTTGCAGAGGACTCTTCATATAGATTGACTAAAATAGAGTTCTCAAACTATAATCTGTTTAGACCCTTGGCTCTATGGTCCATAACATCGTATTGACAAACTGTTATAGTATTTGTAGGTTTGAAGACATTTTTATCATTAGAATCACATAGATCTTGATCTAATAATATATCCTCCATCTTCAACTTCTACATTGCAAAATTATTTCTAAAAAAATTCTCCACCTCTATTCTCCAATATAAACTTGTCATCCAATTTTTTTTTGCAAAAAGATCACAAAGTATTCTCTATAAAATCTCCCACTCAAATTTAGATTAGTTTGAAAAAAACCCAACAACCCATAGCTGAAACCAAACATGATAAGGATTTGATACCACTTTTAAGGGAGTTAAAGTAGTGGAACAACTTCCTACACTAACTTGGAGAGGAGGGCTATTCAAAACTTGTATAAATCTTTAAATTTTTTACAGAAACTTAACAAAAATAAACACAAATAGCATGCACACAACAACACAATGATTTAGATGTGGAAACCCCTTTCGAGAGAAAAATATCACACTCCAAAATCTACCCAACATATTATTTAGAAATAATAATATATTAGAATATACTTGTAGATAAATCTTCTCACACTCATAGGATTACACCAATGAAGATCCATAAGAAACTAAATAACTTTTAGAATCTTAAAATACATCAGAATACACACTTGTAATACAATGCCTCCATACAATAGGGTTGCCTTCTAGGACAATTAAATCACATAAAAGATCTAATGTTAGATATGTGACCTAATGATAAATGATCAAGATTTGTAATACTAAATTATACATAGTAACCCCCTAAAACTCTTCACACTCATTTATCAATAATAATATTTTATTATTTAAAGGTTTAGACACAATTTACTAATGCAAATAAACCATCAAATGTGTCTCATTCTTTCTTTGATTTCATCTAGCTTATTTTTATATGCAACAAATTAAACTCCTAAGTAAATCTTAGAGGCTTATCAACCTTTTCCATAATCATTTAGAT
The DNA here is from genome assembly GCA_018584345.1 of Thuja plicata. Taxonomy (NCBI): domain Eukaryota; kingdom Viridiplantae; phylum Streptophyta; class Pinopsida; order Cupressales; family Cupressaceae; genus Thuja; species Thuja plicata. Next base: position 2,321,632 of record MU226477.1, read on the forward strand.
TTACAATAGTTGTATCATTTTTAGTTTTCATGTGTGATAGTTATATGAAGTGGAGAACTCAATTACTCTAGGCTATGCCATTATAGAAATAAAAAACTAAAAGAGAAAGAAAATGATAAATGGAATTTAAATAATGTCTAACACACCTCAAAGCTATTAATTGGGTAATTGTAACCCTCCAAACAAATAAACATGGGCATTTAACTGCAATTTTTATTATGGATAACCTTAAATTGACCATTTATAACATAGTGATTTTATGAATAAGGAAATGCTTGCTAAAAAGATTAAATTTTACAAATAGATTTCTTGTGATTTTCTAATAAATTTCTATAAGAATTGTTACAATTTGACCTTGTGTACAAAAGTCACAGCTATCTTAAAAAAAGGTGCGAAAAATAGTTGTAAATAAAAATTGTTGTAACTTAGAGCAATGTCTCAGAAAATGACTTAGACTATTGCATAGTGCTCAAAAACACATTAGTTTTGTCTACTAGAATTCAAAAGGAGACCTCTACAATAAAAATTAACATTTGATAAAAAAAGTAGCCTCATTGGTTTTAAAAATTCCCTCTTTATCCTATAGCATTGACACCACCCAAGGAAGTGGTGCATTGACAACAAATTTAGGAGAAATGTTGGTTGAGTAACCCTAGTGGTGCTAGAGCTGAGTGTTATTGATAGAGTCAAAATATTTTAATTCATCAACAAAAATTTCAAAAAGTAGGTTTAGACATTTTTTCCATGCTTAATTATTGAAAGATACCGTAGAATTTACCAACATCACTAAATTAATAATTGTAACACTTTTTAAAGAACCATGTGCTAAGTGCTTATAATAAGCACCAAGTGCTTAATTTAAACATCAAGCACTCGACAATATTTTTCTATGGGTTTTCAACATGATTGATGACCCTTGTTAGTGGGATAACAACTAATATACTATGAGCAACTCTTTGGGTGTCTCATGCCAATCAAGGTTTCCTAATCATACATGGTACCTAAAATTTGATGATAGACTAACTAACGTATATATGTTGAAAAAATGTACAAATTATTCTAAATATGTGGTGCTTGAGCCTCTCCACTCCCTTAAAATCCTCATTTAGATTACAATAGTTGTACATCATTTTTAGTTTTCATATGTGATAATTTTGTGAAGCAGAGAACACAATCACCCTAGGTTTTTCCATCATAGCGATAAAAAACTGAAAGATAAAAAAAGTTAAATGATATTTAAATCATGTCTAACACACCTCAAAATCATTAATATGGTAGTTGTAACCTTCCAAACAAATAACCATGGGCATTTAAGTGCAATTTTTATAATGGATAAGCCTAAAATGACCATTTATAATACATTAATTTTATAACTAAAAAATGCTTGCTAAAAAATTAAATTTACAAACTGATTCCTTGTGATTTTCTAATAAATTTCAATAAGAAATGTCTCAATTTGACGTTATGAAAAAAATTATGCCTATCCCAAAAAATGTACAGGAAATAGTTGCAAATAAAAATCGTTGCAACTCAGAGCAATATCTCAAAAAATAACTTAGACTATTGCATAGTGCTCAAAAAGACCTTTGTGTTGTCTACTAGAATTTAAAAGAATCTACCTCTATGAGAAAAAGTAACACTTGTTCAAAAAATTAGTCTTGTTGGTTTAAAAATCCCTTTCTAGCCTTCAACATTGGTGCCACCCAAGGAAGTGATGCATTGATGACAAATCTAGGTGAAATTTTGGTTGAGTTTCCCTAGTGGTGCTAGAGCTAAGTATTATTGATAGAGGTGGTAGAATTTACCAACATCACTAAAGTAATAATTGTAACACTTTTTTAAGCACTAAGTGCTAATCACTTATCATAAGCACCAAGTGCTTAATATAAACATCAAGCACTTGACAATACATTTATGTAGGTTTTCAACATGGTTTTTGGCCCTCATATGTGAGCTAAAAACTAGTACACTACAAGTATATATGTTGAACAAAAATGTATAAATTATTATACAAATGTGGTGCTTGAGCCTCACAAATTCCTTATAATTAAAATAGGTAAGTTAAAACCTATCATTTGTAGAAAAATATTCTTTTATATGATAGTAGATTAGTGCTAGTACAACACAAATTATGCCAGAGATATAATAATGAATAGATTTATTTTGTGTAGATTGTACAATCATACAATTGAGGTAGGAGTAAAAAATGTCTTGAGATTTTTTAACCAAACCTTATAAATTTTACAATTGATCCATATATATTTAAACCTTCTATATGTTGAATTTTGCAACACAAGCATCTCAAAATCAAATAGCAAACAAAGAACACTTTCCACAAACAATAGACTAAGAAAGATGTGCTATATTACTCATAGAAAATATACAAAATGAGAATTAGAATGCACAAATAATTATTTTTATAGAAAGTGAATCCTCTAAACTTATAGAAAATAAAAAAAAATAAAAGAAAAAAGAAAACTAAAGCTCAAAGAGCTCAACTAAGCTAAAATAAGCTCAACTAAATCTCCACTAAGTGAACTTAAGCTCTTCATGCAAGCGCTCGATTATGCATGGGCATGCACACAAATATGCATGATGAAAATAATATGCAAACTCTAAGCCTCCCCCCCCACCGCCCCCCTAAATGAAACTTAGGGAGAAGTAAACCTATAAGTACAGGAAACACAATATTGGGTCTTGGAAACTAAAAGGCTCGAGGTACCCATGTACAAAGAAGTGATCTCTCAAAATCAGAGAAAAGGAAAAAAATCAATGGGAGGAAAATCCTCTCCAAAAGAGAGAGAGAAAAATATAATTAAGGACTAAGAAGCCTCTATGAAAATGTCCCAAAATAATAGGAACATGAAGAACATCCTCAAAGCATGAAGAAATTACAAACAACTGTTGAAAAAGAACTGTTTTAGTTTTGTAATGAAGAACCTCCTTTGAAACTAAGATGATGACCAAGATCAAGAGGACAACAGTGCATTGGTGCCCCCAATGAAACTAATCAAACAATGAATAGATGACAAAAAAAGACAAACACTTAGAAATCAAAGATACAAATTGCAGATGAATCTACACAAGTGACCCTAATGACACTACTCAACCATTCAAGATTAAATTGCTAGTAAAAAATATAGGTGCCAATAGTCTAAAGAACTGATCAATCCAGAATACATCACCTCCACAAAAAATATAATGTAGGAGTGTCTATATGGTAAAAGCATCTCATCTAAATACAACCACTGCACTTTACTAGTACATAGGAACAAATACTACTAGAATCCCCTAATGATATTGACAAGGGAGAAAGATGACTGGTCCATTAAAACCATGTGTCACCAAGTGGTGCATGAAGGATAATCTAAATATGCACAAGAAAGTACCTGCAATTGAAAAAATGGAATGCAACCAATGCACACATGTGTGGGAAAAAAATCACTAAGATTTAATGTTGTCATGAAGGGATACTCACTAGATAAAAGTGTGATGAAAAAGAAAAGGTACAATGCAACCCCCCATGAAACTTTGTAATACAATACATGTAAAAAATAAGGCACAACATAACATGTAAATTCCCCAAAAACCAAACACTTGAGTGACACTTTATCTCTATGTGTCTACAAATAGATAAGTTCATGTAAAAGATGTTTAAAATCCCCAAGTAGGGAAAAGTGTTGGAAGTACATGTAGAACAACTGAAGTGGATTCATCCAACACAAATAAAAAGATTCAATGAGCTAAAACAACAAAGTAATAATCTAAAATGTGAAAACACTAGAAAATTTGCATGAATAAATATGAAGAGCTTGAAGAGGCCTTTCCATCACCAGAAAATCACAAAAAATTAAGGAAAGAACAAAAAGATACCAGATTGAGAGAAAAAACACCTCATCTAACTTCAATAAGCTATAAAAATTAATAGAAAAATATTAGAAAGATACTAGCATTATTGGATAACTCTTTGAATCACATTTCTAATGATATATCGTTTACTAAAAATGAACACCATATACAAAAGTTATAGCCAAAATAAAAACATACTAAATTTAGCCAACCAACAACCAGCAAGCATGACCTTTAAGACTTGATTTCTACAAAACTTACTCACTAAATGAAAAATTAGTCAAATACCTAAATGATCTTTCTAGATTTCATTTACGCAGAAGTTATAGTGAATCTTGTTTTTTTGTGCTATTTTTTAGCTTTTTTAATATTTTTCTCATAAAATATAACAAGTCTTAAAAAATTGAGAGCAACCAAGATAATTTTTGTGTCTATGACAAGAAACTAGCAATTATTTTTCTCCAAGATAAGCTTATTTTATAAATTCTCAAAAAAATATTTTCTAGATCCACAATGGCAAGGCTCATGAAGCTCCAAAATGCTCTGAAAAATATCAACTTCCAAATCCACACAAGGCGAAATCTAGTGACCCTGTAATGCTTTTGTAACAAGAAACACTCAAAAATTGAGAAGGGGTTTGCTGAAACAACACTCTAATACTGTGTTGAATCTTACAACACAAGGACCTGCAAGATCAAACAACAAATGAAGAACATCCCTCTCAAACAAGAGCAACAAGAAACATATGTTAGATTCCTAAAAAAATATATATTTTGAGAATTAAAATGCACATTGAATTGTTTTATAGAAAACAAGTCCTCTGAAATTAGAGAAAAGATAAACAAAAGATGGAAAAAAAACTAAAGCTCAGCTATAGCTCAATTAAGCAATAGGCTCAACTAAAGCTCCACTAAGTTAACTTTAGCTAAAAATGCGTGTGCAAGCATTTGTTCAATTATTTAGGAGCATGGGTACAAATACGTAATGCAATAATATACAAACATGCATGATGCACATATATTTGTGTGATGCAACCGATATGCATGCTCGAACACTAGACTCAAATGGTGAATATTTTTAATTAAGATGTCCCACATGCAATTTTTTGGCAAGATATTTGTGTTAATCTCTAAGTTCTGTTGATGATTAGTGACCAACACTTAGTCATTCAATTAGGTAGTTTTAGTTGGCTATCACTGTGGCCAAGCTAAAACTATGCAAGGCCGAGCAACATTGCCGAGCAGTTTTCTAATTGCCGAGCCGAGTTACATTGTCGATCCGAGTACAGACAGGGATGTTAAATGCCGAGCAAGATAGTTTTTGTATACTTTTCAGGATTGATACAAACTTCAAGGATTAGTGATCCGGTCGACTCATATAAGAATTTTGGGCCGACTTGTGTATGCATTTAATATTCTTCTACTAAGTTAGTTATGCATTTAATTGTTTTATCCTATGCATGACTCATTGTAAACATTTAATTGTTTTACTATCAAGGAATGGATATTGGATCTTGATCATTGATCTAGATCTCGCTATCAGATTTGTATAGGTATATTAGATTGCTTCGAAACCCTATTTTGTGTGTGTAAGAGATAACAGAACAATTGTCTAAGTGACTGCATTTTGAAGTGAAATGCACAGAGGCTTATTTTTGTTCAGAAATAGAGATCAAGCAGAGTAATAACATAGTGAACAACAAAGAAGAGAAATATCAGATTATGAGATCATAGAAGGTATTGAAAAGAGGAGATCTATCATCAGCATTAGAGTGCACATCAAAGGATAAATACTTGAGACATTCTAATCATTGTATCAGGTGAAAATCTCTTGATAGAGTGGTTCTAGCAGACCTTTCTTAAATCTCCTAACAGAGTGCTTACTTCATTGTAAGTTTCAAATCCTCTCATAGGGTAGATTGTAATGATCTTAAGCTCTTAATAGGGTAGACCTTTAATAGGGTAGATTACATTTTGTAATCAACATTTGTAACCTTAATAGGTACACTTTATTATTGCAGTAGTGGAGAGTTTTGTGGGTGTCATCCCCACCCCAGCTTTACCTATTTGGGTTTCTGGGTCACCAATTTATTGTGTTATGCGTTATTTATTTCATTGTATGATTGCTATCTAAGATTACTGAGATTACTTTAGATTCATATATGTATGGATGTGGATCAAGTTTACTTTAAGTGTTTAATTTTGAAGATCTGATTCACCCCCCCTCTCAGTATCTTGCTTTCCCATTATTGTATTTCCAACAATTGGTTTCAGATCTCAATTCTCAAAAAGGGTCATAATTAGCTTGAGAATACAGATCTTGAGATGGAGATCTACAAGATGGGTAAAGTCAATGAGAATCAAAAGATTGATATTCAGCTTGCACTACAACATCTTGAGACTGCCAGACAAGAATTAAAGAAGTCCTTGACTGCAAGAAAAGATTTGGCTAGACTAATGAATGACACTCATTATTAGGAATAGGACACCACAAATCTATTTCAGAATGGAGATTCTACTAAGAGCGATGCAGCAATGGCAGATCTACTGGAAAAGAACAGTGCACTATGTGAAGAAGTCAAAATTTTGAAAAAGGAACAAGAAGCCCAATCAATAAGAATGTGTGAAGTTGTTGAACAGAAAAAGAAAGCTGAAGATGACAAGGCTATGGAAGAAGAAGACAAAAGAATGATGACTACCAGATTTGATGAAAGAACACATGATGTGCAAACATTGACAGTCAATTAAGTAGACATGGAAAATCAACTACTACTTATGAATCAGGAGATCAATAGGAAAGATTTGGAGATTGTAAATCTTAGATCTGAGAACAGTCAATTGAAAGATGAATTGAGATCTGAGAAAGAACTTAATAATAGAGTGAATGATCTGAGTGCAGCTATGAGCTACTTTGAACAACTGGTGGAAGCATCAAGAAGACCTAAAGATTATTTTGGATTAGGTCACACTGAACAACATAGAACCACTAAAGATGGAGAATCATCTAAGAAAGGTGAAAGAAAGAATACAAAGCCGAGAAACAAGAAACCTATTTGTCACCACTGTGGAAAACTAGGTCATACAACAAACATTTTCCGAAGCAAGAATGGTAAGTCCAATCCGAAAACTAACTTTAATGGTTATTGCTTTAATTGTAATAAATTTGGACATCAAGGGCATGAATGTAATACAAAGGCAAGAAAAACACCTAGACTCTATGGTAATTGCTATAATTGTCACAAATATGGTCATAAAGCACAAGATTGCAGATCTAAAGGTAAACATCAATGGACATCAAAGGTACAAGAGAAATCACCAAGAAAAGGAAATACTTACAATTGGGATTACAACACATGGCATAGTTGTCATTACTGTGGTGAGTATGGACATGTTCCAGAAAACTGCATAAGGACACATTTTAGAGAAAAGTCTAAAAGTTGGATGAATGGAAGCCTAGTTTGTCACAGTATACCGAAAATTGGACATACAAGGAAAGATTGTAAGACTAGAGTACCTGCACCTACTGTTGAACAAATTAGAGCACAGATGAGCAAGACACGGGTTAAGAAGTCTGAACCATGTAGCAGTGAAGCTAATGAAGCTGAGGTCACCCAATCCGATGGATCAGGTGATCACATCATCTCCAACTGAGTAAAAGAGGTATGTAAGGAATTGTAATTTAAAACTCTTATCTTACATAGTTCCTAACATGAAATGTACAGTAGTCCATATTTGTATATGTTAAGATGCACCAGGACATAATTTGAAGACAAAATGTTGAGATTAGAAAATTTCACTATAGGTGTTGAGCATCAATCATGGACACTAAAGCCGAGTTCTTTAGTGAGTGCTGAGTTTAGTGAGCCGAGTGGGATGCAAGTTGTGTTAAAGCCAAGGACAGATGGCTTGCACTAACCCAATGGGCAGAACATTCAATGCTTACCTACCTTGACCTTTTGAAGCTTATAAAGGATGAACAGTTGACATCTCATTTTTACCTTTTTATTTTACTGTTTACGGAGCGATTGAAGTGATTTGCAGAATTGATCTTAATGGAGTTAGCAATGAAGATTTCATCAGTGTGCTATCGGCAATCTTAAGGTGAACAGTGAACAGTGAACAGTGTGAAGCATTACTTGCCAAGGTACTCTATTTTTCATCTCTTAAACCCTAATTTCAAAGATCATGGATGCAAGTTCTTCAGTACCAACTAAGAGTATGGAGGCAGAACCATAACAAATTCAGTTAATATGGAGCGATGAATGTGAACCTATCAAATTTTGATCCGTTCTTGAAAGTGCAATTCAGAGTGATTTAATGGGAGCCCTCTCATCCATTCCACCCAAGGTACTCATGATCCATGATGTTCGATCATGTTATATGATTAATATTGGAGAAGTATGAGATAATGAATTGAGGAAATCCTATACCAAATTGTGTGTAAATGGAGTTCTGAAGGCAGAATTCAAATATCTAGTTGACAAAGGGTTAACTCATGCCCTAGATTTTCCCCAAGGTTTCAATGATGAATGGATTAAGGCTATCCTTAGTCGAGTTCATGACATGTGCATGTGGTTGGATAATGGACCAGTCAAGATCACCAGAAGCATGATTCATCGAGTGACTAGATATCTGATAGTGAACAGAAAATGAACCACGAGGGATAACAACAAAGAGGAAATTACATTAAACACAGGAGCAGTATGGAACAATAGAGGTATGACTATCTCTACAATTACTGACCTAGAACTTGACTTTGGAGTAAGGGTAATTGCACACAAGTTCTATCAGTCCAGCAGATTGGATAGTGTTCCTTGTACAACAGTTGATTAGGCATGGAAAATTGTCAAGAAGAATCATACATATGATCTTGCCGAGCTGTAGCAGACACAATTAGCCGAGAACCTTGTGTCAATCAGAAAGGCTAAGAGCTCATCATGTAATTTTGGTTCTTTACTAGCATGTATATTTTTCTACATTTAGGATACATTTCCTACACTGAGAAATATTGTTTGGAAAAAGGATAGACCCATTACAGTTCAGATTAGTGAATGTATAGAGAAACTAGGGAGTAACTTCAATAGCATAATGGGGAGCTACTTTGTAGAATTCAAGAAGAGAATGAGATTAAGGACTAGGCTTCCTAAGTCACTAGTGGAGAAGCACTATGATGAAATATGTTTTCTAGTTGATACAGATAATACTTATATCAAGGCAGTGATTCCTAGGATAACATGCTTAGAGCCATTTCCATATGAAATCAATGTTGATGAAGCATCAACCACCATCACTGCACTCCTAGCCAAGGAAATTGACACCACAATAGAGAGATTTGGAAATTTTGATGAAGCTAAGGCTAAAATTTCTAGAAGTTTGAATGAGGGAACTATGGAGAGGAAAAGAAAGAAGATTTTGAAAAATCTGAAGAAAATGGCTGGCTTAGGTAGTGATGAAGAACTTGAGGATGCACCTCTAGGCCTGACCATTGGACAAGGTGAGGATATATCTATGGAGGAGGAATTCAGTGCATCAAAAGAGGTTACTAAGAAAGCTAAGGGCAAGAGACCATCTATTGTCATAGTAACCAAGCCGAGCAAAGCTAAACCCAAGATCACACCTCCTACAGAAAATTATCCGAGGACTAGAGAATCTACTGTTACTTCCCCAGTAGAAGTGCAAACCAAAGTATATGGTAAAAGGAAAGTTGCAGAAAGTAGTTCTAGAAAGGAAGAAAAGGTTGCTCCTAAGGCTATGCCAAGTAAGCCACCAAAGAGACTGAGAAGAAGATTAAATTTGGGGACAGATAGTGATGAGGAGAAGACAGAAACTGATGAACCTAGCAACATACCTACAACTCAATTCAAGAAACCAGCAAGTATTGATGAGGTATGTGACACCTTCAGGAACTCAGTAGGGTTAGCAACATTTAAGTTCATTAAGTATGAAAAGTTGAAAATAGTAGATAGGCACAAAGTTTAGGAAGCACTCTTGGACATGATGAGTACTTTCAAATTGACTCCTATAGAGATAGGAAATCATGTGCCTGATGAACTTTATGATTTTCTATCAAGGAAATGGGAATTTGCACTTGCCACTGAAAGACAGATCAGGGAAGGAACTCTAGCCAAGATAATACCTGAGTTAACTTCAAAACAACAAACCAAATTCATTGAGGATTATAAGAGTAGGTTTGTTCCTAAACTTAGAGGCTATGCTGTTCTAAAGAATGATATAGAAGGTTTAGTATAGCAAAGCACAAGGATCTGGAAAGAGATTTTTGGACTGGCCATTCTAAAAGACAAGAAATCTGGTGAAGGGACATCTAAGAAACAAGCAAAAGAAGTTGAAGTGAAGACTACCCCTAAACCACAGATACTTAAAGATCAAATTGCAATAGAACAAGACAAGACCAAAGATGCATTGGATGCAACAAAATCTATTGATCTGACTGCAGATAGTCCTATGGATTATATAGTTGATGATCCAAGAAATTTGAATGCTGAGGAACAACAAATGTTGAGTGGAAAAGACACTGATTCACCTATCAAGGCAACTGATACTGAAGCAGAAAAGTCCACAACATCTGATGAGATACTTGAAGTTGTCAATAATCAGCAAAGTGAAGAGAAATAGCAAACAACTGAACAAGAGGTAACTTCACAGAATCTGCCTATTTTAGAAATTGTGAAAACAGTCTTAGATAGTGGAGTAGGTATAAAGGATACTGATGATAAGCCTAAAGAAGAAGAGGCAATGCAAGTGTTGGTTGATCTAGCACACTCTACATCATCCACTCCTATAGGTCCTAAAACTGGTGGTATGCCCAATCCACAGACAGTATTGACAAAATTGAAGGAGGCATTGGATATTGACATTGTCAAAGGGAAAGATATTATGTTGCCGAGCATAAGTTCTCCAGAATTGAAGAAGAAGAAAATCTTGAAGAAGAAGTCTCAGATTTTAGATGTAACACTAGATGAAGTCATTGTGATTCCACAATGGGATCCCAATGAGTTATCTTTTGA
>MU226477.1:2338380-2374418 GCA_018584345.1 Thuja plicata
CCATTTTTTTTTTTTAGTATTGTTGAAGTTAAATGTATTTTACATATTTTCATTTAGACATTACATTGAGTGAATCATTTACAAGGTATTGGTAATAGGTAATTTTTATTTATTTAGTGTCACCATTTGATTTAAATCCTTTGTTAACATGATTTTTTTTTAATAAGTTTTGAGGTTGCAATATCTAGTTTAAGGTATTATGATCATATTGTTTATAGACTAAGATTGTCAAAGAGGAATTAAAGAGAATTTTAACTTGAAATTTTGCAAGGTAAGACAATTGAAGACATTTTATAATTACAATTCATAAAATTTGAACACACAAACTTGCTCATATTTACAATGACTACATTTTCATATACATCTTTGGAGCCTACAACATTAATCCATCTTATTACAAAATCCATCTTCAACATGGATGAATAATACAAAAAGTGATACAACAATGGAGAAGTCTCCAACACTATAACATCAAGAAAAATTCCATGCTCTAAATCCACAATGGTTCCATCAAAAGTCCATCCCAAAATATGCAAAAACAAACTTAAACAAACCATGTAGAGCTCACCTCCCATCCTAGGTCTCAAGGAGACCACCCCCGAGCTAGAAGAACCGGTAACCAATGGGTGACATTCACACCATTCATGCAACACAAAAACAACAAGATACACCCATCCAAGGTTTGTACAATATGATTCATCTTGAATCCAAAATAAGGGTGAAGGTGGACTTCCATGTAGGAGATTCCAAATGAAATAAAAACAATAAGCTTGCCTTTCCAAGGCTAAAATCCACATACATTCTTCCAGACATTCTCGGCCTCCTTATCTTCCCCAAATCAAGATTAATATCATTGGTATGCAAGTGACCATATACCTTACATTTTTTTCCCCTTTTCTCTCCATGAGAAGAGACTCTACACTTTCATGGAGTCCAACTAACTCCTTCTCCCATACATGGCCACTTCTTCCCTATCCAAGGGTGAGTAATATCATTACACCCTTCACAAAACTCCCTCATTCAAACAAAGATAAATACCAAAACATGAAATCAAACCCAAAATCTCATTCCCTTACATCACAACAACACAAAATACATAGAACACATATTCAATAAAATGAAATACATACTAATCTATTTTCATCAAAATAAGGAAAAACTTCTATGGAAATGGTGGAGACCAACCTTCACAAGTGTTATGGCAAAATGAGGTTTGAGAAGAGCCCAATCTCTTTTGCTTCCTTCAATTCAAAACCCTAATGTCTCTAAAAATAGAGAGTGGGTGAACACCCTCTAACTCTACAAAGGGCCTCTAAAAAGGACTCTAAATCCTACTCACCCAACAACATTAATTTTAGAATTGACCCCTAAGTCCTTTGGCTATCCTATGTCCCCTATCATGAATGCAAGATTGGAAAAGAGTGTGGGTTTGGGAAAAAGGTCAAGACTCACTCCATTTTTGCAACATGTGAGTAATGGGTTATTAAGAGGGTCACCAAGGCCATTAGTGGGTTCTAGAAGTGTTAGAAATGTTCCTATCCCATACCCCTATCACTAAGGTACTTAGATTTTGCTAAAATTGATCCTTAAGACCACTTTTTGGCCTCTAAAAGTCACTAGAGAAAAATTTAAATTTAAATAATCTAATTGGGTTACATTGCCAACCTTAGTAGACATGTCATTACATAAACACATTACAAGTGTCAAGTGACACTATAAAATAACATAATACAATATTGACATGTCGATAATTGCATAGTGAAAACACCTAACACATACTTACAAATTTACGGTCATGAATTAAATCACTTAACAACGAGGTTCCAATCTCTTCATTAGATTCAACCTTGGCTTTACACTTTACACGTATGGTTGGTTACTAGTTCTCCAATAATTTCCATGGTAATTTTACCGCACACTAAATTAAACATCAATAGCTCAATAAAATCACACACACACACACACACACACACACATCAAATTGCATAATCAATTGACTGAACATTCTACATTTTCATTTAATAACCTTTTTCCATTTCTGCACCTGATAACCATAACTGATTACATAACCATAATAACATAACATATTTTTCCATTTGAATTTAAAATACTGAAATAATCATCATAATGTATGTATATACCCAAAAAATTATAATCATCATCAATAAGGTATACTGAAGTAATCATCACATGACATAATAAATGCTAATAATGTCTAGTCCATCAAATATAATTGTCCCAAAATATCGAATCATAATGTATCAAAATAAGTGTATCAGATGAGCTATGATGGGTCGGGTGAGGCCTCACAAAAATGTTTATCAAGTTATCATCATGAATGTTCAAAACTTGGATTATGCTGACCTGGGAAGTTGTATGATGTTATTGAAGACAAATTTGACTAATGTATTGGTAGAAATCCTTGTTTGGGCACAATATTTAGTGATTTAGCCTCCCACGTCCATGCTGAGGTTGTACGACCGATGATATCAATCTTAAAATTCTCTAAAAAAAATTATTTCTACTGTAGAACCCTGAAACATACTTGTTTGCATTAGCAACTAGGAAGGTATACAAAATTTTCCCAGTTAATGTTAGACATCTAAGGTGGAAGACTCTAGGAGTTGGTTCTATTTTGTATGGTAAAGCTAGTGTATTGAAAATGGTGATTTATGCCCTATAAAACTCTTATATGTAAGTATTTGATTGATAGCTATCCATTCCAAATTTAGACTAAATAATTCACTCAAAAATTGGGTCAAATATGAAGATCCCGCCTATAGAAATTTGCCTGTATTAACCCTTGGGTGATCATGGATGAAAGAGTCCCCTTTTAAGTTACAATAAACAAATATGAGCCTAGGAAATGGGGGTCAAGCCATAATCTTATTTTAATTTATTGTTATCTTATAAAGTTATTATAATAATTATTTTTAATATTATTTTAATAACACCTAACTTAGGAAATAATTAAATTATTTCCAAATTATTCATAGCTCACTCATCTGGACCCCGATATGGATTTTGTTTGATGCTCCATGTCCACTAATGTTGTTTAACCATTGCGAGCTAATTGACAACCTCTTCCTTAAATTTAGGGACTCTCTTAAAAAACATGAACTATGCTAGAAGTCTCCAAGTTTATCCTATGGGTCTCCTAGTGTGTCTTTGCCAACTCCTTGTACATCCCTAAAAAATAGGGATTACTCCTAAAATCAAGGAGACTACCCAAAACTAGTCAAATTGGCTCTCAAAGCCCTTATATTTCATCACAAACCCCTAAAAGGGTCCCCTAAACAATTTGTTATCCTACGAGAACCAATTGATACACAAACCTCATCTGTCAACTAACTTGCCTAAAGAAGAGACATTACAGTCCACCCTCCTTGAGATTGCTTGTCCTCAAGCAACCTTAAGCCCGAGTGGTGTAATATGTGCTCACTGACCCATGTAGCATCCTCCACTGGAAAATCCTTCCACTTAACTAGATATTCCTTGATAATTTTCCTCCTCAGTCTCCTCTCACGTGTATCCAAAATAGTCTCATGGATTAAAATCAATTTCCCCTCCTCATTAAGGGGTGGTATCACTAAAGAAGATATCACATTATGAGCAATCACCTTCTTAAGGAGAGATACATGGAAGACATTATGTACCCAGTTGTCAGCTAGTAACTCCAACTCGTAAGCCACCTCACCAATCCACCTAAGAACCCTAAATGGTTCATAGTAATGTGGCTTAAGCTTCTTGGTCCCACTCTTCCTGAAAGTGGACTGTATGTAGGGTTGTAGCATAAGATATACGATATCATCGACCTCAAATGAACACTCAACCCTGCACTGATCAACATGTTATTTCAGTTGATTTTGATCTTTCTAGATGTTCTCCTTCAAGGCCCTCATAATGTCCTAGTTGTCTTGTAAGAGGTCCTTGGCACTAGACATTCTACTATCACCAAAAAGTAAATCCAAAAAGCTAGGTGCATTATACCCGTATAATGTCATATAGGGTGACATCTGGATGGACATATGGTAGGTCATATTATAGCAGTACTCACACAAATATAACCACCTAACCCATGCCTTTTTTTGTCCCAATATATGATGATAGCCATTTATGTCCTATTTTATACCATATTATAGCTTGTCTCATACACCCTCATGTCCATTTCCACATTCTATTTCTATTCCATTTTCATATCATTCCATATCATTTTACCATTATACATCATATATGGTTAAATATATAATTGGTATTTAATATATTTTTTAGATAAAAATATGAAATTTAATCATTGGTTGATTTTACTAATAAGCATTGTTATTTTAAGCCTTGGAAAATGTATTATGCAACATGTATACTTCCTATCATACAAAACCTACTGTCACTTTCTGGTTAGGAGATTATGCATATTACTTTCCAACCAACAATATTCTATCATCTTTTCTAAAGGTGACATTAACCTTCAAGGTGAAATTAATGTTGACTATGCGCTAGGTCTAAAATAATCACAAAGAACCCAACCAATATTCTTCATGTTCTATTTCTATCCTTACTACAACAGACTAAAATTTGTGATGAAAAAACACGCGGTGGAGATATGGTATTTGAGCAGATCATGAATCTTCTTGTTTTCTATATTTGGTTACTATTGTGATGGATTATTTTGTGACCGAATGACCAAGGAATACAATGTATTTTAGTTCCTTCCTTGACCATGTGATCTTCTCCTTTTGATCATCACCTCAACACTATCATTTTGTACAAATCTGTGATATGTAAATTAAATCTAAATATGTTATTTCTGGTTGTTGTAACTGATAAATTTTTATTATGTGGCCATGAGTTAAGGCCTTGTGTAGACCATTAGTTTGTTGGCTACGAGCCAAAATAGGTAGTCTATTCTTGAACAAAGTTATTACAGAGTGCACACACACACATGTAGCATAATATAAGCTACATATATAGATTATTATATACACAGGTTTCTATACATGAATTTTTTGTAGCAGAATATAGTGCAAAATTTGTATGATTTCCAAATGAATAAAATAAAATTATTATGAGCAAGTAGTGTAGAAGGTTGTTGTGCTCCCTCAATAGGCATATTGAGGAGGAAGGATCCATTTCTTAGAATGTCTGGTGATTTATGATAGATTAGATGTGTATTTATTTATGTTCTTTATTAAATATCATTTTTTTCAGTTTGGAAGTGTGGTATATTTTAATTTCTCGTGAGATTATTTTCTAGATTAAATCATCATATTTTATATTTCTTTTTAATTTTGAGATTAGCTTTCTTTGGATCCATGAGTTTAATTTTAGTTCATGTCCCCAAGAAGTGATAGTTCCTATTGCCAGAGTTTTTTTTGCTTGCAATAGGTTTATTTTCATAGTTGTATTCATAACCACTCATCTCACGAATTTCACCCCTTGATGGAATATTGCACAGACACCTTTCACAAGATTATGCCCCAGATTGACATGTATAGACCAAACCTAATTTCATTGTAAAACATATAATTTTATTCCATTTTCGACCCTAGTGTTGGCCTATCAATATATAGTTATGAAGGTATCCCTCTACCCATTATTCACAACTGTCGATTGACCATCTATCTGGGGGTGGTAGCTAGTGTTTAGAGTGAGCTTGGAGTCATCGACCCTAAATAGCTTCTGCCAAAAATTACTCATGAATCTACACTCACTGTCACTGACCATGCTCCTCGGCAACCCATGAAGTCTAAATAAGTCCTGGAAAAAGAATATGCCACCTGTATTGTTGTGTATGTAGTGGTGATCAGAAAAAGTGTACAAACTAGTAAGTCTATCTACCACCACATAATGTAATCTTTGCCTTGTGCTTTGGACAAGAATGTGATGAAGTCTATCAAGATACACTCTCACTTCCTACTCAGAATGGGTAAGAGATCCAATAGACCTACTAAAAAAGTGTGCTCTTGTTTATTCCGCTGGTAGGTAGGGCACTCACAAACATATATGAGGACCTTTGGCTTAAGACCTTTCCAAGTGAATTTGTCTCATATCTGCCAGTATGTCTTAAAGTATCTTGCATCTCCAACCATAGGTGCATCATGAAAAGAACACAATACTTGTTTCTTTATCTTTGATCTGGGTATCAAAAGGATCTACCCCTTGTATATGATGAGATCATTTACAACCACATATCTATCATCTGGTATTGTCCCATCAATAATACTAGTGCCCAAGGTATGCTTAGCATACTTTAGCAGAAACCAAACCATACCAATCATCTGCAATATCCCCAATAAAGAACAAGTGGGGTCTCCTAGATAATGCATTAGCAATAATTTTCTTCTTCCCCGTCATGTATGCAATATCAAAATAGTAAGCATGGAGCTTATTGGCCCATTTTTGCTGACAATCATTGAGATCCCACTGAGTAAGGAAATATTTTAGGTTTTTATGATGTAATTTCACCACAAAATTTCTGCCCACAAGGTACTGCCTAAACTTAGCCAACACATGTATGATAGCTAACATTTCCTTATCACAAATATTGTAAATCCTCTCTAGCCCCCTCAAATTCTGATTCTCAAATTATTTGGTTTGTTTGTCCTGCATCAACACCACACCAAGTCCCTCTCCTAAAGCATCACACTATAACTCAAAGGGCCTAGTAAAATTTGATAATGAAAGCACTACAAATAAGCTCGTGAACTACTTGAACTTATCAAAACACTACTGTGCCTCCTTGGTCCAAATGAAATCCCCTATCTTTGTCAAATTTGTGAGAGGTGCTTTCCGCTGTGAAAAAAATCATCTATAAAATCCACATAACCAAAAAATCCCTTAAGTCGTGAGATTATTGGTTGCAATCCAATCAATAATAGCCCATATTTTTTCTAGATCGACCATGAATCCCTCTACACTGATAATATGCCCTAGGTAGAGTGGCCCAGTCATCCCAGACTCTCACTTGGAATTATTTGTATACAAGGAATCCCTCTCCAAAATGTCTAACACCTCCTCTAAGTGCCTCAAATACTCCCTCCAAGATCAAATGAATACCAATATGTCATCAAAGAAGATCAACACAAGCCTCCTCAACTAATGCTGAAACACCCTATTTATACAGGACATAAATGTGGTTGGTGCATTAATTATACCAAATGAGATAACTAGGAACTTGAAATGCCCACAATAACACCTGAATGTTTTCTTCTCCGCATCCTCCACTCTCATCTATATTTGATGGTATTCAAACCTCAAGTCAATCTTAGAGAAGTAACATGCCCCGTGCAAATTATCAATCAACTTATCTATGTGGGGTATGCGGTATTTGTTCTTTATTGTCTTCTTATTAAAAGCTTGGTAGTCTATGAACATACTTAGAGTCCCATCCTTATTCTTCACTAACACAATTGCAAATGCAAATGGGCTCTTACTAGGTCTGGTGTGCCCCATATCAAGAAAATCCTTTATCATCTTGTCTATCTCATCCTTGAGTCACTTGGGGTGTTTGTATGGGGTGATGATGATGGGTTTTGCACCCTCCTCTAACTCAATGATTTTCTCAATAATCCTATCTAGTGGTCTACCTAGTGGAATGCCACTAAACACCTTGTTGTGTTTAGTCAATAGCTCCTGTAACTATGGAGGATAATCCTACTTCTACTACTCAACTATTGTAGGCATAAACACACACTTTTCTTTCCACTCTATCTGCTCATGTCAATCAAGCTCTCCATCCTCCTTAAGGTCACTTTGTGTACTTTGTTATCTGTCATATCCCTCAATACATGCTTGCTCCTATCTACCTCAAACCTCATCTCCATGGTGTGTAAATTGAGGTAGAAATCCTCTACCATGTGAAGCCTATGTGTGTGAAATAGTGCACCTGTTACCTGTGACACAACACTTCAATAGATCATTGCGTTAGTGAAAATAGGGTTATTAAAGCATGTAAATCCACTAAAATTTATCTATTACTTTCTAAATAGGAGTGTGAAAAAAAACATATTAGCCCTTAGATTATGCCTTTTTCAGTGACATATACAACTTAGCATGAAATATTTAATTAAAACTAAGAAAGATATCCAATAAACATGCATTCTAGCTAAAAATCAAGATTATAACAATGCATAAACATGGAAGCTAAAATATAATATGAATCTATGTTAATCCTAACAGCATAACAATACTTTCAATTCTAAAATTCAGGGTCATTTGAGCTCAAAAAATTATTCTATTGATAGAAGAAATGAGGAGAGAGAGGGGGACAAAGGTCATTAATGGAGGTGTAAAACCCATTAATGAGATGTAAGAGGCATTAATGCCAAAGGCATTGATGAGGCATGGGCTTGAGGAATCTCCATTAATAATGCATTAATGAGATCAATTCAGAGGCATGGTGAGGGGTGTAAGTCCAAGCTTGAGAAAGTGGACTTAGAGGGAGTCAAGCTTGAGAAAGTTGACTTTCTCAAGTGGGTTGAGTTCCTAATCATAAATTTAGGAATGTGACATCATTAGGAAGTGGGTTAGAATAGGATTAAGATTAGGATTAGACTTAGCATGGGGGAATAGCTTGGGATGAGTTTGATCCCATGGTTAAGATGGTTGAAATAGGTTATTCTAGGGTTTAGGGGAATATTAATGAAATGAATTATAATTGATATATTCATTCAAAAATAGGAATATTAATTATTTAAGCCTTTTATTGCTTTAGATAATTAATTAGGACTATAGCCAATTAATTAGATTAATTTAAGCTAGAAGATAGGGTTTTGCAAGTGATTTAAATATAATAGAGATTTATTTAATTCCTCTTAAATTAATTACCTTAGCCAGGTATTGATTTGAATTGATTTGATTTGATTGGCTTAGGTGATTAATAAAATTTAGTGATTAAATCACTTAGGAGATTAAATCTGATTTGAATGAATTATGCTAGCCGATTGAAGAGTTGTCTGGACATAATTGGGGGTATGATCACACTTAGGGAAAATAGGGTCTATAGCTAGAGAAGACCAAATCCAGGTGGTTATATTTTCCCCTCTTTGAATAGATGTGCAAGAAGGAAATTTGATTCAAAGAAAGTTTTTGATTTTTCTGACTTCAGAAAGATTGAGAATTTCACCCACGATTGAACAAAATGCCTGATGAGATCAGTCTTACACTTGATTGAACTAAACTGATTGAATTTGAACTTGGTTGTTGTACAAAGGTTAATACACAAAGATCTTAAAGATACCAATTCTGAACTTGGTTGTCATTAAAAAGTCAATATGAAGCTGCCAGAAGCTTAGTAAGAATCTTTTAAAATGAGGAAACACAAGATATCTAGCTTATGAGAACCAAAGCTTTCTATCCAATAGTTTTGAATTAGTTAAAGAAATTGTCATGTCCCTAGTTGCTTGATAACGAAGTCATTTTTAATGTTGTTTTGAGTAAGAATTTGATTGATGATAGTGTGATCACGCCCCCTTGGGAATGAAATTGAAGGAAAGAAATGAAATCCCTCTATTGAAATAATGTATCACTTGCAGGAATGGGTGGGGAAAGAAAGAATGGAGTAGAAGAAGTGAAGAAATAAGGTGTGTTTAAGAGTAAACACACGAGTACCAAGTTAATTACGTGAAAAGGTGAGTGTTTTGAGTCCAATAGAATGATGTCAGACCGAGATTTTTTTTTATGAAATGTGTAATTTGGATGATATAGAACCTGGAAAACTGAGTTTTGGAATATATGGAGCAATTCTACATTTTCAGGAGGGGTCACAAAATTTGTATGACACTGGGTAAAACTGCATAGGCACCTTTGATTTGGTTCCCAATTAATCAAAAAGAGAACAAAAATGGAGTTTCAGTTGCCTAGGAGGAGGTTCATAATCCCTAAATATCTCAAAAAATCCAATATATATCTCAAAATTGACTTTTTTACTATTCATTTTCACTTTCATCCTTGGCAATTTATGGAGCTCTACAGAGCAGATGGTGGTCCCCGTGCACATGCATCGTTTTGAGCTTGGTCATCGATATTAGCAGCCTGCTGACCACCCACCTCTGATAAGTACCCAAAAATATACCATTTAAAATTTCTTGTTTTCAATTTTATGTATTTTTATGCAAGATATGGTCATTTTAGTCCCGTGTCACATACAATGTTTTGTGTCACACCTGGTCAATCCCGCATCATTTCTGGTCTTTGACCAAATTCCTAGGTCGCGTCTAGTAATTTTAGGATCACACCCTGCTAGGTCATTTTTGGTCAAAGTTGTTTTAGTTTTGTCAGTTTTCACACCCTGTCAAGACAGAGTCACACATGACATCTCGTGTCACATCCTGTAAAAATTGGGTCACTTCTGGGATGCCCCATCACATCCAAGAAATCAAGGATCACATCTAGTAAAGAGGATCACACCCCATAAAGACAATGTCATTTCTAGTTTTTAACACAATTATCTTCTCATTTTGATTGATTTTCTCTTGCTGGCCATGAAAACACTTAGCTAATAGGTTGTCTTTGTAACTTTCTTAGATAGATCACTGATTTTGAATGTTTCTTTAATAAATATATCTTTGTTTTTGGTTTTGAACAGTTCTCCTTTGAGGTGGTGTCATTCCAGAGTCCATATCCTGGCTGAGTGTTGGCTTTGTTACATCGATTGACTGTGGATGAGTGAGAATTAGTGGCTTGGGTCGGTCTAGGTGCATTAGGAGATTTACCTGACATTAAGGTAAATCGGGGGTTGTTGAGTGCTCTTGCCAAGAGATGGCATCTAGAGCACACCACCTTCCATCTCCCTACTAGAGAGATGATCATTACATCAGAGGATGTGTGGCAGATCCTAAGAGTACCAGTGATGGGTCAAGAGGTCTAGTTTGATTCTACATCGGCGACATCTATTGTGACTGCTTGACAATTTTTTTAGGATGATAGAATTGCACGGCGATATCTAAAATGGGATTACATGTGTGATTATTATGAAAGTCTTCCTATATAATTGGATGGTTTGATTGGGGGCATCCTTATTCCCGACTGAGGTCAACACAGATTCATGGTCGGCTGGGTTGATATGTTGGAGCAGATGGTCATGGCTAGACAAAGATTCGCATGGGGTAGCTATATACTGGCACATATGTATAGAGAGTTCCATGAGATATTATACCATCATACCCAGAGCATGATAGTAGGTATATTAGTTCTTCAGATCTGGGCCTGGGAGTACATCCCAGTTACACAGCCGATAGTTGACAAATAACAGGAAGTAGAGAAGCCATATGTATTTATGTATGCTAGTTGGATTCAGCAGCCCCATCTGGGCAAGGTAGAGTACTGGTGCTGCATTTTAGATGATATTAATATAGTGATATG
Source organism: Thuja plicata (assembly GCA_018584345.1). NCBI lineage: Eukaryota > Viridiplantae > Streptophyta > Pinopsida > Cupressales > Cupressaceae > Thuja > Thuja plicata. Next base: position 2,349,739 of record MU226477.1, read on the forward strand.
GTGACCATACCTTAATTGTGAGGATTGGGCATCAGATAGGTGACAGGTGTCATATTTCTTCTAGAGCAGGTACCTCATTGGCAGGACAAAATATGTCATTGAGATATTCTTAGTGACACAAGTACTGCGATAGTATGGGTGATTACAGGGCCGTTGTCAGGACTTGACCATATATGCCCAGATTCACGATGAGACACCATTATGGGGGCATCAGTTGGGATATGAGACTGCACAGAGGGCTATTACAGAGATGGTGGCCGTGCCATGGGATCTTCAACCAGATGTAGCTGATGCTGGTTGTTTGGCAAGATATCTTGCAGAGATGAGATAGTACTTGGAGCCTCAGTTCATAGATCCTATAGAGGCGGTCCCTTGGATAGAGGACCCATTATATAATAATTTTATGGAGGATCATCTAGTTAGAGGCCAAGGAGGAGCTCAGAGGGATAGGGGTGCTGGTAGACATGGATCGAGGGACAAAGGTAGAGATGGAGGTAGAGATGGAGATAGAGATGGGAGACATCCTCCTCCAGATGATGGAAATTATGGTGGAGATGACAGGGGCAGAGGAGCAATAGGTGGGGTTGGAGATGTGGCGAGTGGTAGTGGAGAGGGTCGGCCCACTCAATTTAGATTTTTTGCTCCCAGGATAGATCCAGGGCTGTTACTTAAAGGGGAGAAATAGAGATAGCAGAGGCAACAACAACAGAAGCAACCAGATAGGTCATAGGATAGACCTTCAGGACAAGATTCTGGCAGGGGTTCCAGTAGAGATGGAGATCCACTATCTCAGTGTGAGTGGGAGAGAGAGCAGCTTAGAGAACACATTACTACTTTAGAGGCTCTACTGACAGACAGGGATGCATAGCTGGAGAACCTTAGGGTAGAGAAAGATAGGCAGGGTGATATGCTCAGAGCAGAGAGAGATACCCAGGCTCGGATAGCCACTCACTAGGGACAGAGAGTAGCCTATTATTTTTCTTTATACCATGTTGCAGTTCTAGAGGGCCAGTGAGCACCTTCTTATTCATGGATTTCCCAACAGCCTGAGGGATCCATGCCTCCTCCACCTCCATTTGTACCACCTCCTCTGCCTCCTCCTCCAAATTAGGGAGAGGGGGGAGTCAGACACAAGACATATTTTTTTGTACTATTTTGTGAGATCATATCGTATATATAGAGTCTTGTGGGGCCATTATTTTGTACCATTGACACTTTATATATGTATATCTAATTATTTCTAACCCTCTAATAATCTTTGTGTAGACTTCTGTCAGTTTTCTTGATCTGTACCATGAGTTGATATATATATCTGATGCAGTTGTTTCTGATTTGGACATGTTTCTTGAGTTCTCTTTGTTTTTATTTTTTTGCACATGTGATTGTATCTTGGTTTTATGATGAGTTAGATTTGTAGATGATGACATCATTTATGCAGTTTTGGAGTTATTATTGATATAAATGTGTTTCAAATGATACTATGTGAATTTGCAAATGTATGTTTTTGAGTTTTTCAAGTAAATGTATGGATGCATTTAGGATGTAAAAATGAAACACATAAATGCTTTGTTTTTGTATTTTTTCTTTATCATATATGAATGCAGAATGTATGTTATGGACATGCAATGACATTGATATCAATAATATGTGATGATGTAATTAACTTGGATTTAGAAGAAAATTGAAATCATTTTTGAGCTCACATTCCTTTAAAAATGCACCATGCAATCTCTAAATGCAACTATATGAAAACTCTTAGGACTTGCCACTGATTTGCAGCTATTGTAACATTTTTATCATCATTGGGCACTTTTCAGAATAGATACCACCTGATAGTACAACCATCACTAATACCCACTAATATTATGAAGGTATGAATACTATTTTGGATGAAATGTCAGAAAAAGACTTAGGCATCAAGGCATACAAGCCAAGATAACAAATTAATCACCTTCCTTTTACTATATCAGATTTTGATTAAGGTAAGATATTGGACCCACAATGACCTTGAAAATTCATACCCTCAGGTACATGATGCTTCATATACCATAGTGGGAATATAAGTTTAGAGAATAGACAAGGAAATTTTTTCAACCTCACCATAGTTTACACATAACAAAGATCAAGATATATGTGTCTATCCACTCATGTTGGCAGCTCTTACCATAGACATCCAAGTTAGGTGAAATTTATAGGATCATTTTGAACAATCACCATATGCAGAAAACTAAGAAAAATTTATGCCCCCTATCCTTGCGACTCTTTGTCTTTGCATAGACATCATGGAGTAACTCGAAAGACATAACAACTATCAATTGTGAATCAAGAAAATAAAATTCATAACTGTTTAGATGCTCCTAGTTAAATCATCATCAGAACATAAAAGAGTCATAATCAAACCAAGATCAAACTATGTTTAAATAGTATTAGGAAATACTATTGATTCATCTATCAAGCACAGTAGAGATTCTTCAATCATTAATTCAGATTTTAAGCAATATGTGTTCCATGTCTATGTAGAATCATCATTCCGGTTTGCCATCCAATGTAGGGCTTAGGAGCACCATTAGTGCAATTTTTGTGTCATCCTTGTTTTGTGAAAGTAATATTTTGGTCAAAGTAGTGAGAAGAATTGTATCACAAGACAAACCATCCTATGATGACCTAGCAGATGCAACCTTTTTATCAAAGATTCCCCCTAGTGCAAAATGACTTGATCCTAAGACAAAAATGCATATAAATCCCAAGCAAGGATAAGATATTCGTAAGGAAAAAGGGTCAATTCTTAGTATAGGTGTAATCATGAAGGCTTAGTGTCAGAAATGTATTGATAGATAGAGCACAAAATACAAGTGACACCTGATTGCCAGGTTTTCACCACTCGGCAAGACCTTTCATTCTTTTTGCTACCAGGATGCCTGTTTTACCAGGTTCTCATCAAGGCACTTTTCTCTTTTTCAAATTTTTTGCTATTTTTTCTTTTTTGGAATGTTTTTATAGTATCAAGGAGCCTATTTCAAATGTTTTCACCAAGGATACCTTTCTTCAGGACTTTTTCCACTATTTTTGGATTTCTTCAAGATCAATTTTTCTGATGTTTTTGGTATTTTATGAGTTTTCACTATATAGGCTCTGCTAGCCAAACATCAAGCGTAGAATCTCTTCAAATGTAGAGTATTTATAGGATCTAGAATGATGTCTCCCTCAGGTGTAGTGAGTTGATAAGATCCAGTCCCAAAAGTAGCAGTGATAACATAAGGTCCCAACCAGTTAGGTTCAAACTTTCCTTTTTGTTCTTTGTTAGGCTGGTTCTTGGGATTCTCCTTTAGGACGAGATCCCCCACTTGAAATTTTCATGGTTTGACCTTTTTATTGTACCCTTTAGACATTCGTGCTTGGTACACCTTCATATGATCAAACACTTGTTGCCTGCGCTCATCAAGTAAGTCTAAAGAATTCACCCTATCAATGTGGTATTGTTCACCAGTAAAAAGACCTTGTAAAGATATATGCAAAGAGGGGAGTTCAAACTCAATAGGTAGTACTGCCTCAGCACCATAGATGAGAGAAAATGGTGTGGCTCCAGTTGGTGTCCTGATGCTTGTTCTGCAGGCCCATAATGTCAGATTTAGTTGTAAATGCCAGTCTTTGCCAGACTTACTCACAATTTTGTGTAGGATCTTGAGAATATTCTTGTTAGATTCTTCAACCTGTCCATTACCTTGAGGGTAATAGATTGAGGAGAAATGTTGAGTAATGTGGAACTATTTGCAAAGGTCATCAATGTCTTGGTTTTTAAATTGTCCCCCATTATCTGTTACAATTGAAGAGGGTATCCCATATCTACAGATAATGTAGTTCAGAATGAACATAGCCACCTTTTTTCTAGTGGCTTTGATTAGCGGCACATCCTTGACCCACTTCATGAAATACTCAATGGCCATAATGATGAACTTGTGTCCATTTGAAGAATTAGGATATATTTTTCCAACCAAGTAAAAGGCCCATTACTAAAATGGCCAATGTGTTATGAAAGGTATGAGTTCTCTGGCAGGAGCATGGATGAGATTTCCATGTTTTTGACACTTATGACATGTTTTGGAAAATTGAATAGAATATTTTTCCATTGTAGGCCAGTAATAGCATATTCTGAGCAGTTTCTTTGCTAGTGAAAATTCATTTGAATGTGATCCACATACACCTTCATGGACTTCTTTTAATGCGCAACCCGACTCTTCGTGTTCTAAACATATAAGAAGTGTACCATCAAGACCTCATCTATATAAGTTATTAGTTATGATGACATAATGTGATGCTATCCTAATCAAGGCTCTTTTTTCATTCCTGGATAGGTCATTGGGAATAGTTTGGTTAGTTAGGTAAGCAATGATTTAAGCATACCGAGATTGGTCTTGGGCGTTCATAGCACAAATTACTTGGTATTCAGGGGTATCAAATGTTGGGTAGGATAATTCTTCCACCAACAAGTCATAGTGGAATTGATGCTCCTCTAGTTGTAACATGGATGCTAATGTAGCCATAGCATCTGTAGCCTTATTCTCCGTTCTGGGTATCTACTGGAATGTGATGAAGACAAAGTACTTCTTTAGGTCATCAACCAGTTGTTTTGAGGGCATCAACTTCTCATCTTTTGTTTGATAATCTCCATTGACTTGATTGATAATGAGCTGGGAGTCACCATACACATGTAACTTTACAATCTTCCACTCGATAGAAAGTTTAAGACCATCTACCAATGCTTCATATTTAGAAATTTTGTTTGTGCATGGAAACATTAATTTATAGAACTTGGGTATTTTGTAGCCTTGAGGAGTTATGAACAGAACTCCTACTCTAGAGCCTTTTTGCATGAAAGAACCATCAAAGTACATATTCCATGTATACTTAGTTAGATGCATAATTGTTTCATCAGGGAATTTAATCCTTAAAGGTTCATCATCTTGGAGTGGTGAGTCAGCTAGTTGATCTGCGAGAACTTGTCCTTTAATAGCTCTTTGGTCCACATATTCAATGTCAAATTTTCTCAAAATTAGGACCCATTTTGCTAATCATCCTGTTAATGTTGTCTTACTAAGGAGGTACTTCAAAGGATCTATCTTTGCAATGAGCCTTACTATATGTGACAGCATGTAATGTCTCAATTTTTGTGATGCAAAGATAACTACTAAGCATGCTTTTTCAATTATGTTGTAATTGAGTTCATAGGCCATTAGTGTTCTATTGATATAGTAGATTGCTCTTTCTTTCTTAATTTCATCCTCTTGTGCTAGCAATACTCCCAGTGATGTGGTTGTATCTGAAATATATAGGAGTAATGAATTTCCATGAATGGGTGCCATAAGAATAGGAGGAGTAGCCAGGTACTCTTTTAGTTCTCTGAAGTTGGCTTCACAATGTTCATCCCATTTGAAGGTGACACCTTTATGTTGTAATTTGGTAAAGGGTTGTGCTCTATCTGCAAGTTGTGACATAAACCCTTTGATTGACTAGAGTCTCCCTTGTAATGTTCTCATTTTACTGATGCTGTGTGGAGGATTCATTTCTAGTATAGACTTGACTTTTCCAAGGTAGACCTCAATTCCTTCTGCTGAGACAATAAACCCTAAAAGCTTGCCTGATTGGACCCCAAAGGCACATTTCTTTGGATTGAGCCTGAGTTGAAATTGCTCCATACAATCCAAGATCTTTATTAAGTCATTAATATGAGTACTTCTTTCTTTTGATTTAGCTAAGGTGTCATCCACATAATCCTCCATCTTTTTATGCATCATGTCATGGAATATAGTGGTCATGGCCCTTTTATATGTGGCACCTACATTATTTAACCCAAATGGCATGACATTCTAGCAAAAGGTTCCCCATGCGCATGTAAATGTGGTCTTCTCTTGATCTTTAGGAGTAATTTTAATTTGGTTATATCTCGAGAAACCATCCATTAGTGAATACATTTGATAGCCTATTGTGAGGTCTATGATCATATCAATATTAGGTAGTGGAAAATCATCCTTAAGACATGCCTTGTTTAAGTCCCTGAAGTCTATATAGATCCAGATAGATTTATCTGATTTAGATACTAGGACCACATTAGAGATCCATCCTGCATAAGCAATGACTCTGATGAATCCAGCTTTCAATAATTTCTCTAGCTCTGCCTTTACTAGTAATGCAACATGAGGATGCATCTTTGGTAGTTTTTTTTTCATGGGTTTGATCCCAGGAGCTATAGATAAATGGTGCATTATTAATTTAGAATCCAACCCAGGCATGTCTATGTAAGACCATGCAAAGTTGATCTTCTTCTCCTTCAGGAAATCAATGAATTGTACCTTTTCCTCTTTTGACAATGATTGTGCTAGGTGAACAATTTGAGGAACTTCAGCCATGCCCAAGTTAACTTGTTATGTTAATTCTATTAGAACTGAAGATCTTTCTTGAAAGTGCTTGGGGAGGATATCAAGAATCTCATCCTTCAACGCCTCTGAGAGGTTTTCACCATTAGATGTGTCTTTTGTTTTTACTATTTTAGAATCTGACACTGCCACAACATGGTTTTCACCATTAGTTATTTTTTTCTTTTTCTTTTTTAATTTTTGACAGAGAAACTCTATATCCTCCTGTGACATGTTCTTGCTCCTTGCATTAGTGGAAGAAGGATAAGGTTCACAAGCATTTAGATAGCAAGACAAAGTGTAATAATTGGGGAATTTTATGATAGGAGTAGGATCCATATTAGTCCAATCAATTAGATCTAGGTTTGTCAAAGATAAGGAGTTAGATTTTGGGAAGGACAACATTGCATTAGTGTCAAGACTATTAACTGACATGACATGTTCTGTTAAGTTAAGTTCTTCGATGTTTAGATCACTAAGAGTTAGATCATCATTAAAAGGCTCATTGTTAGTTATATGTGGACCGAACTCTAGTGACTCATCAGTGGAACTTTCATCATCATCTCTCTGTAAAAGGATGCTTCTTACTTGTCACCTTTGAATTTCTTCTAGACCTAGTAAAACACCAGTCTCTTCATCAATGATTTGGGGAAGGAATTCCTCCTCTTCTTCAAGAATATTAATACTATTAGGAGCAGTGTTAGGATATGCGTGGGTGCTGATGGAGTGGAAAACATGTGAATCACATCTATCTCAATTTCCTCCATGGTGATAGATAACCCATCCCATTCATAATCATGAGAGTCAGTGGTGTAGTCATCAGACCTGTTCAAGAATTCAGCAATAGTTACCTAATGTACCCTATTAGCCACCTGTGGATCAAAGTGTGGAAAATCTAAGACATGTGTGATCATGACTAATTTCCCCCAGTTAGGATGTGAATCTTTTTGTTGGGATGTGTCTTCAATAGTCATTTCTATCAATGGTACCTTTCGGTCATCTTATGTTGTGTCTCCTACCTCTTGAATTGGAGCCTGTGGTAGCAAGGGATATGAGTGTCTTGTAGTACCTCAAAGCTTGGTACATAATGCTCTCCTTGATATTTGGGGTTCTCTCTACAAACATGCAATAACCTTTCATAGGACCATTTTTCTAGTTTTATTTCTTTTGTTTCATCAATCCCTTTGTCAGAGATCAGACTATCTTTTGAAGCAGGTTTGTTAGATTCATTATTAAAACCCAGTCCTGTTTTGTTTCTGGTATTTTTGAACTCCATGTGTATAGGTTCAATAATTCCTCTTCCTGTGTCACCTAGAGGCCCTTTTTCTTTCTATCCCATTTGTTTGAGGATGTTGTATCCTTTACCATGTTGTTCTGGGGATATTTCTACATGTTTGACCGCAACTTCTTTTGGTTCTCCCTTGTCAAGCCAGTCCAAGACTGCATGTTCTTCTGTGTTATCTAAAGAAGATGTGGATGCCTTAACCATGCTAGTTTCTTTATGGATTTTTGGCTCTTTAGATGCGGCAAGTGTGAAAGATGAGGAGGGTCTTCCATAAGATCTTGGTGATACTGGTAATTCTTTCAGTGATGGAGTCATGTCTAGCTTGTATTCTCCCATACCTATTTCTTCAAGCTTTAAGGTTTTTCCAAAACTCTTCATCACCATGTCTTTTGTAGTCTCAGGAGAAATCTCATCCATAGCTTCCTTGTTATGTGGAATCATACTACCTTCCTTGATATTGTTGCAAGTATAATTAGTATCTACAAGAATTGTTACTTTCACCCCATTGTGTGGGAACTTAATACATTGGTGGAAGGTAGACGACACCACTTGCATTTCATGGATCCAAGGTCTCCCTAAAAGTATGTTGTAAGCCAAGGGTAGATCCAGAACTTGGCATATGACATTCCTTTCAATTGGTTTGACTCTGATGGGTAGAACAATAAGACCTTTAGAGGATATTTCTTCCTCATCATAAGCTTTGATAGTGATTTTTCTTCTAGAATCAATGGTCTATTCTGAGAGACCCAGTTTCCTAATTAGATTACGGGTACAAATATTCAATCTTGTGCCTCCATCTATCAATATGTGTCTAACATGAGATTTATGAATGAGGACTTTAATATGAAGGGGTTGATTATGTGGATGGGTCAATGATTTATCATCCTCTTTAGAAAAGGAGAGATAATGTGGTGCTGAAATGTGATTAACCATCACTTGGAATTTATCTATATCAAGGTCCTTTGGGACATTTGTAGCATGTAGGGCTTGTTCCAGGATTTCCTTATGCACTATGGAGATTTTAAGCAACTCAAAAATGGAAATTTTAGGAGAGGTTCGTTGTAATTGGTCCACCAAGTCATACTTTGGTGCAGGAATGGTAACCATTTGTTTTGTTGCTGGTTTAGCAATAGTGACAAGGGGCACCTTGGAAGTTGATGCTAGTTTTGATGAGGAATTGGGTCCTTTGATCATGACTTGTGCTTGGCTCTGAGTCACTGCATTTGATTGGAAAGATGTGTCTTTAACACCTTTGATTGTGACCACATTAATCAATTCAGTTTTAATGTCTAGCATATTGATCACGTTATCATTATTGGAGTAGGTGTAGTTTACTTCATTTCATTTCCCTTTAGATGCTTCCCCTTTCTCATAATTAGGGAATGGTTTGTTAAATTTTGTATGATCTTCATTGGTAGTGTGTCCTTCTACTTTGATCTTTCCTCCTTCAATAAGGTCTTGGATAACATGTTTGAGTTTGAGACAATTGTTAGTTTTATGTTCTTTGTTCTTGTGAAAAACACAATATGGATTGTCATCCCACCATCTGGGTTTGACCTCTAGTTCCCATGGTTTGGAATCTAGGATTGTGAGAACTTTGCTTTCTAATAGTGTTTTTAAAATAGTCTCAAGAGGTTCTCCCAAAGGAGTAAACTTTCTTTGAGGCTTGGAAGTCCATGGCCGACCTTTTCCATTATCATTGTTTGCTTTAGGTATGGAAGTTGTTACCTTGGCATATTTTTTTGCTTGCATGCTATTTGTTAGATTAAACACCTCAGATTTAGGATTAACATTAGTGGAATCTACTAATCGATCGTTGACAACATTTTTATTTTTCTTCCACCACTTAGGCTTGGAGTTGGAGTTGGTAGATTTGTTTTCACTTTGAAGAGTGATTTCTCCCTTTTTACCCATGACTTCTTTGATACAGATGGTGTTTTTTATCATCCTATCAAAGCTAGGGGAGTCTTGCATTTGCAATGCGTATTTCAACTCAGGTACCAAGTTATTAACAAAGATTTCCATTTTCTCATATTTGAGAATATCTCTTGAACCGTGCAAAGATTTTCCTCTACCTTTGTAGAAAGTGTGTAAAGGATTCGCCAGTATTTTGTTTAGTGTTGCACAGATCCATCATAGTCACATCATGTTGTATATTATAAGAGTAATGTTAGATAAATTGTTGAATTAACTCCTCAAAATTTTTTACCTTATGTGTAAGCTTTGAGAACCACTCCACGGCGTTGCCTCCTAGACTTCCAGGAAAGAGCCGCATGAGGTATGTAGGTTCATGCATGTATTCTATGCTCAGAGCATAGAATTCTCTTACATGGTCATGTGGGTCGGTCTCTCCCATATATTTTTCATATTTTGGTCTTTCCATGTTAGGAGGAAATGGGACCATAGTAATACTCTTGTTAAAAGGAAATGGACAAATGAAGTCCAAAGAGTATTTCGTCTTGGGTTTAGCCTTCTCCTATTTTTGATTCATAAGCTTTGTTTGCATCAAGGTGAGTTGTTTGGTGAGAATAGATATAGGAGTGGACACCTCCTTTTCTCTTAGTTGTTCCACATCATAATCCTTGGGTAACTTTACGCCAATGGATGCTAGATGGAGAAAGTATTTCTCTTTATCTTTGCCAATCATTTTTTCCATGATCTTGTGGAACTTATTGCTTTGTTTGAGTTTATTGAACTCTTCTTCAGTGATGTCTTCCTCATTGCCTTAATCAAACAAAGGATGGTCAAAGTGTGGTTCTTCTTCCCCATCGCTATCTTCGTGCTTTTGGTTTTTATCATAGTCATATTCTTCAAAAGCCTTACTCCATTTGTGAGTGGCTCTGTCCATTTCTGGAGAATCTAAATTGAGTAGGGAACTGTGGGATGTTTCTCCTTGTTGAAAGTGTAATGATCTAGGAAGTGCTTCTGATTCTTTAGAAGTGTACTTGTTGCGTCTTGTGCTAACCATGAGGTTATATCTCAACTTTATCAAAGTTTCTTGATAGTGTCAGGTAGTATCTCAAATCGTTCAAGTGATTGTGTCTAAGTGGAAGTGTCATTCATATTTTGGTGAAAGTAAATGATTCTAGTGTCAGAGGGTTAGAATTCCCTGATAATGAAATGGGAATCAAGTTGTTTTTAAAAGTGGATAGACCACACATATTGAGACTGATCGTAAAAAACTGACAGGACATGCAAGGTAGACGTTTGAAAAAGTGTTTTGACACAGTAACAGGGAGACCATAAAAAGCAACAGGGACAGACTAATGAGCCAAAAGGGTATCCAAAAAAATTGAATTTCTCTAAGAGACCACTATGCAAGTGCCCACTATCCTAGATGTGACACTGTGTATGCGAGTTTTTGCAGAACCAGATGTGAGCCTAAGCATACAGGATGTGACCTTTTCCCCTAAAAATGATGCAATATTTACCAGATGGGATGTAGTATTCTGCATGTGAGTTTGCACACCAGATGCAAGCCAGCATTGACCAAAAATGACTGTGTGCTTTTCTGGAAATTTGGTGTCTAATTTTTCTTTGAAGTTCGTGTAGATTTTTCTGATGATAGGTTGTTTTTGAGTCCTTCTAGTGAGTGACAATGATAGTATGTAGCCAAAGGACTGATTTTTGTTTCTTGTTTGGATGATTTATCTTTTTAGTGAACTTTCATATATGTCAAGAAGAGTTACATTGTTAGGGGTAAATAGACACATTCCTATGCCCTATTTTCTAGGTAGAGGATGAAAATCCTTGCTCGTTGACTTAGGTACACACTCAAATGCTAATCAGAATACATCCATCACCAAGCACACAATAGCTCCAGTCATGATATTGTATTATCTGACTCCAAACGCAAGTGAGGGCACGATATGACGAGTGTCTTGGGGCAATTACTTTTTTCCTTGCATAAGGATTATCACCCTTTTGAAGATGAATCAAGTAGTTTTGTCGATGAAGTTCATTATTTATGATGGGGTAATCCATTTGAAACCATCTCCCATAGAATTACACAAGGAAAAATTGAGGCATATAGCCCTATGAGTAGTTGAATATGTGTAGTCTCGCAAGCAAGATTCAAGCAGCTCCGCTCTATACATACCCAAGCATGTTCAAGGAATGATGTCAAAATTCTAGGAACAAAACCCATTCCATATTCTGAGGCTTTGGCCTACAAGGAAGCAATTATTTATAGTGAGTTGGAAGGGTTGGCGTAAAACATTTCCTCACTTGGGTCGTTCCCGGGAGATTTTTTCCGCGGCCGGCATGCCCTCTACTGTTAAATAAGAATATAAAGGATTAGAAAGTGTAGTATTTCTAGATTTCTAATTCTTCAAAAGAAGAAGAGAATACTCTCCTAGTCCATGTCGTTTTCTCCCAAAAAAACAAGTTCAATCAAACAATTCCTTCCTTCAAGCAATGTTGTGCCTGATTAAGATGTTCCTATTTTATGAAAACAGGATGCGTGAAAGAAAATTCATTTTGTTGAATTTTGCCAAAGTTAAATGATTTTCTTGTTCAATTTTTGATCCAAAACTTTAGACAATGAGATCTACTTGTTCAATTACCCGCAATGTTAAGTGATTTGTGTTGTTCAATTTTAGATCCCAAAATGAATTAAACGATGTAACTTTTTCGGTTATCCCACAAGATTTAGTGATTTGATTGTTCAATTAATGATTCCAAAAATGAATTAAAGTGTGAGTTTGTTTGTCCATTTATCTCCAATTTCCCTTCAAGTTTTAAATCAATGTTTGATTTTCTGATTTTCCTTAAAGGAAAAGAGCATACTTATCTAATTGATTTAACAAATGAGAAGAAAATGTGTTTAGTTTGAAAGATAAAATTAAATAGAGGTCAAGATAAGGGGACAACAACCTAAAAAACCACAAGTTAGTATCCTTTTTTTCTTCTCTTTCAGCTCTGATAGCAATCTGCAAACACAAGTTAGGCTATGAAAAAGATCAAAGACAACAAACACGCAAATGTTAATGGTTAGATTCTTTAATTTTCAACAACAGAAACCAGATGCAAGCCTATATTTACCAGATGCGATTTGGTATCCCGGATGTGATGAATTATTGACTAGATGCGAGCCTTTACCACAAATGACTCAGGGTATCCAGGATGCGAGCTTAGATTCTGTGATGCAAGGGCGTATCTCATATGTGAGCCTTTATCACCAAAAACAAGCCTATACCTGAAACCTGTGAGGAAAAATTAGTGAAAAATGGATGCAAAATGAGGCAAAGTATGAAATCGATCCCCACGGTGGGCGCCAAAAATGTGTGTGTGAAATAATGCACCTGTTACCTGTGACACAACACTTTAATAGATCATTGCGTTAGTGAAAATAGGGTTAGTAAAGCATGTAAATCCACTAAAATTGATCTATTTCTTTCTAACTAGGAGGAGTGTGAAAAACAACATAATAGCCCTCAGATTATGCCTTTTTCAATGACATATACAACATAGCATGAAAGATTTAATTAAAACTAAGAAAGATATCCAATAAACATGCATTCTACCTAAAAATCAAGATTATAAAATTGCATAAACATGGAAGCTAAAGTACAATATGAATCTATGTTAATCCTAACAGCATAACAATACTTTCAATTCTAAAATTTAGGGCCATTTGAGCTCAAAAACTCATTCTATTTATAGAATAAATGAGGAGAGAGAGGGGGGAAAGGGTCATTAATGGAGGTGTAAAACCCATTAATGAGATGTAAGAGGCATTAATGCCAAAGGAATCAATGAGGCATGGGCTTGAGGAATCTCCATTAATAATGCATTAATGAGAGCAATTAAGAGGCATGGTGAGGGGTGTAAGTCTAAGCTTGAGAAAGTGGACTTAGAGGGAGTCAAGCTTGAGAAAGTTGACTTTCTCAAGTGGGTTGAGTTCCTAATCACAAATTTAGAAATGTGACATCATTAGGAAGTGGGTTAGGATACGATTAAGATTAGGATTAGACTTAGCATGGGGGAATAGGTTGGGATGAGTTTGAACCCAGGGTTAAGATGGTTGAGATAGGTTAGGCTAGGGTTTAGGGGAATATTAATGAAATGAATTATAATTAATATATTCATTCAAAAATAGGAATATTAATTATTTAAGCCTTTTATTTCTTTAGATAATTAATTAGGACTATAACCAATTAATTAAATTAATTTAAGCTAGAAGATAGGGTTTTGCAAGTGATTTAAATATAATAGAGATTTATTTAATTCCTCTTAAATTAATTATCTTAGCTAGGTATTGATCTGAATTGATTTGATTTGATTGGCTTAGGTGATTAATAAAATTTAGTGATTGAAACACTTAGGAGATTAAATATGATTTGAATGAATTATGTCAGCTGATTGAAGAGTTGTCTAGACATAATTGGGGGTATGATCACACTTAGGGAAAATAGGATCTATAGTTAGAGAAGACCAAATCCATGTGGTTACAAAGCCATGTCATCCCTAGGATGAAATCCATCTCACCCAAATTCACAACATAATAATCTTCTTGAAACTCATAATCATTCAACCTCATGGGGAGTTTGAGAATCTACCTATTACAAGTACAAAACCATCTGTCACTCCCACTCTGAAACCCAAAAAATCCCATGTTTGGATCTCACTCATAGCCATGAGCCCCTCATCAATGAAGTTATGAGCCCCTCATCAATGAAGTTATATGTCACCCCTATGTCAAGTAAGGTGATTACTCACTTCCTTTCTAATACCCCTCTCATCCTAAATGATCCCTCTTTTTGAATGCTAGAAATGTGTGCTATAGGTGCCTCATCTTCCTAATCTTTAACTGACCCTTCTAACACACTTACTCTCTCATTGCTATTGTGCTCAGTCTGTTGGTCTGAATTTTTAGAAATTGCATCATCTCCTAAAAGGTATTCTATCTTTTTTTCCTTCCCATTTTTAGTGCACTTGCGCTTAGTTTCCCATGGTTCCTTGCATTTAAAGCATACATTTCTACATCTCAATTCATTCAGGGACTCACCATTGGGTTTTGTAAATGATTTATTTTTCTTCTATGAAGTTTTATGAAATGGTTTCTTATCCTTATTGTTTGGGAAGTGTTTGTAAGATGACTTATTCCTTGAATCAACATGATCCATGCTTTGATCCTTCTTCATGGAAAATTGTAATGTGGGTAGGTCAAATTCTCTAACCCAACCATAGAAAGGATCTAAAGCCCTTCTATAAAGAATACTAGCAACATCCTCTTAGATCTATCTGTCACCATAACTGATAATCTCTATAACTTAGATATGTATGCCTCTAATGACCCATAATTCTTGAGCAGTGCAACCTCCCTGAAATACATCTCTAGCTCCTTACGATCAAGCTGCACGATGAGTCTATTGGTGAAGTCATCATAGGAGGTAATGTAGTGATGCCCCAATGTAATTTACCTATGGTACTGCTAGAGCCTTCAAAATTTTGACTTTATTAGTAACCCACCACAGGTCATCACCAAAATTTTGTATTTTATACCCTCACAAAGGTTGAAGGTACATAATGTTTCCTAAAAAAATTGCATCATGGACCCTAATGCAATTCCTATCTTCACCCTAGAAGTTTGCATACACCAAGATAGGAATATTGTGAAAAATATTTACAATAAAATCATGTTTCAGGTATTAGGTTGCAAAGTAAGAGAAATATCAAAATATATATGTTGCACCAAACACAAATTAAGCAAGGCATTCTAGTAGTATCGATGAAATTTATTAGTCTTGTTGAAAAGGAAAGTTTTGATGAAACTATGAGTATAAAAAAAGTGAGAAACGGTTACACCGATTAAGAATTTTCATAGAAAATAAAAATTATTTCCTAGCGGTCATAAACTAAACAAAGAAATGCTTTTTGATGAAATTATGATTTCAAACAAATTGAGAAGAGGTTATAACAAACGAGGGAATCTTATTGACAATGGTCTTCAGTGATGGCCCCCAATCGATGAAAGATAAGACTTCAATGAAAGATAAGACATTGATAAAACATGATAATAAAATCCTTAATAGAACAAGTTTCATTGAGAGATAAATGAACGTGATGCGATCCCACCAGAAGTTAAAGGTGGCAGATGATCATTTGTGAAAGTCGCAGGTCCCACATAAAATTATTTTTTATGACAATGGGTGTTTCGACAAGATAGAAAAGCACTTTAATTGCTGTAGTATACTTCATCAAAAGGCAATCAAGTCAATGAGTGGTGTAAAGGAGTCGATGAAAAAATATGTTTCAATCAGAGGAAAAAGTAACTTTATCGGTGTTTTGTATCTCATCGAAAGGAATCAAATGAATGATAAGTAATATAAAATAGGACCCCGAGTGATATAAAGGGTTTTGATAAGAATAAAGGTTTTAATGAGATGACAAAAGAGGTTTCTCAAAGTTATGTGTTTCATCAAAAGATCAATGAAGGATCTTTCTAATATCATCAATGTAGATACAAACAACATTAATTGATTACAGGCTAGAGATTAATTAATTGCCACAAAAGTATGGTCAATTATCATCACATCTGTTAGAATGAATTCAAAATAGCTGAGAGGGGGTGAATAAATTATCCTTAGGTCTAGATGTGCCCATTTAAACTTTATACCAATTTGAACAACTCAGATATGCTCGGCAGCAATAACATAAAAAAACAACATACATATGCAGTTTACTGTTCAGATGTAATCAGCTTTGTAGAAACTTAACAGTAAAACACAACATACATAATCACACAAGTTGACACCAGTATTTAACGTGGAAACCCAATATGGGAAAAACCACTAATAACATGCTATCAACTTTTCACTCTTATGAAGTGAGCTCTATTAGGAGCACACCCTGTTAAAGGTTACAAAACACATTGCTAAATGTGACCTCGTTAAAGGATTTAATCACCTTGTCAGGAGTGGCCTTGTTAGAGGACTTAGAATATTCCACCTGAATGTCACGTTGAACTTACTTTGCAAATCTAGATCCAATTCATCTCTAATGCCAATTCACTGAGTGGCCTCCATTCTCATTTCAATCTCCATATCTGCTTGGAAATCCTTCAAGCAATCACTTATGCAAATCTCTTCTTCTCTGCTCAGCCTTCTCTGCTTAGATTATGCCAATCAATCAATTAACTATGCAATCCTCTTGCATGCATACATACTTCATTAATAACCCCTTTAGGTTATCATATACCTCTTCATCTAGGTAAAATAAATCTTTTTCCGCTTAATCAAGATCATAGATCTTAGGTTAGGTCAGATCCAACAGATCTTTTCACAATTTCATTTAATTTATTTCTCCAAAGAAATCACTAATTGAGTCTTTGATCCATGCATTAATTATGGTTACCCGTGCATTTACATAGTGTGGATAAATCAATCTTATCCTTACTTAACTTTACATATCCCAATAAAATCAACTAAGTCGGCGAGAGATCTCAAATCTCAACAATTACCAAAATACTATCGCTCGGCCAACACTATTTTTTCTTGAAAATTTACTAACGCTCAGTCAACACTATAAATTATGCTCAGCATAAACTGGTACTCGTTCAACACAAACTTTCTCGACACAAACTATTCTCAGTAAACTATCATTGAAAGATAAACAACACATTACTTTGCCAATGTGCCAACTGATCAAGTACCCTTGTAATTTCCCATAACTCAACCATTCCACTTGGCATTCTTGGAAAATATCCTTCATCAATCAATAGATATGGTACTCAAATAGATAGTAATAGTCTTACCAATTAAGGTTTGACATCAATGACAAAACAAGAATTTTTTCCATTGTAGCTTTCCAACAATCTTTCCAGCAATCTCCCCCTTTGGCATTGATGGAAACACTAAACAATAAAACAATAATTTTCCAACCATAGTTACCATACAATCCAAAAATTATGCATGTGTTCCTTGATATGAACAAATCTTCATTAATGTATTTAGCTTCATTTTTATTCTTATCTTGTAAAATTTTTATCCCTCTTTGTCTGTGATCACACTGAAATATTTCTATTTATGTTCATCTGTAGACTCCCATCTTTCATTAATCTTTCCCTCTTTGACAAAAATCTCTTTTTTTAAAGTAATCTCTTCCTTTTTCTTAGTAAACTTCTTCCTCTATCTTTCTCAGTATATTTCTCCCTCTTTGAAAACAATGCCAAAGATGTTGACATTTTCATCATGCTGATTCTTCTGTTCAAAACTCGGTATCATGTTGTTCCTGTCATCTTTCTTATGACTGATCCTCTTTTCTATTCAAGTCTATCTTTCACAACTTTAGGAAGCATCCTAAAGGGTGACTACCTGTGCATCAATGTGTCAAATATTCTGAGTATAACATTTGATGCAACAATACCATTCTGAACTAATTGGCCTCAGTTAGGGGAATCACCCCTAATTTACCTCGCAGATAATCATGAGCATCCTTGGGTAGTGCCTTTGTAAATATGTCTACTAATTGTTCTTTAGTATTTACATATTCCAGTCTCACTTCCTTTTTCTGAACTAGCTCCCTCAAGTAATGATACTTGATAGCTATATGCTTTTTCTTAGAGTGCATCACAGGGTTCTTAGAAATATTAATGGCACTCATGTTATCACAATATATGACAATTGGTTCTATGATCTCCTCTTTCATACCTTTCAGTAGTATCTTTAACCACACAATATTAGAACAATTAACTACTGCTGCCACATACTCGGCTTCAGCTGTAGATTGTGAGGTTCAATTTTGTTCCTTACTTGTCCATAAAACTAATCTTTTTCCTAGAATAAATGCTCCTCCTGTGGTGCTTTTCCTATCATCTACATTTCCAGCCCATTCAGAATTAGTATAAACTCTGAGCTCAAACTTGTCATTTCTTTTGTAATACAGACCATATTCATCTGTTCCTTTGAAATATCTCATAATTCTTTTTACCGCCATCATATGTGTTTTTTGGGATTGGCAGAAAATCTCGCAACAATACCAACAACCAGTGCAATATTAGGTCTACTATGTATAACATATTGTAGCTTTCCAATCATTGATCTGTAAAGGGTTTGATTCACTTCTTTTGTATCATAATTTTTTTTAAACTTTTGTCCAGTAGCCATGGGTGTACTCACTAGTTTTGAATCTTCCATTCCAAAAGAAATTAGTATCTCCTTGACATATTTTGATTGAGTAATATAGATACCATTCTTCATCTGATATATTTGTAAGCCAACAATTTTTTTTATCTCACCAAACATAGACATTTCAAATTCAGTTTGCATCTCTTTTGCAAATGCTTGGCATAACACATCTTGTCCACTAAATATAATGTCATCAACAAAAATTTCAGCCAATAAAGTACCTTTACATTGCCCTGTCTTCAAATACAGATTGTTGTTCTCATTGGTTCTTGCAAATCCAATATTTTCCAAATAATTGTGCAATATCTCATACCATGCTCTTGGTGCTTGCTTCAATCCATATAGTGCTTTTTGTAACCTGCAAACCATGTTCCTCTTACTTGGGTCTACAAATCCATTAGCCTGTTCAATGTACACTTCTTCTTCTAATATCCCATTTAGGAATACTGACTTCACGTCCATGTGATAAAATTTAAAACTTATGTAGGCTACATATGCAAGTAATTTTCTTACTCCTTCTAATCTTGCAACTGGGGTGAATGTTTCTCCATAATCAATTCCTTCCTCTTGTGCATAACCTTTGCATACCAGTCTATCTTTGTTTCTTGTTACCTCTCCATGTTCATTCAGCTTATTTTTTAATACCCACTTTGTACCAATTACATTATTTTCATTCAGCCTAGGTACAAGTGTCCAAGTCTTATTCTTCTCAATTTGTTCAATTTCTTCATTCATGGCTTGTATCTAGTCTTCATTGTCTAAGGCATATTTTACTATTTTAGGCTCAAAATCACATAATAAGCATGTACCATCTCTCAACTTGCCTCTTGTCATAACTACAAAATCCTTTGATCCTATGATTTGATTAGTTTTATGGTGCCTCCTCACATAATTTTCTAGAGTAGCTTCTCTTTTTGCTTGAGGTTGATCATTCACATTCAATTCAGGTTGATTCTATGATTTGACATCTGCATTAGATAGCTCAGCAATTACCTCCTGTTGCCCAACATCCTCATTCTGTGACTCAGCAAGTGCTAGCTGTTTCTCAACAACCTCATTATCAGGTTTAGGTAATGTATTAGAATCTTCCTCATCCATATAGACGAATGATTTGTAACTCTCAAGTTCCTGTGTGCTTTTAGCTTCATTTCTTTCTGCATACTCATCAATTCTAACATTTGCACTTTCCACAATTTTGCTAGTGTTAGAATTCAAACACTTATATGCTTTTCTCTTAGTTGAATAACCAATAAATATGCATTCCTCACCTTTAGCATCAAGTTTTACATTTCTGTTATCCTTCAGTATGAAGCATTTGCTTCCAAAAACTTTGAAATATTTTACATTAGGTGCATATCCATATCAAAGCTCATAAGGTGTAGCAGTAGTACCTTTCTTTACTTGTACTATGTTCAGGGTATAGACTATTGTACTTACAACTTCTCTCCAATATTCCTATGCAACATTTTTCTCCATCATTAATGTTCTGGCACAATCCATAATAGATTTGTTTCTTCTCTTAGCAATACCATTCTGTGGTGGTGTTCTAGGTGCAGACATCTGTGTCTTTATTCCTCGTTCATTGCAAAACTTGTTAAACTCATTAGAAATAAACTCACCTCCACTGTCAGATCTCAAATATTTCAGACTTTTGCCTGTCTCTTTTTCAACTTTTTCCAAGTACCATTTAAATAATTGGAATGCATCAGATTTTTCTTTAAGAAACATAACAATCATCATTCTTGAGTAATCATCAACAAATAGAATAAAATATCTATCTCCACAGTAACTTTTCTCACCAATGGGACAACAAAGGTCACTATGAACTAATTCCAGTAGTTCCTCAGAAGTATGAGTCTTTCTCTTAAAACTAGATTTAGTCATCTTTCCCAATTGACATTGCATTTTCAAGTTTCTTTAACTTAGGCATCCCTCTAACCTTTTTCAATTTTCTTATGCTTACCAAGTTATCAAAGTTTACATGACACAACCTTTTATGCCATAACCAAACATCATTATATTGTGAAAACAGGCATGCCTCATTAGCTAAATCTAGATAAAACAAGTTACCTTTTGTTTGCTCACCACTTCCAACTAGTTCTCAAGTAGCATCATAGATATTTTCCTTCTTGTGATAGAATTCAACTCTGTAACCAGAAGTATTCAGCTATGCAACACTCAATAAATTATAATTAAGATCATCAACCCAATATAAATTGTCACATTTGATCTTGTCAATCAAGTTAATTAATCCTTTCCCTTTAACAAGACATGGTGCATCATTACCAAATTTAACATAACCATCATTACACTGATCTAGGGTCTCAAATTTATCTTTATCACCAGTCATGTGATGTGAACAACCACTGTCAATAATCCAATGGTTACCTTTACTCATATAGGAAATTAATGCAATTTTCTCATCATCATCAGAATCATCTTTCATAGCAACATACACAACTTCTATATCATTTTCATCAGATTTGTCAGAATAATTGTCAGAAGATTCTTTAGCTATATAGTAATATTTCTTACCTTTGTCTTTGTAATCCTTATACTTTCTGAAGTTTCAGTCATCCTTTTCATATTTTTACTTACTGTCTCTTCTTTCATCTTTGTCATTCTTATCAGGACATCTAGCAGCAATATGACCAACTTTGTTACAATAAAAAACAAATGATAGGAAGTTTACCTTTGAATTTTCCTTTTCCTCTAGATAGTGTTCTTGCCATAAGTGCTTCAAGTTCTTCTAGATCATCATCAGTAGTGTTGCTATCACTGTTCACACATTTCTTTCCTTTGTTTGATTTGTTAGGGACCAACTGGGATGTGAATGCAAATTCAATAGCTTATGGAGTGTAGTTGTCAAAATTTGATATTTTAAATGCAGTAAGTCTGCCTACCAGACCTTCCAAAGTCAAATTATTATTAGGAGTACATCTCAACTCTTGAATTGTAGAGACTCTAATAGCATATACAGGAAGAAGTGTTCTCAGTACCTTTCTCATGATGGTGTTATCATCAATGGTTCCCTTAGATCCTCTAATAGAATTTACAACTTCCTTTAGCCTACCATAATATTGAACTATATTTTCTCCTTCTTGCATTTTCATTTCATCAAAATTACCCCTTAAACTTTTAGATTTGGCTCTCAGTACATTTGTATCACCTCTATAGATGGTTGTAAGGACATCCCACATTTTCTTTGTAGTTGTACAATTCTTTATGTCTTCAAACTCATGATAGTTAAGAGATGATGTAATCTCCAACATTGCTTGATTATGCTCCTACTTTTCTCTTAACTGTGCAGCTATGGCAGGTGTAGTGGGGGATACATAATCATGTTCATCATAGTGCTTAGAAGCATCACCAATAACATCCAGATGCAATTTCATCAAACTCTACCATGCAGGGAAATTATCTTTGTTCAACTTCGGTACCTCCTTTTTATACATCTTGATCTTTTGCTCCAAGTACCTTCAAACTATTTTCAAGAGACCAATGCTCTGATACCAATTGTTAGAAAGAATTCAAAATAACTAAGAAGGGGGGTGAATCAGTTATCATCAGGTCTAGATGTGCCCATTTAAACTTTATACCAATTTGAACAACTCAGATCTGCTCAAAAACAATAGCATACATATGCAGTTTACTGTTCAGATGTAATCAGCTTTGCAGAAACTTAACAATAAAACACAACATACATAATCGCACAAGTTGACACCATTATTTAATGTGGAAACCCAATATGGGAAAAACCACCAATAACATGGTATCAAATTTTCACTCTTCTGAAGTGAGCTATGTTAGGAGCCAACCCTATTAAAGGTTACAAAACACATTTCTAAATGTGACCTCGTTAAAGGATTTAATCACCCTGTCAGGAGTGGTCTTGTTAGAGGACTTAGAAAATTCAACATGAATGTCACCTTGAACTTACTTTGCAAATCCAGATCCAATTCAGCTCTAATTCTAATTCACTGAGTGGCCTCCATTCTCATTTAAACCTCCAGATCTGCTTGGAAATCCGTCAAGCAATCACTTATGTAACTCTCTGCTTCTCTGGTCAGCCTTCTCTGCTTAGATTATGCCAATCAGTCAATTAACTATGCAATCCTCTTGCATGGATACATACTTCATGAATAACCCCTTTAGGTTATCATATACCTCTTCATCTAGGTAAAATAAATCTTTTGGCACTTAATCAAGATCGTAGATCTTAGGTTAGGTCAGATCCAATGGAAAGAGATCTTTCCATCATTACATTTAATTTATTTATCCAAAGAAATCACTAATTGAATCTTTGATCCATGCATTAATTATAGTTACCTATGCATTTACATAATGTGGATCAATCAAGCTTATCCTTACTTAACTTTACATATCCCAATAAAATAAACTAAGTCGGCCAGAGATCTCAAATCTCAACAATTACCAAAATACTGTCGCTTGGCCAACACTGTGTTTTATTGGCAATTTACTGATGCTCAGTCGACACTAGAAATTATTCTCGGCATACATTGGTGCTCGGTCGACACAAAGTTTCTCGGCACAAAATTTTCTCAGTAAATTGTCATTGAAAGATAAACAACACATTACTTTGCCAATGTGCCAATTGATCAAGTAGCCTTGTGATTTCCCATAACTCAACCATTCCACTTGGTCTTCTTGTTAAATCTCCTTCATCAATCAATAGATATGGTACTCAAATAGATAGCAATAGTCTTACCAATTAAGGTTTGACATCAATGACAAAAAAACAATTGTTTCCATTGTAGCTTTCCAACAACATCAAGATGAGAATTTGAAATGTTGAGCATTAAAGACCATTGCAAAAACTAAATAATACCATAATTGTTTGAGCATAAGTTCACTTGCCTCAAGAGATCAAAGATGCAATTCACAAGTGATTGAGGAAAATCAGGGTTGCCAATGATCAATAGAAGAACAAGTAAGTCTCATACTTTTGGTTATCCTCTGTTATATTTTATGGAGTCTACTTTCTCGTCTAGAAAACCTAGAAGTAGGAAACATAAAGACCTTTTACAAAAAAGATACTAGTGAAGAAACAAAATGAAAGAGACAAAAAAGGGAGGGAAGGGCACTAAATTAGGTTTTGTTGGACAAATTTCCTCCTTCTGGTCTGAAATCCAAAATGGTAAAGGCAAATGATGAGGGATTAGAGGATAATTTTGAACATCTAGGAGATACCTGGACAAAATTATGGGGATATGATCTATTTATGTTTCACTATAAGAGGAAACATGGACCAGAACCTATTTGCAACCCCTGGAGATTAAATTTAGGAAGGCTAGTTGTTCCTAATATCTTGTTAATGTTGAGATGATAAGATCTTTGGCAGAGAGGTACAATCCAAGCATAAAAACCATCAATGGTTTCAGAGGGAAATCCTTACTACCAATAAGAAAGGATTAAATTGAATGAGTCTTCAACCTAGAATGGGGCTATGAGATCCATATAGATATACATAAATTGTTAGAATAATATATTTCTCTCAAAAGTACATACAAGTAGTTGAGACTTCCATATCATAGGAAGAGGAATGAGGGAGCTATGGAGGTGTTTGGAAACAAAGATAAGCCTCCCTTTGATGTCAATTTGTTCAAACCACATATCAAATACACCTATTATACCATAGGAAAGGTTATGTGAATTAATGGTCCCCCTCTCATGGATATTGATGGGGAGGTCACCTTACTCTCTAAGAATCCCACTCTTTTCTAGGAATCTCACCAGGAATCCTATTCAATTCAGGACTCTCTAGACTCACCCTTGAGTCTCTTAGGGCTGCTCTCAGACCCTAACCAGAGGGACTATCCTATTCCCTCTTTCCTA
>MU226477.1:2374510-2406276 GCA_018584345.1 Thuja plicata
TGTTTCCAACTCTGACTAGTCTCTCCTTAGTTCCAGACACAAACACAAAACAAGAATAAAAATACATGATGGGTACCTTTTGACAGTCACATCCCATAAGCCTGATCATGAGAGTCAAAAGGTATCCGTTTAACTGAAATGAACTCAGAATACTACTCTACTGAAGTTTGTACAAAACAGAAAAGATACGGAACACACAGAACACTCTTCTTTATTGAAAACTAAAAATTACAATGTAATCTCAAATCTACTATGCTAGCCTGTTCGACCTCCAAGTTCTTCAACAACCCTTCAATGGTTCTTTTTTTTCCCTTTTTATCCTCAGCATCTTCTTGGTCTATAACCATTTTTTAGGTTACTTATCTGCTTGAGGAATCTCAAGTGCCTCGGCTCTTCATCTTCTCCTGCAACTGTCATCGAGCTCATCATCAGCATAACTCTCGACATGGATGTCGTTCTTCTTCATGGAATTCTTCTTTCTGTTTGTCATTTATGACTTTTCAGCTCTTTCTCCTTCTGACACGTCAGCACATTTTTACCATTTGACTGTTTTGTTCTTTATCACGTAGTCGCGAATGAAATTGACCTTTCATGTTTTGGTCTGCGACTGAGCGATTACTTGCTCGTCGCGCTCTCGCTATGCCTTTTTTTTATTTGTCTTTTCCTCGGCGACTGAGCGATGAGCTCATGTTGCGCACCCGCAATGCCTTTTCCTGACTTGACTTTTCCTCGCGACTGAGCGATGAGCTCAAGTCGCATACCCGCGCTACCTTTCCGTGAACTGCTAATTACTCTGCGAGTCTACGACGAACATTAGTCGCGCACTCGCTGCACTTTCTGACGAGCTGGAAATTCATTAGCGACCCTGCGATACAGTCAGTCGCGCACTCGCCATACTTCTACCTGAGCTGCTATTTCCTTAGCGAGTCTACGATGCACGTCAGTCTCACACTCGCAACTCATTTTGATGATCTGGCCATACCTCGGCGACTGAGCGATAAGCTCAAGTCGCGCACTCGCCGCGTTGTAACCCGAGCTGTTAATTCCTTCGCGACTGAGCGATGAGCTCACTATCACACTGTCGCAATGTTTTCATCCGAACTGCCTGTTGCTCTGCGACGAGCTCCAGTCGCGCATTCGCGATGCTTTCATCCGAGCTGCCTTTTTCCTAGCGATTGAGCGATACACCATAGTCGCACACTCGCCGTGCTTTTTCTTTAACTGCCACTTCACTCGTGATCTCGCGACGCATAGGATGTCGCTCACTCGCACACCATGACTCATTGTTTGTCTTCAGCGACTGAGCGACTAGTTCCTCGTCGCGCTGTCGCACTGATTTCTTACTAACTGTGAATTGACTCGCGATCTCGCGACGCATAGGATGTCGCTCACTCGCGCACCATGACTCATTGTTTGTCTTCAGCGACTGAGCGACTAGTTACTCATCGCGCACTCGCTCACTAATAAACTTAGCTCATGACTAGCTCGCGAGTGTGCGATGCATGATTTTTCTTCTCTCCACTGCTCTGCGACTTGGCGAATGAATGAAGAACTATTCAGGATTAATGACAAGGATTGAAAACCAGCTGTGATCTGCTCCTTTTGATCACTCCACAAAATTTGCTAGGGTTTGGAGCTAAACCCTAGGGTGCTCTGCACCATATATAGAATCAATGGTACTAGTTGTTGATGTACAATCAAAAGTTCCCAGAGAGTTTGATTATGTGGCATATATTGTAGATCAACTAAATCAAAACTTGGAACATAAAAAAGGAGACTCAAACTAAATATATTTTAAACATTGCTCTTTGTTGATGCATATGTTAGTATATGTGGGTGGTGAAATTGGGCTGTGAGGAAGGGAATTTCTAGGGCATGTATATGGTAAGATGGGTTTCAAGAAACCATTCCAATTATGGTTACCAATCTGGGACTCAAGATACAATAACTACCAATATGTCTTCTTTGAATATTACTTTGTAAATCCATTGTGTAATTTATTGTGACACTCATGTGATTATTCACTTTATCCTAAGATAAAGAAGTTCCTTAGACCAAAATAATTTTACAATAAATGTGCCATTGACCACAATTGGAGCGATTGGTACTATCTGAAAGATCACACACATATAAGGGTCTTTTTCTTTGAAGGGTTCTCCTATGATTTACGTAAAATAGTTCTAGACAGAGTAGCATATTTGGAGATAATCAAAAAAATGTATGAGACCAACACATTGAATTTAAGATAACATGATAAACAATCATGTATTCCTATATGTTTTTCATTCAGTGAATTATTGGTAAAGAGTACAAAGAGCTATGACCTACTCAGTGCAAAATTGAAATATTATGCCATGTCACCTAGTAATCCAAGAGTCAACTTTGATTCGAAGGGCTATATTCAATGGGCCAAAGGTTTATAGAAAATAAATGGATATGAGCATGTTCCACTACTTGATGATGATTTGATCAAGAATTTAGAAAGAGAGGAAGCTACCAGAAAGAAAGAATTGTATGAAAAAGTTCTTGAGGCTTATCAATGGAAGGTGTTTAGAAATAAGATCAATTTATAAGTATTGAACACAATTGAAGATCTAGTAGCCAAGGCAGAGAAAATGTTAGAACACAATGAGGAAATCCTTGAGGGAGTTCCTAAATATGTAGCACAAGGAAGGCCAAAAGATAACATGGCTATCATGTCTTTGGCTAACTTATCTCTAAATTTTCATGCAAATGAAAGGCATGATGATATTCCAGTGGAAGAAATTGATGAAGAAGATATGAATGAGATCATATAGGAACCTCCCACATCCAATATTTTTGATGAAAGGATTGATGAGTGTGACAATTTTATATCAAATGAATAGTTCATTGCTTATACTCAAGAATTCAAAACTTTCGTGTATCGGTGCAAAGAAAAATAGATAAGAAAAAGATGTAATGATATTTCGAGTGAAGAAAATATACTGCAAGAAATTCAAATTGATATTGGTAATGAGATGAAGGGAATGAACCCACAAAGGGGTACACAATTGTTAAAGGAAGTAGGAACAATCATTTACCCAGGATGGAATATGAAAGTTGCAATTCTTTTTGAAAGGTTTGCTAAAATCAGTTGGTTCTAGAAAGATATTTCTACCTGAGGACATTGATATTGTCTACACTAGATTAGGCTATGATCCAAGCCAAAATGAACTATTTAAGTTGGTCATCTATCCAAGGGATAGAAGGCCAATTCTTATAGACACAAAGAATTATTTTTTTCACCTAATGATTCCATAGGTGGGAAAGACTGATCCTTCAAAGATAGCTATGCTTAATTTAAATGTGGCTGGATTGAACAAGGATCAGGTAAGATTTATTGTTAGAGAGAGGAACAACTATAAGATATGGTATGAGACTAATCAGATGGAGAAAAAAAGTGGTAATAAATAGTTGCACAAAATGACAAGATATCAAGAGAGACAAATAGATTATGAAGAAGAAAAGAGGATAGCCTTAGCCTCACAAGATGCAATGTATTGGAAATATAAAGAACAGAAATTTGAGAAGAAGTTGAAGGAGGTAACGGAAAAGAATGAATCAAAACTTCATAAACTAGCAAATGATGCAATTAAAAACTAATATGATTCAATGATGGTGTATTATATACCTTTCTTGTATACTTTTAGAGTAATTTTACAGCTTTGGGTGATCATGAGAAATAGCAAAGAGTTGGTCACAAAGAAGAGTCACAAACTCAATCTAAACAAAGTGCCTCTACAACATGAAAATAATTACTTGAGAAACATGAAATTTTCTATAAATATTTGAAGAAGGATATGGAGAAACTCGAAGGGAAAGAAATAGATGTATTGTATGTCTATGATGAAGAAATTGTGCTACTAGAACAATGGAAAGTTGAATTTAGAGGAAATATGAAAAACACCCTTGAGAAGATTAAAGAAAGAGATGACTAGGTTCCCCATGTAACATAGATCATGGAATTCATGAAAAAGAAAGAATATATAATTAAGTTTTTGGTTTCTTTCTATGTCACCTACAAGGCCCAAGATTATGTGGAGCATATAGGGAAAGTGAATTTGTTTCTTGATATGAACAATTATTCAAAATCTATAGTTATATTATCATTAAGAGTTTTTTAGGTGTTAGTTAAGCTCATAGCTTTTCATATGAAGGGATGTAACATTTTGAGTCAAAAGACATTATCTTTCAAAATCTAAATCTTCCAATATTTAAGAAGAATCATTTTGTATTTGTATAATCCTAAAAAGTTAGCACCCATTAATTTGGAAGCTCTAGGACTTATTGGGCCCCATTTTAGTGATCTCCTTGATTTTGGATGCATTTATGTTTGACTTCCCCACTTTTCTCTCCATTTTTCCCTGAGCCTCTTAGTACTTCTTGAACCCTGCAAAGTCTGCCTCAAAATTTACCCCTTTAGGTATAGGTTGAATCTGGTTCGATCTATACCATGTATAGGTTGAAATACTTTCAACCTATACCTCGAGGGTTGAATTTTGATGGGTTTTACGCCCGATGCAAAGTATTTTCATTTTCCCACCTAGTAAGGTCAACCTTTGTGAATTTTGGACTCCGAAATCACAATAAAAGGAGGCAGCTTTCCTTCATTTTTCCATCTATAACATATCTAGATCTATTACACATCTATGCTATCTACATGCAAGAAATAAAGTCCAAGGTGCATTCAAGATCTTTTTGGTGATTTATAGCAAGAAAGAAAGGATTTGGCTCCAAGATTTGAAGGCTATCTTCCATCCATTCATTCCAAGGCATTCTCCTATTGATTTATGTGAATATTTCTCCCTTGATTAATTAGTGGAGGAATTCCCAATTTAGCAAGAGGATCCATATTCATTCTTTATTCCTCTCCTTCATTAAGGAATTTAAAGCATACATACATCCATGATCTATGATTTGGTAAGTGTAGATCTATTGAATTGGTGAATATATCCTACATTCTATCAACATTCAAACAACCAAGTATACATCTTTGTGGGTATAGCAGATCTATATCCATCCACAAGGGTTTGACAAGCAAGGTGAATATTTACATTTTTCTTATTCTACATGCTTTACTTATTTCATTTCAAGGTTAATTCATGTATAGGGGTTTGGCCAAGGAAATCCCCTTTCCCCCAACAATTTCCCCTTCTCTTGTGTACAGGTGAAGATTCATGGAGTTTCATAATCAACATTGTAGATCTAGAAGTGTAGTATCAGTCACAGCTCTGAGACCTTCAGATTCAAACCTCCAAGGTATAGGTCGAATAAACTTCAACCTATACAGGTATAGGTCAAACCAAGTTCAACCTATTTCTAAAATACTCATATTTTCATAGTAGAGAGCTCCAGCTTGCAGGTTTATGGATCCTGATCTTTTTCCAGTTTCAATATAGTCTGATAGGGTTTCTACGGATCTGAAGTTGCATCCTCTACTATCCTTGAAGGTTATTTCTTCATCATCCTTATTCTTTTTTAGTACTTACTTTGGTACACTAGATCCAATATCTTGTTGTTTGTAATTGCATGAGTGTTTTCTTTACTTTACTTGCATATACACTATATTTATATCATATCATTCATACATAAATGGAAAGAGGTCCTAAAATCACACATTCCTTTCAAGACTAGATCATGCATTAGAATCCCTTGATTTACTTGGGTTGTTCTAATCATATTTAGTCCAAAGGGGTCACATTTTAGGATCCCTTTCCAATGTACATGCATGACTTGGTGGTCTACCCTTGATCACCATTTCACCATATACATTTTGGTGAACCCTAACTTATTACATATCCTCTTTTGATTTTGGTGTTGGATTTCATTTTTATGCTTCATACTTTATTATTTGGGTAGTTAGATATTCATTGGGGATAGATTTCCTTTTTCTATCTAGATCTACTTTGTATGCATCTAGTTAGCTCTTCTTTGTATTGCATAGCTAGCTTTACTTTGTATGCATTGTGATACTCTATATTTAAATTACATTCTTGCATTCTATCTTCCTTTCCTTTAATCCCTTTGTGTATGAGCTTTATCACTTTGAGTCCAACCTATAATATTTTGGTTAGAAGTCGTAGAATCATGGGTTCCTTTGATCATGAACCTCCGTTCTTTCCTAGGAATCTTCATGAAAACAACATGCATCCTAATGATACCAATCATATCATGGAGATAAATTCTTCTCATTCTTCTCATGATGAATATGAAGCATTAAGTGTTCCTCCTACCTAAGTACAAAAGATCACTCATGAATTTGAAATTTTGGAACATTGGTTAGCTCAAGCGAATCATAATCCTGAAGCTCTTTCCACTGTAGAAGGTTTCAAGAAACTCATTCATAATTATGAACATGGTATTAACCTCTTGTGTCACATTTCCCATCTTATTAATTCCAATGTCAAACCTTTTAAGGAATGTGCTCAAGAATTATGCTATGTCCCACCTACTACAAGTGTTGAAACTTCTTTGCATATCTCTACTTCCATTCCTAGTCTCTCCACTTATGCTCCACCTATTATCGCAACTTCAATCCAAACTTATAACCCCACACATGTGAGTCTCCATAATCCTTTTCTTCCATTTCTTCCTATGAGTGTTGCATGTATTTAATTTCCTTCATCTATGCCTTCTTATCATAGTGTTCCTTTTTCATATCCAGATCCTATTTCCAAAAATGCTCCTACCATGCTTCTTGCTTCTTCCAACATTCTCTTTGTTTCCCACAACATTCCTAACATTTCCAATTTTTCTCCTCCTATCGCTTCTTCTACTTGTATATGTTAAATGTGCCCTTGTTATTCAACCATACACTTAAACATAGTCCTTGTTCATCAGCCACATACATAAGTGAATATGAGTTATTCATCCTGCATGCCTGTATGATTAGAGTTGTTGCCTTCTATCTAGATGGGGTTTTGAATATCTCTCAGAACAAGAATCTCACAACCTAGACCAGTCTAAGAACGAAGGATTTTTCTCCATGGATGCAATGCAAGATTAATCTAAGAACATGAAAGATGCAAGATTAATCTAAAAATTAAAATGAGATTAAATTAAGACATGATTGCAATGCAATTAATCTATGAAATTGACATTAAAATATTACAAATGAGATTTTTAACTAGAAATGAGATTATGAACTAAATGTAGCAGCAATTCTTTATTCTAACAATGCATAAAAATGACTGGGGGCTTTGAATGAGAAATGGGAGTTCTTTTATAGATTGAGAGCCTGCTTAGAATAAAAAGTTTCCTTTTTGAAATAAAACAGATAGAAAAGCCAGTTCAAATTAGCAAGCTTTCTTTAAAAGAAAACAATGAATTGTTTTCTCTTTGTTTTTAACTGTTTTCTTTTGATTTTAACTGTTTTCTTTCTCTTTAAAGCACAGTTAATTCAAAACTTCTATTTCTGAACTGAAGAGAAGAGTTTTAAGAGAATATTTAATTAAATAAATAAAGTATGACCTCATAAATCTATTTTTCTCAATTATCTGAATAATTAAATTTAATTATTGAAATGGGGATATTTATTTAATAATTAAATATTATTTAATTCCTTTTTATGTGTCTTAGCTAAAAGGGGTGAATTTAATTTAATTAAAGTGCTAGGACTTTATAATTAAATTAATTCAAGCATAGGGTTAGTTTAGCCAATAGATATTTAGGAATTAAATATAATATATGATTAATGCAGATTTAGGATTTTCTGCATTTGACACTTAGGTCGAGTAGAGTCAGTCAAAACTCAAAATTGCCTAGTACAATAGGACTTTGATGATTCAAAAGAATGACAAATGCAACAAAATTGGTTAGGGTTGCAAGATGCCAATTTTGGAGTGTTACATTTTGCCCCTCTTTGAATTGATGTGTGAGCAGCACATTGATTAAAATAATAGTCTGATGTCTGAAGCATAAAAGAATAGATTTTGAAAATTGATGATGCAAAGATCGATTGATGAAGATTTCAGAGCCATCTCCAGGAGAGAGCTTAACTCTCCGAAGTCTAGGTTAGATTTCCAAGATGTCGGTCAAGTAGAGTTTTCAAGGGTCATCTCCAGAATGAAGCTTGATCCTTAGGGATCCAGGTTAGATTGCCCCAATAACTAATAGATTAATATTTCAAGAATCATCTCCAGAATGAAGCTTGATCCTCAGGGATCTAAGTTAGATTTCTCAGATACCTAATAGATTGATATCTTTCAAAAGACTGTCCCCAGAATGAGGCTCAACCTTTAGGAGTTAGGGTTAGATTGCCTCAATACCTGTCCATAAAAAGATATTCAATAGAGGTTTTTAGGACTATCTCCAGAATGAAGCTTAGTCCCCCAATATCTAGGTTAGATTTCCTAGACACTGGTTAGATCAAGTTTTAGAATCATCTCTAGGATGGAGCTTGATTTTTAGGAGTCAGGGTTAGGTTGCCCCAATTCCCAATAGATGAGATTTCGAGAATCATCTCTAGAACAAAGCTTGATCCTCAAGAATCTGAGTTAGATTGCTTAGATACTTAATAGATTGAGATTTTGAGAATCATCTCCAGAATGAAGCTTGATCCTCAGGGATCCAGGTTAGATTGCTCAGATACCTAATAGATTAAGAGATGTAAGGAACATAGATGCCCTTAGTGATTCAAGGTCATGGAACACCCAGTTTTGACTGTGAGGTATGAAAAAATAAACATGCCCCAAGTGATGAGATGCCCCTAGCAATGAGGACTTTTGAATTCAGATCAAATTGATAAAAGTGGATTCAATGATGTAATTATCCTGCCCCCTCGGGAGCGAAATAGAAAGATGACATAGAAAAATAGTGATTGAGAATGAGAATTCACAAATAGATGTTGAATTGGAGATCAAGAAGAAATTAGAATATATTATGGAAGAATTTGGAAGATGTAGAATCAATTTTTAGCGATTTTGAGGTCTGGTTGACCAAGTTTGACTAGGGTTGACTAGAGTTTACCAGAGTTGACTTTTGAGGAAAAAATTCAAAGATTTGAGAAAATGTTGATTAGATATGATTCTAACAAGAAAGTGATGTCAGAAAGTTGATTGCACAAGCATCCGATCACGTCGGTCCCAAAAAATTTAAAATGTGATTTTGAGTTATATAGGAGTGTCAGATTTTGATTTCGATTTCAATTTCAATTTTGATTTCAATTTTGATCCCAAAAATGGGTTCAGAGTGGTCAATATAGCCACTTTTGAATATTGAGAGTGAGTATCAAACACTTGGGTAGCATGATGAATCCAGGTTGTTGAAGAAGAACTCCTCAATGTACAAATCTAGGAGACCACAATGAAGTGAACACTGAATTGCTGCCACAATGCAAGTCTAGAATGAAAATGCAATCCTATGCTAGTTGCAATAACTAGGACATGGTTGTGAGACCCATCATATAATTATCATCAATGAGCATTTTCTGAACATCAGAGTTGATA
Organism: Thuja plicata; assembly: GCA_018584345.1. Taxonomy (NCBI): domain Eukaryota; kingdom Viridiplantae; phylum Streptophyta; class Pinopsida; order Cupressales; family Cupressaceae; genus Thuja; species Thuja plicata. The sequence goes on from MU226477.1 coordinate 2,383,978, forward strand.
CAATCCTTACTGGTGCCACTGTGACCATAAGAATATGAATATGACTTTCATCGGATAAAATGTAGGAAACGAACGAATATGAATATGAATTTCTAGTTGATATTGCAATAGTACACTAGTATCGAGGCATTCAAAGCCAAGATAGCCATGAGTTCATTCGTGCATAAACAAATAGAGAAATAATAGTCAAGGAGGTAGTACCAACCTCACCATGGCGTACAAATAAACAAGATCGAGGGATGTGAGGCTTTTCCACCTTAATGAGGGAGCTCTTATCACACGCACCCTGGTTATTTGATGTTGCCAAATGATCAAAGCCACACCAACAAGCAGTAGACAAAGAAAAAGAAGAACAAAATCAATGAGAACAAGCAACATACAAAGAGAAATATTCAATCATAGCTCAGCCAATTTTGAAGTTTTCGAATGTGTACAGGTATAGGGGTGTTTGAAAAACACCGTTGTGCTTGTGAGTGCATTGTGTTTGATTTTCATCAATAGATGTTTACATTTGAGAAATCCAATGTGTGTTGAAAAACACATATGTGTCCAAAGATAGTGTTAAGAAACACTATTTTAGGTGGTGTTGAAAAAAACCAGTTGTGTCATTAGATAGTTGTCCTTGAGAAGTGACAAGATTACTGACTCGGGTGTAAACCAAAGATGTGATCAAATTGGGGACTCGTTCCCCAAGGAATGATGACTGAATTCACATATGTTGTGAGGGAAAACTAGATTTGGTTTCCCCCAGGCGTATGGCACAGAATCAATGTCAAGTCAGTAGGGTTCGCAAAGGAACCAAAGTGTCACAAAAGTGACCGAAAGCTATGTACAAACTTAAAGCAAAGGATTGTCAAGACCGAGTATCAATAGATAGAGCATTGATTATAACTCCAACTATAACAAATGTGAGCAATATCAATAGTACGATGAAAGTAGGTAGACATAGTGAGAACCACTAGTGCCTAACGCAAGAGAGATTCTCTAGTGAAGATATCATAGTACTAGCTAGGAATCAGTAGGCATATGTAGTGAGAACCACCCGTGACTGATGTTAGGGAGATTCTCAAGGAGAGAGAACTCAGTATAAGCTAAGAGAAAATAGGCAGACGTAGTGAGAACCACTAGTGACTATCGCGAAGTAGATCCCAAAAGGTAATAGGGCAGTGCTCCCTAGACTAGGAGGGTTGCCCTGAGAGTATGACCAGTTTCAATCCATGTAATTGGTGTCTTGACAGGAACTGGAAGCATGAGGAAAAGCAAATGCAAGTAGGAAAGCAGGAAAGCAAAGGGATAAATCCAAGTGGTGTTTTGATAGATATAGAAATGTGGAACAAGAGGTGGTTGTTTACCAGGTTTTCACCTTCTTGGTAGAAATTCTCTTTTTCTACCATGACGCCTGTTTGCTAGGTTTTCATCAATGGCACCTTTTTCTCTTTTTCTCTTTTTTTGTATTTTTTAGTTTTTTTGTAGTTTTGGAATATATGATTTGTTTTTGGAGATACATCAAAGTTCCTATCGCTAGGTTTTCACTAAGATGATCATTTTTCAGGACTTTTTCAGATTTTTAGAATTTTTTCAGGACTTTACTATATACATGAGCACACTGAAGATGTCTTAGTTGTAGAACCATTTCAGATGAAAAGTGTTGATGGGCTCCTTGAGTTGTTCCCCTTCAGTAGTAGAAATTTGATAGTTTCCAGACCCAAAGACTGTGACAACATACAGACCAAGCTAATTTGGTTCAAAATTTCCTTTCTAGATCTGATGTTGTTGATTCTTAGGGTTCTCCCTTAGAATGAGGTGACCCGCCTAGAAATCCCTTGGTCAAACCTTCTTGTTATAGCTCTTGGACATCCTTTTATGGTATGCTCTAAGGTGATTGAACGCCACTTGCCAATGTTCATCAAGTAGTTCTAGCTCTTCTAGCCAAGATATTATGTTATCATAGTTAGTAATGAGGCCCTTTAGAGAGACTCATAGAGAAGGAATCTCAACCTCAATTGGTAACACAACATCTGCTCCATAAACCAAAGCATAGGGCATAGCTCCTATTGGTTTTCTTATGCTTGTCTTGTATGCCCAGAGAGCTGGATTGATTTGGAGATGCCAATCTCATTCAGAATTGTGAACTGTGTGATGTATGATTTTAAGGATTGTCTTCTTTGATGCTTCTGCCTGTCCATTACCATGAGGATAATAGATGGAAGACAAATGCTGAGTAATTTTAAACTTAGAGCATAGCTCTATCAAATCCTTGTTTTTGAATTTCCCCCCATTATCAGTGATTATTGCTAAGGGTACACCATACCTACAGATGATGTAGCTTACAATGAACATTGCTACCGATTTGCCATTGGAAATGGTGAGAGGGACTGCCTCCACCTATTTGGAAAAATAGTTTGTAGTTGTGATGATGAACTTATGTCCATTTGAGGATGAGGGATAAATCTGACCCACTAAGTCAAAGGCCCATTGTTGAAATGGCCAAAAGGTAATGAAGGGAATAAGCTCCTTGGCTGGAGCATGAATCAGATTACCGTGTAGTTGACACTATTTGAAAGACATAGAAAATTGTGTAGCTTCTTTTTCCATATCTGGCCAATAGTAACTAGCTCTAATAAGTTTACGGGCCAGTGTTAGGCCATTAGAGCGAGACCCATAGATGCCTTCATGCACCTCTACTAATGCATGTTTGGACTCATCAGGTTCTAAACACCTAAGAAGGGTACCGTCTATACCATGACTATACAAGTCATTAGCTATGATGACAAATCGTGAAGCACTGCGGATTAAGTGACTTTTCTCATTCCGGGTGTAAGTGTCTGGAAAAATCTGGTCACGAAGGTAGGAATAAATATGATGGTAGTGGGATGAGTCATGTCCAATGACAGAACGGATCATCCGAGACTCAGTTGAATCATAGGCTAGGTGGTGTAATGTCTCCACTAGGAATTCATGTCAGAAATCATTTTCTGGCGTCTATAGCATGGAAGCAAGAGTAAACATGGCATCTGCCGCTTTATTATCTTCCCTTGGAACTTCTTGAAATGTGATGTGAACAAAATACTTTTTGAGGTCATCAACCAACCATTTATAAGGCACCAGCTTGCCATCCTTTGTTTGATAGATATCATTTACTTGAATGATGACTAACTGTGAATCTCTAAGGACATTAAGCTTGTCCAGTCACCATTCAAGGGCGATATTCATACCATTGATCAAGGCTTCATACTTGGAAATGTTGTTTGTACAAGGAAACAACATCTTGTATGATTTTGGTAAAGAGTACCTTTGAGGTGTGATGAACAGTACCCCAACACCTAACCCCTATTGGGTAAATGAACCATCAAAGAACATAGTCTAGGACCGATGCATGAGAAGTAATATGGACTCATCTAGAAATTCAATGTTCAATGGTTGATGATCGACTAGAGGTGATTTTGCAAATTGATCTACAATTGCTTTCCCTTGATGGATTTTCTTTCTACATAATATAAAATTCACTAAGAAGCATGCCCCATTTTAGCTAGTCTACCAGTGAGGGTAGCTTTACTGAGTAAATATTTCAGAGGATTAATCTTAGCAATTAGGTGTGTAGTATGAGCCAACATGTAGTGTCATAGTTTTTGTGAAGAAAATACCACTGCAAGGCAAGCCTTCTCTATACCAGAATAATTTGTTTCAAATGAGACCAGAGCTCTACTAATGTAGTAGATAGCACTTTCTTTGTTGTTATGATCTTCTTGAGATAATAGGACACCCAATGATGTATCTGTAGCAGAGATGTAAAGTATAAGCAGCTTCCCATGAATAGGAGGCATCAATATTGGCAAGTTCGCAAGATATTGTTTGATTTGTGTGAACCCCTCATCACATTATTTTTTCCATTGGTAGGTCACACCTTGGTGTAAAGTCTTGGTGAATGGTTGTCACTTGTCTGCCAGTTGTGAGATGAAGCACTGGATAGACTGTAACCGGCCTTGAAGTCCTCTCATTTGTCTGATATTCTTTGGTGGCGGCATTTCCATGATAGCTTGAAATTTCTCAGGATCCACTTCGATGCCTTTTACAGAGATGATATAACCAACCAGTTTTCCAGATGTTATGCCGAATGCACATTTCTTAAGATTGAGCCTCAGACTGAACTGTTCTTTGCGATCTAGTATAGGACCCAGATCCGCAAGGTGTTTCTCTCATTTCATGCTCTTAGCTAGAGTGTCATCAACATAATCTTCCATTGTTTTATGCATCATGTCATGAAATATAGCGGTGACAACTCTAAGATATGTAGCACCAGCATTTTTGAGTCCAAAGGGCATGACATTCCAACAGAAAGTGCCCCATGCACATGTGAAAGCAATTTTCTCTTAGTCCTCTGGCATGATCTTTATCTGGTTGTAGCTAGAGAAACCATCCATTAGTGAGTACATTTCATATACTGCTATCATATCTACAATCATATCAATATTGGGCAATGGAAAGTCATCCTTAGGACATGCCTTATTCAAGTCTCTGAAGTCTGTGCAGACTCAGATAGATTTTTCATGTTTTGATATTGGAACAATGTTAGAGATCCATTCTGCATAGCCAATTGCTCTGATAAATACTTCCTTAAGAAGTTTCTCCAATTCAGCTTTGACAAGTAGAGCCACATGTGGATGCATTTTCTAAAGCTTTTGTTTGACAGGCTTGATGCCTGGTGCAATGGACAAATGATGCATGATTAGATTAGGGTCTAATCCTGGCATGTCTGAATATTTCCATGCAAAGTTTATCTTTTTGCTCTGGAAGAATGTAATGAATTCCTCTCTTTCTACCTCAGATAATGAATGATCTAAGGTTCATCTTTTTTACCCAAGTTGATTGGTTGAGTTGGTTCAATTAGCATAGATGATCATTCCTGGAAATGACTCAGAAGCGTATCAAGTATCTTATCCTCAGGCGCCTCAAAGAGGTTTTCACCCTTGGATACATCCTTTATTTTGACTTTTTTAGGCTCTGACACTGCCACAATGTGGTTTTCAACATCAAAGCGCCTATTTTTTCTTCTTTTGATTTTGTGACTAAGATACTTGATATCATCCTCAGTAATGTTGACACTTTCTTTACTAGTGGAGGACGTTATAGGTTTGACAGCGTTGAGGTAACAGGCAAGAGCATAATCATTCTGGAACATAAGGACTTCATTAGATAGGGAGGGAGATTTATAGTCTATAAGATCAGGATGGATGAGTGAAAGAGAAGTGATAGGTTCAAGTACATTCACGGTATAATCATCAAAAGCATGGATGAGCAAGTCGAGACCTAGAGTGATCTCATCCAAAGGTGTAGTCAAATTCCTTTGATTCCTAGTGACTGTAGTAGATGACATGTTAACATCTATGGAATCAGACTCATTTGACCTTACACTAGACCCTTCACCTACTTCGAGAAGGTTTTCATATGTGTGCATTATATCTATATCCCTCTCATAGGTGGCTTATGAAAAATCATTGAACTCGTACTCATGAGAGTCTATTTCATCATTCGGCATCATATCAAGAACATGAGTGAAATCAACCCTTTGTCCCCAATTTGGATGAGTTCTTCCTAGAACCTCTGTTATGGTTAGATGAGCACCTTTTGACCTAGGTACCTCATTATTTTTTGTAGCATCATCTGCTTCTTGTTTAGTGAGAAGTGGTTGGGGTTCATGTTCAAACTGATCTTGGAAGTGTGGTGGTATGTACAAATCACTCTGATGACTTGGATTTAAAGTTTTCATTTCTTTCCACTGTTCATAGGTTAATGGAGTAAATGAAGTGGTGTCATCAGAGTCATTTTTAGTCTTGACTATACTAACACATGGTATAAAGTCATCTGACTCAGCAAAGAATTCTGCCAAATCTGGAGGAATGGGACAAGGGAAGAAATCCTCCTCAGAATTGTCTTTAGACTCTTTTGTTTTAGATGTATCTTTAGGTGTTGGTTGTTGATCTTCTTTAGGTTCAAACTTGTTTATCCCCAGTTGAAATGTGATTTTCTTGAAGCCTATACTTGTAGATTCATGTGTTTGTCAACCAATAGCTTCAAGTTGTGCAATCAATCCTTTATGATTTGCACCTATGGGACTATTCCCTTTGTAACCAAAGTGTTGCATAATAGTCAGACCCTTTCCATACTATTTAGGTCTTATGTCATAAGGTGGAGTGGTTTGTTCAGAAGTGTCCTCTCCTTTATAGATCTAGGCTTTGATAGCCCTATTTTTAGCTTCTTCTAATGGTATCGTGGCCTGTACAAAGGTACCACAATATTTTGTTTGAGGAGGAATTGTAGAAGGTTTAGTGTTCTCAAAAGGTCTCCCAAAATAATGTGGAGACAAAGGCAGAGATGTAACAGATAGCACTGGTTCAATCTGATATCCTCCCATGTCAGTTTCCTTGAGTGTCAGACCCTTTTCCATTTCCTTTAGTATAGTCTCGAAGAACCCAGTAGACTCTTTGTTGGTGGGTACAAAGATATCAGTAGATTTTGTGAGTGTGTTGCAATCATAGCGTGTATTAGCAAGTATAGTCACTTTAGATCCTTGGAATGAGAACTTAATGCACTGATGGTATGTTGAAGGAACAACCTGCATTTCGTGGATCCATGTCCTTCCCAACAAAATATTGTATGCTAAAGGAATGTCAAGCACTTGACAAATAACATCCCTTTCAATAGGGCCAACTCTGATTGGCAACACAACTAGCCCTTTAGATTTTTGTTCTTCTTCATCATAGGCCTTAATAGTAATTCCGGTATCTATGCAATCTTCACCATAGGCTAACTCAGTAAGGAAGCTAGCAGAGAAAATGTTGAGGCTAGCGCCATTATCTATGAGAACATGATGAATGAGCTTTGGACCAATCATGACTTCAATGTGCAAAGGGTTATTGTGTGGGTGACTCAAAGAATGGTCATCTTCCTCAGAGAAAGATAAGTAATGGGAGGAGGTCAAGTGACCTACTAGGTATTGAAACCGGTCGAGATCGAGATCTTTTGGGACATTTTCCTCGGTCAAGGCTTTGTCAAGGATCCCCATGTGAGTGGGGGAGATTTTAAGAAGCTTGAAGATGGTGATCTAAGTGTTAGTATGTTGTAATTGATCCAAAATGCTATAATTGGAAGCATTAGATGAGGAACCCAATTTTGGATTCTTATTGGCAGAGTCAACAATAGCTTTGTCTGCAGGTTGTGTTGGTGTAGACGTAGAAGGCTTAGGGCCTTTGAGAATGATCTTAGCATGAGATCGAGTAACAATGTTTACACTGACCTAAGACTATTCTTGGTTGGAGGGCTAAGGCATAGAACCTCGCAAGATGAAAGGAGTTTTGGGCTTGGTAGTATCTTCCCTTCCCTTGAGAATGACAACGTTACAATATTCAGTATTTATAGGATCAACCATATTAATGACATTATCATTATTGGTGTATGTATAGTTGACCTTGGCATCAGTATTTTTGCCTTTGGATGACTCACCATTCCCATGAGGAGGAAATGGGTCTTTAAAAGCTTGGTGTTCTAAGTTCTTATTGTGACCTCCCATAGCAATAACCTCACTATCGATGAGATCCTGGATTTTATGCTATAATTTAAGACAAGTAGCTATTTTATGACCTTTGTTTTGGTGGAAATCACAATAAGCAGATTCATTCTACCAAGAGGGTCTTGGTTGCGGATCATAAGGTCGTGAATTATCTATTGGAGCGAGTAAATGGTTTTCCAAGAGAGTCTTGTAAACTGCATCAAGAGGTTTTCCTAAAGGAGTGAACTCACGCTTAGGTCTAGGAGCCAAAGGTTTAGGTCTGGAGAAATGTGAGGTACTAGATTTGGATTCTACTGCAACCTGTTTAGTGGCTTTAGCTACTTGCATTGTGGTAGTGAGATTAAAAGCAGCCTTTGAAGGCTTGGGAGTCACATTGTTAGGAAATTTGGGTTTATCTTTGCTTGAGGAGGAAGACCCTTGTTTATTTTCCTTGTGTAAGGTCAATTCTCCTTTCTTGACCATAAATGTTTCAATTCTCACAGCTTGCTTAATCATGTCATCAAAGGTTAAAGGACCTTGCAGCTGTACTTGATATCCAAAGTTGGGAAGAAGATTGTCTAGAAAGATGTCCAACTTTTTAGATTCGGGTATTTTGCAAGAATATCTCGTATAAAGTTGTCTCCATATTTGGAGAAATGTCAAGAAGGATTCCCCATGATTTTGTTTCAAGTTGCAAAGATCTCGGATGTGAACCGGATGTTGGATGTTGTGAGAATAGTGTTGCAGAAATAAGTTGGCAATTTTGTCAAAAGTTTTGATGCCATTTGGTAGCCTAGAGAACCATTCCATAGCTGGCCCTCCTAAACTATGTGGGAAGAGACACATGAGGTAGGTTGGATCATGTATGAACTCCATAGAGAAAGCACCAAACTCTCTCAAATGATCTTGGGGATCAGAGGTACCCAAGTATTTATCGTACTTGGGAAGTTCAACTCCTTTAGGAAAAGGAGGCATGCATAGACTCTTATCAAATGGGAATGGACAAATGCTTTCCAGTGTGAACTGTGTAGCGGGTTTGTCTTTATCCTTCATGAATTGAATAATTTGTTCTTGCATACTTTGGACTTGTTTTTTCAACTTGGATTTTTTAGTTTCTTCCTCTTTGGTGACAAGCGTCTCTACATTGTAGTTGGAGGGTAACTTAGCCCCTTGATTGGCTAGTTCAAGAAGGTATTTCTCTTTTTCCTTAGCTAGGATAATTTCCAACATCTTGCATAAATCTTTATTGGAATGAGCATTCACGATATCTACTTGGCTTATTTATGTTTCATCATCATTGGGGGGGTCTTGAAAATGGAATTTACCCCTGGTTTTAGAGAGATCATCTCTGTTATGTTCACCTGATTGGTCATGATCTACCATCTTGCTAGAATGAAAGTGTTTAGTATGTAAAGACTCAGTATGAGAAGGTTGAGTGTTGTCAAAATTTGGATCCTCTTGGAACAAACAGTTTTGAACCTGACTAAAATCCACTAGAAATGATCGTTTGATGCAAGGTCAAAGTATCAGAGAGGGATATCGAGATGATTCCTCACTAGATGTAGTTGAAAATGGTGTCGAATGCAAAAATTCTTCTTGATTGATTGAAGGGAATATTTTTCCACTTCAAGTTGTAATAGTCATAGACAAAGATTGTACAAGGGATGTGACCTAGGACCACACTTGAAACTGTCTCAAACTAAATGCACAAAAAGTGCCAAAAGGTGAAGTATACTCGGTGCAAATCATCAGAAATGAGGTTAAAATAGCTGAGAGATGACTATTACGACACAAGGTATGACAACACAATAGAAATAGACCAAAAGATATGAGACGAGACCACTTTAAGAAAGAATCGCGTAATTCTCAACCCAAGAAACCAAGTTGCAGACTGTGTGCAGATAGAAGGAAAATAAACAAACCTAGAATAGAGACTAGATTTAGTAGAAGTATGTTGGATAGATGGGAAATTGCTCGCTATTTTGACAAAAATTTTCAAACTCGCGTGAAGAAGTGCTTTCTCGCGTGAAGATTCTCAAAGGCTCGCGTGAAACTATGCAATCCCGCGTGAAATATAATGATAGACTAGTGAATAAAAGTGAACGAATGGTGAATAAAATGATAGAAAGATTGAAAAATGTCACGCGATGATTACCAGCGTGTCACACAAAGTTTCTTAGATAATGACGCGAAGATGGAAGAATTTCGCGCGAGACTTGGCAGTTTTGACAAATGAAATTCTACAGAATCATACAGTTAAGACCAGATTGCATTTTCTGAGACAAGATCATGTTGTTTTCTAATAGAGAGTTTGAGTTATAGATTTTTTTGGACATGTTCAAGTTTGACAGTTTGTGTGATTTGACATTTGTTTCAATTTTTTAAATGATACACCCACGCAAAACACATTAAGCAGAATGTTTGTAGTACCAGAATAGACACATCACAATCCTAGGATAGCCAGGGTAGTATCTGTTGAATCCTCACTTGAACCAAAGTTTAGCTACGCTTACTCATAGTAGACAACTTACAATCTTGGAGGCATGGGCTCCTCCTTACGTGTGCACTCACTTCTCAGGCACACCAAGCCTCGAACCCCAAAGGAATTGCTTCCCAAAGGGCCGTTGTCTCTACTAAAAGCCATAAAACTGTGGGGCATCTTAGTCAGTCTCTGACCTTCCACACTAATAGATAGAGGGTTTTTGGATACTATAACAACAATTTGTAGTAAGGACATCCATTCAGGTGGTTGTGATCAATTCATTTTCCCAATTAAGGGGGCTCTCACAATCCTTTCTAAGCAAGGATTTCACCTTAACGATGTTGGGACTTTAACGCACAACTATGGTACTGGAGGATATTTTGGTTGCCACAACAAATTCACACTTGTCCATTATGAGACTAATCATAATGGAATTTTTTATATATCGGTTCGAAAGGGCTTGGCTTTAGCCTGTTACCGGTTGGGAAATCCACTCTCACTGGATCTATTAAAGCACTTGGGAGGTAGTCACTCTAGAAGAATCATATGAATTTCTCTTACACCCAAGATCCATAAAGGCGAGGGGAGAGGATACGTTCATATAATTCTTGGAATTACAAACTAGATAACACTTCAATCATGCAAGACAATGATTCATTTTAAGCACCAACCGAAGTGTGTTCTAACTACTAAAAATAGACATGAGAGTTTGTGAAAATACGTAGGTCTTTAACAAGCGTCCTGTAGTAAATACGTTAGTAGTTTGTAATTTATTTCTTCATTTAAGCGTCCTACAAACCACCATTAAGTTGTTTCAGAGATAAAACTAGAAAAACACAGCCAACAACTAATAGAAACCATTAGTGGTCAGAAATCAACAAAAACAAAGATATCAAAAATTGCAATTTAAAGATCACTGGAGTCAAATGTCGCGTGAAGAATTATTATGGTCTGCGTCAATAAACCCATCAGCGTGCGCAAAGAAATGCATGTACTTGCAAAATGTCACACGGTTATACGATAAATTTTGTGCGAACTTTCATTATGGAGTCATACGGACAAAAACCAAAATTGATCAAAAAAAGTATAGAATGAGGCTAGAAATTGATTTTCGAGCCTATGGTGGGGGCCATAAATGTATATGTTAAATGTGGCCTTGTTATTCAACCATACACTTCAACATATTCCTTTTTCATCAGCCACATACAGAAGTGAATATGAGTTATTCATCCTGCATGCCTGTATGATTCGACCTGTTGCCTTCTATCCAGACAGGGTTTTGAATAGCTCTCAGAATGAGAATCTCACAACCTAGACTAGTCTAAGAACGAAGGATTTTTCTCCATGCATGCAATGCAAGATTAATCTAAGAACATGAAAGATGCAAGATTAATCTAAAAATTGAAATGAGATTAAACTAAGACATTATTGCAATGCAATTAATCTAAGAAATTGACATTAATCTATTGCAAATGAGAATTTTAACTAGAAATGAGATTATGAACTAAATGTAGCAGTAATTTTTTATTCTAACAATGCATAAAAATGACTAGGGGCTTTGAATGATAAATGGGAGTTCTTTTATAGATTGAGACCCTGCTTAGAATAAAAAGTTTCCTTTTTGAAATAAAACAGATAGAAAAGCCAATTCAAATTAGCAAGCTTTCGTTAAAAGAAAACAATGAATTGTTTTCTCTTTGTTTTTAACTGTTTTCTTTTGATTTTAACTGTTTTCTTTCTCTTTAAAGCACAGTTAATTCAAAACTTCTATTTCTGAACTGAAGAGAAGATTTTTGAGAGAAGATTTAATTAAATAAATAAAGTATGACCTCATAAATGTGTTTTTCTCAATTATCTAAATAATTAAATTCAATTATTGAAATGAGGATATTTATTTAATAATGAAATATTATTTAATTCCTTTTTATGTGTCTTAACTAAAAAGGGGTGAATTTAATTCAATTAAGGTGCTAGGACTTTATAATTAAATTAATTCAATGATAGGGTTTGTTTAGCCAATAGATATTTAGGAATTAAATATAATGTATGATTAATGCAGATTTAGGATTTTTTGCATTTGACACTTAGGTCGAGTAGAGTCAGTCAAAACTCAAAATTGCCTAGTACAATAGGACTTTGATGATCCGGAAGAATGACAAATGCAACAAAATTGGTTAGGGTTGCAAGATGCCAATTTTGGGGTGTTACACTACTGATTCTATTAATAATAACTTATCTCAAACCATGTGTTCCTTGCAACAACAAATTTCTTCTTTGAATCAATCCAAATTCAACATTCCTTCATGTGATATTTCTATTCCTTTGTCCATGGATATTATCTGATATTTTATCCCACAAAGTATTGAGAGTCCTCATCTTAAGACTTATAATGGTAAGTGTGATCATGTTACTCATGTTAAAAATTTTCAAACCTTGTGTAGTGATTTATCTCACGACTATAGGTTCATGACAAAGTTGTTTACTAGAAATTTTTGATAAAAAGCTTTGTAATGGTGATGTTATTTTCCTCCTTATTCCATTGATTCCTTCCATAGTCTTGCTAATTCTTTTATCCAACAATTTCAAAACAACATTGGTCCTCAAATTTCTTTGACTGATTTGATGCATTGTAAATAAGGTGTTAAATAAAAATTTAGTGACTTTATTGGTAGATTTAAGCATTTGCATGCTTAGATTTCTTATCATATTCCTAATGTTGATATACAACACATTTTTATTACTAATTTATAAAAGGACATTAGAGATAATATACTCCTTACTGAGTTCTATTCATTTTCACAATTGTGTGTAGTGCTTCATCATTATCAACTTCAAGTGAGTCAATTTGATAGCAATACTCCAATGGCTCCTATTTCAATTGATAAGAGTGATGCTGCATCCAATTTCAACAAATTTTAGAAGAAAAAATGTAATACCTACCCCCTAGGTTGCTTCAATTTTTTGTGTCGTACTCTTTTAGGCTAAGGTTTTCAATTGGTTATGCCTGATTCTTTTGGGCTTTACTGCTATGAGCATTTACCTTCTCAGTTAGTTGATTTTGTATGGATCTTTGATTCTATATCATGTGTTAGAAGATAAATTTTTATGAGGTTTTTATGATGATTATTGCTTATGTGTTGTATTGGATATATACGAGTACTTACCCCATAATTAAATGTGTATGGTTAGTTCATATGTGTATGTTCATATGGTGTGTTTTGTGTGGCAGTGGACAAAGACGTAGTTAATTGCATTAGTGAGATCCACATGTTCAATCGATCCCTGTCATTGTTTTCTATGTCATATATTGGATGTACATGTGTGTGCTTGATATGGCAGGTTTCCAGGTACATGGCATTGTCTTCCTTGAATTGGCAGGAGTGAGCGTACCCATATAAAGGCTCAAATGGTAAAGAGGGGTGTTAACAATCAGACCCAAAACCCTAACCTAAACCTACTTTGTCCTATGGTCGGACAAGATTCAGTTTATCTACCCTACCCGAATTCGTCCAAGGGATATGAATTTGTGGTTACTTCCTAGTTTATGTGGTTGTGTTGCATTTTGGTTGTCATATGTATGCGTGCCATTATTTATTTATTAGGATTTAATTAATTGTCATAAATAAATTATATTCTTTTCATGCTTGTTGAAATTAATTAAATATTAAATGTAGGGTATTTATAATTAATTAAATACCTATGTTTAATTATGAAATTAATTTAAAAATTCAAATTTGAAATATTGATTTTAAATTGAATATTTGATTCAATTTTTAAAAATGGATAATAAAACCTCTTTTGATTTTTGTGAGTGTAATTAATATATTTTGCAATTTAAAATAAATCAATAATCATGATTTATAGGAAAGTTGTTTTTCCTTTTTCTGAAAGTCAATTAATGTGAACTTGCAATTAAAAAGGATTTTAATTTTATTTAGCAATATTTTTCTCTCAAAAACAAAAACAAAAAAAATAGAAAGTTGGGGTATTCTCTTGTTTTATTGAAAAATTAGGGTTTGATTCTTTATGAGGTTACTTTCTGTCATTTTAGAGGTTACACACATTTTGATTGAGTTTTTCAAAGTTCTGGGTATTATTCTATTATTTCTGGTGAAATCTTGTTCTGCGTGAAGTTTTGGATTCAAATTCGAGAGAGATCTTTGCAAGTGGTTTCATCTTGAATTCAGTTGCAAAGATTGAGTTTGGAGAAGTGCAAGGTTTTTGGCTTTAGGTCTTCTGTGCAATCTCCGGTGTTTCAGAGATAGGGTTTGAAAACCCTCTTGCTTTATTCTTGTTTTTGAAATGCGTCTAAATGATTAAATTTGCATGTTGATTGGATTAAGTTACAGTTTGTGAATTTAGTATTAAGATTCATTTGAAACCTTTGAGACAGATACTTAGATTAGGTTTTCAACTTAGAAAACTAAACCCTAGAAAAGAAAACTGGAAATAAATCGTATCACTTGTATTTCGGGTTTTTAGAAGTTTTGAATTGAAAAGATTAAGTTGAATAAAATTAGAAAATTCATCTATGAAAGAAAATTATTGTTCAATTTGAACATTAGAAAAATCGGGTAATTTATTGTTCTCCTATACATTAGATAGATTTATTAAAAAAAGTTGTATAGTGCCCTATATATTCCTTTGAAATTTGTGAAAATAATTATTTAAAAATATCGTACTTGTTGTTTCTCTGAGAAAAAAATATAGCTCTATTAAATTTAACCAGTAAAAAATAATATTAATATTATAATAAATCATATATATATATAAAACAAAAAAATTAGAAATTTAAACTAAGTTAAAAAAAAAAGTTATTAAAAAAATTCTTTTTTAAACTTTGTGTGGGGGCGGTGGGGACCACCCACCCCTCACACGCCACCGCGTGGGGGCTCATGCCACCCACGATGGGGTTGTCTCGGCAGAGACTGTCAGTAGCCATGCCGCCTACGGCATCACGGAATGTCGTGCAGTCCTACTGCGACAGGGAGTTGTCTCGGCAAAGACTGTCGACAACCGTGCCACCTACGACAACACAGACTGTTGTGCAGGCCTGCTGCGGAAGTCCCATGCAGGCCCATGGACAAGGGTGGGGTCCACGGGTCCCCCCTTTGTTATTTATTTTATTTATTTTTTTATATAAAAATGTTTTTTTAATTATAATTTTAAAAAAAAAATGTTTATTCTCAATATAGTTTTTTTTTAAAGTACTTAAAACAAAATGTTATTTTGGTATATAGTTGGTTTTTAATTATTAAGGGTTAATTGATTTTGTATCAATTTAATATTTTTTTTATATATTCTGATAAAATAATTAATTCTATAATTTTTTAGCAGTTGTTATTAATTTAATTATTTTTCCAGAATTATATGTATTATTTAAGTCATTAAGGTTTATTTTATTTAAATGGGCATTTAATGATGAAATTTAATTACTAGCATTAATAGACTTTATAAGGGAAAATTATAGGTGGATTTGAAATGTTTTAATTGTGTAATGTCTAATTGGGAATTTAATGCCTATTGTATAGTTATTATTGAATTTTGATTATGGATATAATTTAGAGAATAGATTCTAGAATTCATTATTAAGTTGATTTTGGGAATGCTTATGTTAGTTATATTTGCGTCAGGGTATCATTAGGGACTATCTGTTTGGCGTGAGTGTTATATGCTTGATTATGAAATTGTTTCATTATGTATATGGGTTCAGGATTCAATTTTGCCCTAGAAAAGTTCAGAGGCTTTGGAATGTGTTTTCTGTGTCACGTCCTTATTATGGTTTCAATTTGGTCCTTGATACCCAACCTTGAACCCGGTTCATTTAAGGATTATGTTATTCTAAATTTTGTGGTTGTATTGATCGTTCCTAATGTTGAAGAGAACTAGATTTTAGGATTTTTTGTATATATACCTCTTATGGATCAATATGTGTGATCAGTGAACCTAGGGTAGGTTACTTAGTTGTGTAGTAGGGGTGGCTTGCAATAATATTTCGGGGTTCACAAGTGGCATCCATGATCGCTTATTACAAGTTTCTTAATCAAGTGATAACATTATACATTATGGGGGGAGGGTTAAAATTAATTAATGAGATATGGTACCTCACCCATGCTTGAGCACTTTTATAAGCTAAGATAGAGGATGAGATGATGCTTTCTGCCCTTTGAGGTATGGTTCCAACATAGTTAATGATTTCGTCTGGTTGAGAAGTCATTGATATTGTATATGGTCACTTAAGTGTCGGGGTCCAAAGAGATTACCAGGCCAAGACTTAAGGGTTAGACATATATGATGATACCTCCCTATACACAGTCTAGGTTTCCTACGTTTGTCAGTTTCCTCTAGGAATTAATAAGTATAACTTGCAGCATGATTAGTGTACCTTGAGTTAGTAAGCTTTCAGGATCCTCTTTCTTAGATGATCTTGGCTTTTTGTTGTGATGTCCGAGTGGGGTATATTTTTATCTCCTCAGCATGGTGGGGTGGACTTTTATAATTCCACATGGATGGGTGGTAGTGATTATTTACCATTTGGGTTCCAGCGTTCATGTGCCAGTGCTGGATGTTCCTGGTTCAGTTGTACTTATCATGCTCTGATGGAGGCTTTAATCTTATCATTTCTATATTGTATATATATTTATTGTATCACATGTGATACTTGATTTTGGATAACTATAATCTTATTGTATTAAGTGATTATGACATGTGCAGAGGATGTAGGTTTGATGTATACCGTATGGTATCATTTGTAATCTTGTAATTATATCATTGATGTTATTATGTAATCTATTTTTAATATTGAGAACCTTTTGTCATGGACATCTCGTTGAGTTTTGGTCTTACATAATTCTATGTCATAGAACCCTTGAGTTTTGTAATCTATGCTTGTATGTGTTCATGTGAGTAAATGGTAATTGCTTCTGCTTTGATGTATGTTCTTAATTGTAAACTTTGAAAAAAAAAATTGCAACATAGTATCATGTTTAGGTTAATTCCTATTGGGTTCCTTGGCGGGGCGTTACAAAAAACTACATCAAAATTAACAAATCATCCAACACAGTTGATGAACAAGTGGTAGAAACATCCAAACATGTGGCTCCTTTGTCCTCTATTTTTAGACCTTCTCATAATTTTACTCCACTTTATGAATCTTTTCATAGTGTGATGTTGAAGTTAATGAATGAAAACATGATTAAACTTCCTCCTATCAAACCAATTGAACCATCCAAACCACCCTCCAAATTATTTGATCCCAGAGCCTTCTATCAATTCCATCATCAACCTGGTCATGATACTGAAAAATTGTATTCCTTGAAAAATGTGGTTCAATACCTTATTGATTCTAATTCTATATGTGTAGATGTTGATATTAAACATGGAAACAAATTAGTTTCACCTCCTAATTAGAATTTGCAAATATACACTAATCCTTTTCCATCTCATTGAACCAATACTATTAAGAAACCTTCTTCTCCCATGCACATTAATTATAATGAAAAATTAGATGAAGAAAATCATATTATCAGCCAAATTGAACATTTTCAACCTCAACCTCCACTTCAACTTTAACCTCCATTTCAACTTCAACCTAAACCTCAACCTTCTCCACCTTAATCTTGCATTACTTTTGATCGTGTTGAAACAATTAGGGTAACTAATGGTCCTCTTTAAATTTTTGCTAGGGATGATGGTATTCCTTCCCGTGGTACCCTTGTTGATCCCACTTTCATGATGAATGTGACAACCGAAGATAATATTTTTAGTAAATGATTGCATAAATATATCTATGATAAATATGATTTTTTTATTCAAACTTGCAATGGTTTCAAAAGATTTGTGAACTTAGCAAACCTAAGGATGATCCTAGTTGAGGAATTCTTCCTACACCACCTATTCCTCATTTTCATCCTCTTCTTGTCATCTCTCAACCTAGTGTTGTTCCTTCGGTTCTTTCTCCTAAAGAAGAAAAGGACCCGATGTTGATTGATTCAATCCCAACCAAAATATCTAGCAAAAAACGTAACTTGCATGATTGTGATCATCATGGAAAACATCATGCTAGAGACCATGAATGTGTTTCCCAATATATTTCTTCACTTCATACCCCTCCTTATACCAGCCCATGCTTGCGCCTATGGAGGAAGTGAATTTAAACAAAGTTAAAATGAATAAACATGACAATGCTATTCATATCTTGGATTCTATTACAATTAATCTTGATGATGATGTTCATGATACTAACAATGATATCCATGATAGTGGTTCTTATGATATGTATGAAATAATTGATTGTGATAATGATTTAAAAACTATTCTTTCACATCAGTTATCTTTCACAGATAATGACAAACACAATGAACTCTCTTCACATTAGGGTCCTTGTTTGGCTATTGTCCCATCTACTATGCTTTATTTTTCTCCTCTTGTGAGTTACCCACCTTCCCTAACCATTATGGAGTGAGATGTGGGGGGTAGGCGATATGATTGACTAGCTCCTATTGCATATTGGATCATTTCTTTTCTTTTTTTTCTATTTTGTCATGATGTGATTCCCCCGTGATGTGTTTCTTAGTCTGTGTTACATTTGTGGATCCTTCTTCTATTTGTATCTTACTTCTTTTATATGTTGTTACATGTTATTTTGTACACATTCTATTGTTTGTAAATGTGCCTTTGTGTTGTCTACTTGGGATGATGCAAAATGGTAGAACCTATTCTTTTTGGTCTCCATAATGTTGGCCAAAAAGACTCTTCTTTATAAATATTATGTGCATTTCTTCTATTGTGTTGTAGTTCTACTTCCTTTGGGGGATGATGATAGTTAATTTTGACATTATTATGATATACATGAGTTATCATATGACCTACTGATCCTAGAGTTGGTAGATCCCTTTCGTACTCTCTTTTTTCATGTGCTCATTTGCCTTGATTTGTCCTTTCTAGTGGATGCATGTACGCTCCATTAAAGCCATTTGGTGTAGGAGCACCTTAAGGTCTCAAGGAAGATCTTTGTAGATTTTGGTTTGTAGGTGGTTCTATCCAACCACCAAGGTAATAAGAACTAATTATAAAGTCCCAAGTTTCATTTGGTGTGTGATTAGAGGTAGGATTTTTTGAGTCATGTGTTTTGTGTGTTCAATTAGGCTCTAGTGCTTAAGTCCTAGAAAAGTCAACATGGATCAAAGGTTGACCAAGAATCCAAAATGGAGTGGAATTTATAATTTTGATGTTTTTAAGTGTTTTAAGGTCTAATGGAATGATATAGAGTCAAATTGATCAAGCTAGGTTAGTGGAACACCAAATGAGCAAAAGTTGTAAAAGTTGCTCATGACAACTTTGCAAAGTTGTCATGACAACATTTCCTAAAAACTAGGAAATGGCTTTAATGGTATTCTAATCCCAACCTAGGGGTCCAAGCATGTGGGGGTAGACTATATAAGCCCACAAAAACCCTAATCTAAGGGTTGGAAGTGTTATTGTACGAACTGTGTTTTAGAAAGTAAAGATTTTGACTGTGTTTTGTAACAAAGCCTTCATCCAGATATTTAATGGATTTAATGGAATAAATTAATGCATTGAGACTTTGAGTTTTATTATTTAATTGAA
This sequence comes from Thuja plicata, assembly GCA_018584345.1. NCBI lineage: Eukaryota > Viridiplantae > Streptophyta > Pinopsida > Cupressales > Cupressaceae > Thuja > Thuja plicata. The sequence goes on from MU226477.1 coordinate 2,403,615, forward strand.
TTCTGTGGAGGTATTTTTGTATTTTAGTTCTTTTTTTATCCATTTTATAAATTCCTTTAGTTTCACTGGTTCACTGGTTTGTTCAAAGCCACTCATGTAAAACAGGAGTCCCACTTGAGTTTGCTAGAAATGAGATAAGTAAATGAGAGGGGAGGGGTGAATCAGTTACTCAAAAACAAATCCATTGTCCCTTAGATGTCTTAAACAATATAACATTGTTACTCGGTTAATTAAGATATTCTTCTGTAACGTGGGTGTTAAAGCAATCTTTATGATATCTAATACAATTATAATTTAGTGATTAAGTGAAGAAACATAAAGCATGAAAGAAATAACATATACACAGGTGACACCAAGATTTAATGTGGAAACCCAACATGGGAAAATCCACCAATGTAACTAGTTACTATTTTTCACTCTTCTGAAGTGAGCCCTATTAGGAGCCAACCTTGTTAAAGGTTACAAAACACACTGTTAGGTGTGACCCTATTAGAGGATTTAAATAACCCTGTGAGGAGTGGCCTTGTTAGAGGCCTTCAACACTTCAACATAGAAATGCTACCTTGTGAGAGGATTTACAAAAAGAATGTTAAGTCTACTCTATTAAGAGATTTGAGATCACTGCTATAATTGTTAGAAAGTAACAATGAATTGACGTGTATGTGTAAGCAATTATCTTTGCTGATTCAGATCTATGTTTTGATTATAAATGGGTCCTTGTTGATCAAATATTATATTTCAGCTCCGAGTGTTCTGTACTCAATCAGAGTCACATCTGATTTTGCCTTCACTCTTCATATCTTAGAATTCCACACTTCTGCTTCTCTTCAACTTTTCACACACTCACACTCTTACCTCTAATTCAATCCAAAACTTGACCTTTCATATATATGATAATCCATGCCAAGTCGGCTTTAATATACTTCTAAATAAGTAATAAATCACAATTCAGTTGGCCTCATATAACCAATTAATTATAGAATGTAAACCAATGTTAGTCAGCTAACACTGAATAATCAACTCAGTTAACACTGAGTTTCTCTAATGCCCCACCATGACTGAAATGCCCGAGTGACTCAGTCAACACTAAACATCTTCAATACTTGACTGATCTCGTTCAACACTAAAAAACTCTTTCCATTCACCAACTGTGCTCGGTTTGAATGTAGACATTTGTGTAACATCATTACATAAGTGTAAATACATGTGTAACATTAATGACAATACACAATTGAATAATTGTCTTCAAAAATCTCCCTCTTTGGCATTGATGGCAACACAACATGTCATAATAAAAAGAATTGTAGAGCAACAAAAAACTTTCTTTAATGTCTTTAGCTTCATTCTGATTCTCATCCAAAAAATTCCTCTTTAATCAAACTCTGTCTCTTGATAAAATTTATCCCTTTGACATCAAACTTTGTTTCTTGATTAATTTATTTTGTATTATATCAAACTCTCCCTCTTTGACAATAGATGTGAAAGACTCCATCTCCATAAATACTAAATATCAATACCAATATTCAATACTATTTCTCTTTGAATTTGTAATGTACCCGAATGTACTAATTCATTTGCAATGGGCTCTGATGTACTTGCATCAACTGATAGCTCTTCATTGTTGCTTGGGTTGATGTATCACTAAACTACATTTTAGTGAGCTTCAGTGAGGGGAAGCACCCCTATCTCTCCTCTAAGATACAAAAATGAATCCTTAGGTAAAGGTTTGGTGAATATGTCTACAACTTGTTCTTTAGTACTCACATATTCCAACCTTACTTCTTTATCATGTACCAATTCCCTTAAGAAATGATACTTTATTTCTATATGCTTGGTTTTGGTGTGCATCACAGGATTATTTGAAATGTTAATGGCACTGGTGTTGTCACAGTAGATAATAATTGGTTCTTTTACTTCTTCCTTCATTCCTGGCAACAACTGCTTGAACCATATGATGTTTGAACAGTTCACTACTGCAGCAACATATTATGCCTCTGTTGTAGACTGAGAGATACAAATATGTTTCTTGCTAGTCCAAGATACTAACCTCTTTCTAAGAAAGAAAGCTCCACCACTAGTGCTTTTCTTGGCATCAATACTTCCAGCCCAATCAGCATCAGTGAATGTCTTCAAATCAAATTTCCCACCTTTCTTATACCATAAACCATAGTCTTCAGTGCCCTTCATATATCTCAAAATTATTTTGATTGCCTTTAGGTGATTGTCTCTGATATTACCTGAAAATCTTGCAACAATACCAACTGCTACTGCAATATCAGGTTTGGTGTGAACAACATATTGTAATTTTCTAGTCATGGATCTGTATTTGGTTTGATCTACCTCCTTTGAATCATCATCCTTAGAAACTTTGTGTCCAGTACACATGGGTGTTCCAATTGCTACTGCAATATCAGGTCTGGTGTGAACAACATATTGCAGTTTTCCAATCATGGATCTGTAGTTGGTCTAATCTACCTCCTTTGAATCATCATCCTTAGAAAATTTTTGTCTACTACACATGGGTGTTCCAACAGCTTTGGAATCTTCCATTCCAAATTTCTTGAGTATCTCCTTGATATATTTTGATTGAGTAATGTAGATACCATCCTTCATTTGATGAACTTGTAATCCAACAAATAATTTTATCTCACCAAACATAGAC
>MU226477.1:2406326-2431381 GCA_018584345.1 Thuja plicata
AGTAATGTAGATACCATCCTTCATTTGATGAACTTGTAATCCAACAAATAATTTTATCTCACCAAACATAGACATCTCAAATTCTTTACTCATAGCTACAGAGAATGCTTTGCATAAGTCATCATATACAGTTAATAATATGTCATCAAAAAATATCTATGCTAACAATATTTTGTTCTATGGTCCTTCTTTGATGTACAAGCTACTATTATCATTGGTTCTCTAAAATCCAATATTTACTAGGTAACCATGCAATCTTTCATACCGCTCTGGACACTTGCTTTAGTCCATACAATGCTTTGTGAAGCTTTCCAACCATATTCCTTCTGCTAGGATCAAAAAATCCTTCAGGTTGCTCAATGTAGACTTATTCTTCTAGGATTTCATTCATAAATACAGATTTCACATCCATTTGATATAATTTTTATCCTTTATGTGCAACATATGCCAGAAGAGTTCTGACTCCTTCAAGTCTTGCAACAGGAGCAAAATTTTCTCCTAATCAATACCCTCTTCTTGAGCATATCCTTTACAAAATAGTCTAGCCTTGTTTCTAGAAACTTCATCATTTTCATTCATCTTATTTCTAAAAACCTACTTGGTTCCAATCACATTCTTGTCCTTTGGCCTAGGTACAAGAGTCCAAGTTTTTTTCTTCTCAATCTGCTCAATTTCTTCATTCATTGCCTTTGTCCAACTTTTATCATTCAATGCATCTTTAACAATTGTAGGTTCAAATTCACATAGTAAACATGTACCTTTGATTTTTTTCCTTGTCATTACACCTTATGTCTAATCTCCAATTATTTTCTTAGGTGCATGATGCCTTCTAACATATTTAGAAAGTACTGGATCCTTCGGTCTTGATTTTGGACTTGATCCATTAGGTCTATCATTCTCAAACATTCTTTCCTATTCTTATGTATGATGCTCAGGTTCCACTATCTGTGACTCAAGTTCCTCTGTTTATGACTCAGGTCCCTCTATCTGAGACTGGATTCCCTTTGTCGATGTCTCAGACTCTTCTACCAGTAGCTCAGGTTGCACAAGTTGTATAGTTTGTGTTAGTATATTCAGTGGTTGGCAGTTATGTTGTCTAATCATAATTTCTTGAGTCATATGCATAGTATCAGGTTCATGATACACAAAGTTCCTATAGTCTTCAGGCTCTTTACTGCTCTTCTCTTCACATCTTTCTGCAAACTCATCAATCTTGACATGTACACTTTCTAGGACTATATGAGTAGTAAGATTCAGACATTTGTATGCTTTGCTTTTACATGAGTAACCTAGGAATATTCCTTCATCACTTTTTGCATCAAATTTTCCATTGATTGCTTCCTTCAAGATGTAACATTTACTTCTAAATACTTTTAAATAATGAACATTAGGTTTATAGCCATACCATAATTCAAAAGGTGTCTGGTTACTACCTTTCTTCAGTTGAACTTGGTTCAAGGTGAACATTTTAGTGCTGATGGCCTCCTTCCATTATTTGGTAGCAACATTCTTTTCAATCATTAGGGTTCTGGCACAATCCATAATGGATCTATTTCTTATTTCTTCTATTCCACTTTTTTGTGGTGTACCAGGGGTAGATACATGTCTTTTGATTCCTCTTTCATTACATAATTCAATTAACTCATTAGAAATGAATTCTCATCCTCTGTCAGATTTTAGACATTTTAGTTTCTTTCATGTTTCCTTTTCAACTCTTGCAAGAAACCATTTGAATTTCTGAAAAGCTTCTGATTTTTCTCTAAGAAACATGACAGTCATCATTCTGGAATGATCATCAACAAATAGAATAAAATAATTTTCTTCAGTATAGCTTGTTGTTCCAATTGGTCCACAAAGGTTAGTATGTACCAATTCCAATATTTCATCAGTATTGTAATTCTTGCTCTTGAAACTTGTCTTGCTCATCTTTTCGATTTGACATTGTTTGCATATTGCTAACTCAGGTTTATTCAAAATAGGAATACCTCTAACTCTCTTGTTCTTGCTTATGTTTACCAGATTATCAAAATTTACATGACACAACCTTTTGTGAAATGAAGCATGAACTTTCAGTGAGATCAAGATAGAATAGATTACCTTTTGTTTGCCTATTAGTTCCAACTAGGTTCCCTTTACCATCCAGGAGCTTGGCCTTACCATTCATGAATTTTACCTTGAAGTCAATTTTATTCAGCTGTGCTACATTGAGTATATTTCTCCTTAGTCCTTCAACCCAATAAGCATTATCACATTTTCTTCCTTCTGTCAGAGTAATGCAACCTTTTCCTTTCACATACCAGGGTTCATCATTCCCAAAACTAACACTCCCACCATCATAGTGCTCAAGATGTTCAAATTTTTTCTTATTACTAGTCATGTGATGAGAATAACCACTATCAATTATCCATGTGTCATTTTAACAGATATGTGAGAAAAGTGGTATTTTCATCTTCTTCATCTGACTCGTCCTTAATAGCAATTTAAACCATTTCATCTTCTTCTTCATCACTATCAGAATCTTTATCAATATAACAAGACTTCTTACCTTTGTCCTTGTAGCTCTTGTAGTTCTTGAAATATCTCTTTCCTTTGTATTTTTTGAACTTTTTCTCATCTTTGTCTTCTTTTTTCAAACACTTGGCAGCAATGTGACCAACCTCATTGCATGAGAAACAAATCAATGGCATTTTACCTTTGTATTTTCCTTTGGCAACTCTCCTTGCAAGTAATTCTTCAATGATATCTAGATCTTCATCATGAGACTCATCATCACTATCAATTTCAATCTGCTTTCCTTTTGAGTATCTATCCTTCTTACCAAGGTTTAATTTAGCTTTGAATGCATACTCAAGATTTCTAGAGCTAGGAGAATAATTGTCAAAGTTGTCTAGCTCAAAAGTTGTAAGCCTTCCAACTAATGTATCCAGAGTTATATCCTTATTGTACCTCATCTCTTGAATAGATGAAACTCTAATAGCATAGATAGGAAGTAAAGTTCTTAATACCTTGCTTACCACTATTGTATCTTCAATTATTCCTCCTACTGCTCTGATGGCACTCACAATCTTCTTTATTCTTTAACTGTATCTTGTAATGTCTTCTCCTTATTTCATTTTCATCTGGTCAAATTGTCCTTTGAGAATTTCTACTTTGGCTCTCTTTACATTTGCATCTCCTCCATGAATGTCCTGTAATTTCCTCCACATATCATAGGCTATAGGGAAGTCCTTGACTTCATCAAATTCTGCGTAGCTGAGTGAAGAAGCTATATCAATCATCATTATGTTATGAAGCTTCTGTTCCATCATTTGTTCCACAGTCATAGTTGTTGTTGGTTCCACATATTTTCTATCCAAAAATTGCAAACCATCATCTTCAATAGTAGATAGATGTAGTTTCATCAGCTCTTGCCATGCAAGGAAGTTGTCTTTGTTTATCTTTGGGATCTCCCTTCTGTAAGAGATCTCTAATATTTAGCTTAGACCTTGAAACCTTCTCTGAAAGCACTTGATGCTCTGATACCAATTGTTGGAAATGAGATAAGTAACTGAGAGGGGAGGGGTGAATCATTTACTCCAAAACAAATCCCTTGTCCCATAGATGTCTTAAACAATATAACACTGCTACTTGGTTAATTAAGATATTCTTCTGTAAATCAGGTGTTAAAGATATCTTTATGATATCCAATGCAATTATACTTTAGTGATTAAATATAGAAACATAAAGAATGAAACAAATAACATATACACAAGTGACATGAAGATTTAACGTGGAAACCCAATATGGAAAAAACCACCAATGTAACTAGTTACTATTTTTCACTCTTTTGAAGTGAGCCCTGTTAGGAGCCAACCCTATTAAAGGTTACAAAACACACTGTTAGGTGTGACCCTATTAGAGGATTTAAATCACCCTATGAGTAGTGGCCTTGTTAGAGGTCTTCAACATAGAAATGTTACCTTGTGAGAGGATTTACAAAAGTCTGTTAGTCTACTCTATTAAGAGATTTGAGATCACTGCTAAAATTGTTAGAAAGTAATAATGAATTGACCGATATGTGTAAGAAACTATATTTGCTGATTCAGATCTTTGTTCTGATTATAACTGGATCCTTGCTGATCAAATATTATATTGCAGCTCTGAGTGTTCTATACTCAATCAGAGTCCCATCTGATTTTGCCTTCACTCTTTATATCTTAGAATTCCACACTTTTGCTTCTCTTCAACTTTTCACACACTCACACTCTTACCTCTAATTCAATCCAAAACTTGACCTTTCATATATATGATAAGCCCTTCCAAGTTATCTTGAATATAATTCTAAATAATTAATAAATCACAATTCAATTGGCCTCATATAACCAATTAATTATAGAATGTAAACCACTGTTAGTTGGCTGACAATAAATAATCAACTCGATTAACACTGAATTTATTTAATGCCCGACCATGACTGAAATGCCCGAGTGACTTGGTCAACACTGAACATCTTCAATACCTGACTGATCTTGGTTAACACTAAAAATCTCTTTCCATTCACCAACTATGCTCGGTATGAATGTAGACATTTGTGTAACATCATTACATAAGTGTAAATACATGTGTAACATCAATGACAATACATAATTGAATAATTTTCTTCAAGAGAGTTCCCATGGTTGAACTTCAATGGCCACTTGAAATCAAGTAGAGGACTATTTAATTAGTGTATATATGTATTTTAGAGTCTGTGTGTGCAAGAGAGCTAATTTTTACATCAAGCCCTAGGCGAGTACAAGGGTTTTCTGGCTAGGAGATTGAACATAACAGAAGCAATAAAGCTTGATAGCTGGATTGGTTTGAGCCAATAAATGTTGGATTAGTATAGGGGCATGTGTCATAGACATTTATATGCAAGGAGGAGAGTCAAAGAGTTCATTTGAGCAACTGTTGAAAGCAAAGAAACCAGACTGGACCACATGCCCTAAAAACCATGAAAATAGGGGTTGGTGGAAATCCTGTGTACGGACAACTTGACGACCTAAAAATTAGAAAATACTTTAGCCTATGGTGGTCTTATTAATAATCCTCAGTTATTTTAGGGGGTTTTTAAGAAATTTTTTGAAGAAAACCAAGAATTCAGTTTCTAGGAGGCCTAATTGGGCTAAAGGGGCTACAAGGCCTAAAACTAGAAAATATCAAACTCAATTGGAAACCTATGAAAGAAACTAAAGGAATGGATAAAGAATGGTTTAAATTAAAGGGGGAATAGTTAAAAAACCCATTTCCATTTATAGGAACAATTTGGGAAGATAGGTACAAGTTTGAGCATATGGATGCACATTATGCATTGTGAAGGAGAGGAGTGAGTTTGAAGTTGTTGGAGAGAACTATTGGGAGTAGAGGAACATAGAAGTGACCTCTAGATAGGGTAGAGTGAATTAACCTAAGAAGACTAGTGAGAAGGTCTTGAGAAGATCAAGAGTTCTCTTGTGAGTTAGATCTCCCCATCACCATTGCTCCCATTAAGGCACTTTCAATAGCTTTAATGCGAAGGCATACACTCTGCTCACATTTTGCACACACGCACTAGTTTTTAACGATGCTTTACATTTTGGATCCCTTATGGCCATACAATCCTTATGATATAAGAGCATCCTAGGTTCTTGGAAATCTTTCATCAACCAAAAATATTTCCTCTTCAGTTTGTTTACAGTTGTTTCTTGTTAGTCAATTGTAGTGTTTCATTTTGTGATCCTTCTAGTTGGCTCCTTATATCATGCTATCCAAATGGTGTGTTATGGAAATTAGAAATCATGATGAATCTATATTTGGGTTTGGATCCCAATCTGTTCTTTGTTGATGAATATTTCTTAACTTTGGGTCTGGTCCTATTTTTTCTTCCTATTCTAATGGCCAAATTGGATTTTCCAATCTTACAAAGTTGTTCCACGATCGGTGAAGCTTAATGACACATTTTTCAATGTTCCTACATTCATGGCTGACCTCCTTGTGCAATATCATATAATTTAATTCATATTTGGAGGAATTATTATAGATTTAGGTCTAACCCTATATGTTGTGATACATTTTCTTCATTCTTGGATAATGTGATCTCCTTGGCTGACTTATGGCTTGTGATCTTGTATATATTTGTAGTCTTGGTTCCTTAGTTCAAAATCTCTCAGTAGCTAGGTTACCATCCAGTATGGATTTGGATTTCTATATGTAATCATAAATGTGTGCCTTAGAATGTAATTTGGTACGTAGTTGGGCATGTGTGTGTGCGTGCTAAAAGTGGCCTTCTTAATTAGCAGTACACTTCAACATGGTCATTGTTCTTTAGTTGCATACAAGAATGAATATGGATTTCATTCAACCTACATGTCTGAAAGAGTTGACCTGTTGCCTTCTAGAAGGTAGGAGTGTGAGATTGCTCTCAGATTATTGCAAGCTCAGTGACTACACACTGACCTAAATGAAGGATTTAATCTAGATGATTGATCTAAATGAATGATTAACTACATGCAAAATGCAAATGCAGATTGTTGTTAATCCAAAGCTAATTAGATTTGATTATTAAAACACCAAATTGAAATATGAGAGATTCAATTTTAAACCCAAAACAAAGTGTTCTCTAAGTTAGATTGATTTGCATGCTTTGAAAGTGATAAACAACAATAAAAGCTAAATGATTAATGCTAAGAATGCTAGAAAGCTAAAATGAAAATGCAACATAATAACATTAGATAAAAGTTGGGATCCTTTGTGAAGGAAAATACTTTATCTTTTATATAAATCTCTCTCGAATCAACGGTCGAGATCGAACAAAAAGAGTGGTTCAAATTCGATTGAAGAAGCACAATCCATGTGCAAGTGATTCGATTGGTCAAGAGAGTCAGTTGACTAAACTGACTGATCAGTTATTTTGGAAACTTCCATATTCAGTTTTCAGTTAACTAAAATGTTTCCAAAATGATAAACAGTGGAGAATCAGTTAACTGAGTGGAACTGGATTGTTTCCAAAATGATAAATCAGTTAACTGAATTTGATGATGTCATATCCATTTTTAATAAATTAATTGATTTTGAATGCACATTTATGTTTTTTATAATTAATTTAATTCCTTGTTTATTTAATTGACAATTTTGTAACTTTTATTTAATTAATATGTCATAATATCAATTAAATAATTAACATAATGTTTATTTTCCAATGTAATGTGATTTTAGGAATTAATTAATTAATCAAGTATGATGACTGATTAGGACCTAGGGTTTAGGTCAGATCAGTTCAAATTTGATAATTTCCTGTTTGATTTAGGACTTAGGGTTATCAAGATTCGGGTTTCTTGATTAATTGCTGAGATTGGGGGTCTAGGGTTTAGATGACCATTTTTAGGTGATTACAGTATGATGTAAATCTTGAGTATCTGATAATGCAAAGGCCCAATTGGCATGTTTTTGTTCATTATTGAGTTCTTAATGATCTAGAATTGATTATTTCCGTTGTGTTGACTCTAGCTACATGGTTGGACTATCTCCATTGGGGAAACTTTGGCCATGATTACATCATATGGTATCAGATCTTGTTGATGTACATGTGTTTGTAGATTCATGTTCCTAAACTTGTGAAGCCCTTGATGTGTTAGATGTGGGGTGGCAGAGAGTGGATCTAGTCCGCACTAACAGAAGACTTGCACAAGGTGGTTAGGAAAGGATTTATAGATGGTTGTTAACATGGGTGATTTTATCAGAGAATGGTTGATATTCTTGTGATGGTAGATCGTGATTCATGAGCTTACAAAACCCTAGATGGTTTTTGGTGGGATGGAAGAATATAGATCTACTCGCATTTGCAGAGGGTTTGTGCAAGGATGGATCAAAAATGAGTTGTTGATGGTTATGAACCTTGGAATGGGTTGAGGTCCTTGAGGCATCATGTTGGTGGATAGATAATTGAGCTGAGGCAGTTGCACCATGTGAAGGGAGAGATGCCACTGAATAGGATGAATCCTAGAAGAGTGGAGAAGATGTTTGAAAACCTCAGGGTTGGGGTGAGGAGTGACATCCGAAGTGCATTAGTGGGTTTGTAGAGGGAATCTAAACCTAAGAATGAGTATGAGGAGGCTAATGAAGAGTTAAAGAGGTTGATTTGGCATCTACCGATCAAGAGGTGGATTGTTTAGCCTGTGAGAAGGATTGTTCAAAGGAGGAGAAATCAAGTTAGGGTTTCTAGTGAGAAAGAGGAAAAACTTGATGAGATAAACACACCTATGAATTTCTTGATATCAAGTATGAAATAAATTTCAGAGGACAAAGTATAGGAGGTAGGTATGGATAAGGCTAAGTTGCATAATTGGTTGATTGGATCTGATGTAAAAGTTGAGGAGTGTCTTCTTGGAGTTGATAATGAGGCTATTGAGGATGTTAATATTGTTGAGGTTAGGAATGAATTTCATTTGGTTGAACTTAGTAAAGTTGTTGAGTTTGATGATGTCTGCAATATGGGTGTTTTTGTTGATGAAATTTTTGTTTGTGAGTATGAGAGGACTTGTGGTAAGTCTCTTATTTGTGGGGATATTTATGTTGATGGATTTGTTGACCAGTATAATGATATTAGGAATAGGGTTTTCATTTATTATAATGAAAATGTTGTTGGTAAGGAGTTGTAGACTGGGTTTTTTCAGTTAGATACTGATTTGTTGTAGAGATTACCTAGAGGGTGTGAGAGAGAAGACACATGGCTCTTTTTTGATCTTGATCAGATTGTTTTTGTGAAAGAAAATGTTGTCGCTTGTGTTGCATTACACGGGCAGTATTTATTTGGTAGCAATATGCATGAAGGATTGACGATGGACATACCGAGAGTGAAGATGAAGATTAATTTGAAGACATAGATGATGGATTTGATGGAAGAAGTGTGGATGAAGGATCAGGGTGGTGGATTGAGAATGGTTGATGAGTTCATTCTTGTTGATGGACTGATAAAAAAGAGTGAACATATGTGTGATGAGTGTGAGGATGAGTGGCTGAAGATGAGAAGACAAATTTCAGATCTTGTTTGTGGGTCTTTTGCTAATCACATTGGTTTTGTCAAAGATTTTTTTATCTAGTTTGATTTGGTGTAGAGGATGTGCATATAAGATTTGGGAAGGAAGAAAGTTCTTGTGTGCGGGTTCACATTCTTGACCTTGAGGGTTGGGAAGCAAAAGGTCAAAATGAATTCTAAAAGATTAGTTGTGGATTTCTTCAGCATCATCAAATTAAGAGGCTCACTTTTGATTAACCTACGGTGTCTGATGCAAGAGCATCCTGGGTTCCTAGCAATCTTTCATCAACCAAGAAGATTTCCTTTTTAGTTTATTTGCAGTTTATTCATGTTAGTCAGTTTTAGTGTTTCATGTTGTGATACTTTCAGTTGGCTCCTTATATCATGCAATCCAAAATGGCATTTTTAGTACATCATGATGAATTTATGTTTGGGTTCACACCTTGATCCATTCTTTCTTGATGAATATTTCTTAAGTTTGGGTCAAGTCCTATTTGTTCCTCACATTCTAATGGTGGGATTGGGTTTTCCAATATTGTGAAGTTGTTCCACAATTGGTGAATCTTAATGGCTCATTGTTTGATGTTCCTACATTCATGGTCGACCTCCTTATGCAATCACATAGAATTTAATTCATATTTGGAGTTATTATGGATTTAGGTATTGCCCTATATGTTGTGATACATTTTATTCATTCTTATAAAATGTGATCTCCTTGGCTGACTTGTGGCTTGCGATCTTTCATATATTTTTAGTCTTGGTTCCTTAGTTTAACAGCTAGGTAATAGTTCTCAGTAGTTAGGTTAGCATCTAGTATGAATCTAGATTTCTGTATGTAATCATAAATGTGTGCCTTAGAATGTAAGTTGGAATGAATTTGGGCATGTATGATGTAAATATTGAGTATCTGATAATGTAAAGACCTTATTGGCATGTTTTATGTTCATTATTGAGTTCTTAATGATCTGGAATGGATTGTTTCTATTGTGTTGACTCTAGATGCATGGTTGGATTGTATCTAGCCATGACTACATCACATTAAGGATTGATCCCTCCTTTTTATTTCAATCCCTTATGGACAGACAATCCTTAAGGATAGATCACTCTTTTCCAAATACCTTATTGACATACAATCTTTAAGGACAGATTCTTGATAGATTGACTAGCATGGAATACAACCTGCTAGAACTTTCAATGTCATCTTTTTGAGGCACTTTTGTGTTGTCCAAAATAAGACATGCATTCTTACTAGGCATGGTGGTCACACTTTTATTTCTTTGGATGGTTCACAATAAGACATACAATCTTACCAGGGCTAAGGTAATCACACTTCCCCTCTCTCTCTTCTCTCCTTTTTGAGTGATTTCTCTCTTATCTTAGTTTTGAACTTAATGAATGCTTAAGTCACTTAGGGTCTTGATGTTTCCTTATCTCCTTAACTTTGGTGAGATCATCTTATGTATTTGATCGACTTTACTGTGAGCATGAGCTTATCTCATACTCTTGGTAAAGTGGGGGCTAAATGTATAGTCCTAAAATGTTAGAACCCATCAATTTGGACACTCTAGGACTTATTGGGCCCCATTTTAGTGATCTCCTTGATTTTGGATTCATTTATGCTTTATTTTCCCACTTTTCTCTCTCTTTTTCCCTGAGCATCTTAATACTTCTCGAACCCAACAAAGTCTGCCACAAAATTTATCCCTTCAGGTATAGGTCAAACTTGGGTCGACCTATACCAGGTATAGGTTGAACCACTTTTGACCTATATCTCAGGGGTTGAGTTTTGGTAGGTTTTGGGCTCAATGCAAACTATTTCCATTTTCCTTCCTAGTGAGATCAAAGTCTGTTAATTTGGACTGTGAAACAACTATAAAATGAGGCCTCTTTCCTTCATTTTTCCATCTAAAAAATATCTATATCTATTACACATCTATGCTATCTACATGCAAGTAATCAATTCTAAGGTGCATTCAAGAGCTTTTTATTGATTTCTAGCAAGAAAGAAAGGATTTGGCTCCAAGATTTGAAGGATATCTTCCATCCATTCATTCCAAGGAATTCTCCTATATATTTGTTTTAATATCTCTCCCATGAAGGATTAGTGGAGCAATTCCCAATTTAGCAAGAGGATCCATATCTATTCTTCATTTCTCTCCTTCTCCATTCAAGCATTTCAAGCATACATACATACATGATCTATGATTTTGAAAGTGTAGATCTATTATATTGGTGAAGGTATCCTACATTATATCAACATTCAATCAAGCAATTATACATCTTTGTGGGTATAGAGGATATGTATCCATCCACAAGGGTTTGACAAGCAAGGTGAATATTCACATTTGTCTTGTTTTACATGGTTTACTTATTTCATTTCAAGGTTAATTCCTATATAAGGGCTTGACTAAGGAAAGCCCCTTTCCCCCAACAATTTCCCCTTCTCTTGTGTTCATGTGTAGATTTGTAGAGATTCAGACTCAGAATTGCAGATCTGGAAGTGTAGTATCAGTCACAATCTTGAGACCTTCAGATTCAGACCTCTAGGATATATTTGAACCACCTTCAACCTATATTGGTATAGTTTGAACCAAGTTTGACATGTTCTTACAACACTCATATTTTCACAACAGAGAGCTCCAGCTTGTAGGTTTCTGGATCCTAATATGTTTCTAGTTTTAGTACAATCTGATAGGGTTTCTACAGATCTAAAGTTGCATCCTCTACTAGCCTTCCAAGTGAGTTCTTCATCATCCTTATTCACTTTTAGCACTTACTTTGGTATAATAGATCTGATATATTGTTGTTTATCATTGCATGAGTGTTTTCTTTACTTTACTTGCATATACACTACATTTTTATCTTATCATTCCTACATAAATGAAAAGAGGTCCTAAAATGGCACATTCCTTTCAAGACTAGATCATGCATTAGCATCCCTTCATCTACTTGGGTTATGCTAATAATATTTAGTCCAAAGGGGTCACATTTTAGGATGACTTTCCAATGTACATGTGTGACTTGATAGTCTACCCTTGATCACCATTTCACCATATATAATATTATGAAATCATAACATAATATAATATGAGATCAACTAGAGGAAGTAGTACTTATACACTATGTACTAAGACTTTGAATATTAATATAAATATCTAGTTTCTTTCTCTGCAAATGTGGTGTGGAATTATGTTCTTGTTGAATTGGTCCTTTGTGATTATTAATTCAAAGAATTAATATGTATTTTTAAAACTTGTGCAAAAGGATTATTTTTACTTCACACTATTTTAAATATCAAGAAGCATTTGCAAAGTGTTGTCCTTATGTTTATTGTCTGCTTGACTTTTTGAAAGAGAAATTAAAATCAATTAGACTAATTGGTGTGTTGTGTACATGATCATCTTTCACACATAGGATTGAATGGTTGATAGTTTATCTAAAGGATAAAATATTTTCTCACAAAGTTGTACATGAGGGTTTGAGGAGGGGTGAATCTATGCCCAATAAGATAAGGGATTGGTCTTATCAACAATAGATATAAAATTTCAGAAAAAAATAATAACTATTTTTCAGTAGGAGCAGATAGATAGCATAGAAGTAGAAGCTCAAGTTAATCAAAGATCTATTAGGAAGAAAGAGTTTTAGGAGAGGAAGGTAGGAGATAGAAAGATTGTAGTTAAAGAAAATAATCAACAAGTTGGAAAAAATAAATCAGTTAATGAGTAAATCAGTTCATCTCAGGAATACATGTCATTTTGAGATAAAAGGTTGAAGCAAAAGATAGAAAATAAACATCATCTTCTATGAAAAAAAAGTATCATATTTGAAGATCAAGCTAGTGACTAGGTGAACCCGCCTAGGTCCTGCAAAGTTTGAAGTTCAAAGGATTCCAATAAAGTTTGATTGATCATGTTAGTTGGCCAAATTAGTTGAGAAGATTCAACATAGAAGTTGGCATAATATTAGAGATTTTCAATCTGTTGATTTGGGAACCAACATGTACCACCACTCATGGGTCACATCATCCAAACAAAAAGTAGCAAATCTGATCGCTTCCTCCTCTGACATGGGTTTAAAGGATAGGTAATTATCCAACTTCTACACCTAAGCACAAGTTGTACATTTATCACCTCCGTCAAAATGCGGCAAGGTCAACTTGCTCACAACCAGCTAGAAATTCCTATTACCCTATAGAGCCCTATAATCTTCTCTGCCTATTGAACCTGGTCTGAGTCTCTTCTATCTAATAAATTATTCAAGGATCAATAAATCTCTGACCTCAGGTGGTAGGGTCATATACTCTCTATAATGATGTCTAATATCCTCTGGCACTAAAATTTGTAACTCATGCCCATGACACTTTGGATTAGCTAGTGACTCCTCTTGTGGAGTAAAAATTAATTGTAAAGGTCTCAAAACTGAATTAGATGCTATAGTACACTCCTCCTGTATCCAAAGAGACTCCCATGTATGAGTGATATAATGAGACTTATCATCACGTCATTGATTCTTTCTAACCATTTATCCTAATAGCTGAGATATCATATCCATCATAGTGTCAAATTTTCTCTCCATCCTGGCACTAGGACTAAGAGACCTAGATTTTTCTTTCTATTTCTTAGCCATAGTATCTGCCAAGGTGTTTTTGACTCCGAAGCAAAACCTGTGAATTCCTCTCTTGGTATAAGATAGAAAATGTTGATCACTCATCCAAAATTTGAATATTATTCATAGGATGGAAGGAATTGTCTGGGCTCTGATACAACTGTAATGATACACCCCAGATGTAGATTTTGTGCTAAGTTTGATTTTTAGCAGGAATTCTATTTTTTTTAATTTTTGTATTCTTTTTTTTTTTTGTGTTTTTTTCCAAGTGATGATTGTAATACAATAAATAAATAGAGAGTGTTGAAATAACCAAATGTGGAATTAAACAAAAAAAATTCAGATTTTATTGATTTATTTGAATTTCCCAAAATTAACACATAGTTGTACCATGAAATATTCATTAAGCTATCATCATGAATGTTCAAAACTTGTATTGTACTGACCTAGAAAGTCATATGCTGCTATTGAAGACAAATTTAACTATTGTATTGGTAGAACTCCTTGTTTGCACACAATATTTATTGATTTTTCCTACTACATCTAGGTTGAGGCTATTAAAATGATGATATCATTCTTGAAATTATCTAAAAAATCTGATTTCTACTCCAAAACCCTGGAACATACTTGTTTGCATTAGAAATCAGAAAAGTTACACAAAATCTACCAAGTTAATGCTAGACATCCAAGATGGAAGACTCTAAGATTTGGTTGTATGTTGTATGACCAAGATAGTGCATTGAAAATGGTGAATGATGCCCTTTTAAAATCTGATCTATAATTATTTGATTGATATCTGCGCCTTCCAATTTTAAATCAAAACAATTCACTCACAAATTGACCCAAATATGAAGATTCTTCCTATAGAAATTTTCCTGTAGAAACCCTTAGGTGATCTCACACACCTGTAGGCCTCTAATTTTCAGATTTTTTGTTCTTAGAAATGCATCTTCTGAAAAACCCTTCACAAATCTCGCCTCAAGAATGCTAGTGTAAAAAATGAATCCTATATATCTCCATTTGCTTCCAAAATGTCATTTTATTTTTTTTTCTTTTCCCTCCAAGGTAAATCAAATTGCTTCTAGGTTTTTCTCCCTTTTAATAAACAAAAATAATATTTTTTTAACAAATCCCTCCTCCTCATGGTCGAACTTCATGAGGGGCTGTTCATCATGGCCCAAAGAGTCCCCATTTTAAGTTAGAATAAGAAAATATGAGCCAAGGAAATGGGGTCAAGCCATATTATTATTATTATTATTATTATTATTTATATGTTATAAAGTAATTATAATAATCACTTTTATTATTATTTTATTAACAACTAACTTAAGAAATAATTGCATAATTTGAATGTTCTTAACTACTATTCTTAGATAAAATTGTGTGTTTGCAACTAAAATCAACAATGCATGTTTAATAAAATAAAATAAATCCCAACAAAAATGGTAGAGTAGGCTCATTCCTCGAGATTTGAAATATTGGCATTTTTATTCTCAAAACCCTAGCAAATATCACTAATATCAGCTATGTAAGGGCATAACCACGGGTGAGTGTTATCTGCAAAATTTTGATAGTACCTCATACAATGGTAACATGTTTTCTTCTAAGGAAAAATATAGATTTGGTAAGAGATATTTGACCGCCGATAACTCATTTTTTCTGTATAAACAGATATTTTTTATGGACATACTAAATATGCATCCAATAGCTTTGCTAGAATTTTTTTTGAAAGTAGAATTTCAAAGGATTCTGATGGTTGGCAAGTAGTAAAATCTAAAAGGGAAAAGAAAAATGGAAGAATGATCACCGATTTAAGGAACCTCCTTCACAAAACCCTAATATGTTTCTGAATATATATAATCCCTTTGATGTTTTAAACAAAACTAATGAGCTTCCCTCTAAAGCTACAACTTTGAACAAATCTTCGAATAAACCTAATGTTTCAATACATATCACTGAGAAAATTTCAAATAAAAAACCTAAATCACCACATTTTGTATCCTCAAACAAGCCAAGCACCCCTGCATACAAACAGAACCCACTAATCTCTCGTCATCTGCATTGCACCTTAGAACCTCTACAAAACTCAAAAAAAATAAGATGATGAGAAATATTAACCCTAGGAAACATTTAATTTTGGAATCTATGGATTTTGCCTCCAAAAGTATTGAAATTAAATTAGGAAATGTACATACTAATGGGTTGCGAGAATATTGCAGAACAAACGGGATCTTTGCTAAATGGTTAGGGCATGACTGCCTCTATGTTAACATTGTAGAATGGTTCAAAGTTACATTTCTAGGACATGTAATTATAACTCTTATGCAGAATACTTTTTTATTCATAGATTGTTTTGATAAGGAATTGAAAGCTTCCTTTTTGAACGACGTTTGCCCTAATTTTATGAATTCAAGTTTCTTATTTATCGATTGGTGCAGCAATTTTAATCCTAAGAAATTAAATAATTTAGATGTTATTAGATGGGCATCATTGCCAAATTTACATCTGGAAATTATTCATAGTAAAATAATAATGGAGATTGCAAACAACATAGGTGAATTGGTAGAATTAGATAGATATTTTTTACAGAGTTCAGATGTGAAATTTGCAATATTGATAGAAAATTCTATGGATTGGTTACAATCCATTAAATTAAATATCCAAGACAAAATTTATGAAATCTTTCCAGAATTTTGTGATCCTCCTCCCTACTTTGAGAAAAATGTCAATACTAACCCCGACTCAAAGGTATCAAATTCTCAAGATAGCTTTTCATTTGATGGAGATCATTTTAGAGAATCTTTGGATCTCGCAAATTCTTCTCATGAAGAAATTAAAAATATAGAAAAAAGAAAAATAATAACAAACTTAGGCCCAGATAACATTAATAAAGAAAAAATCACAGATGTTGAGGTATCTCTACTAATAGCTAATAATGGTGAAATTGAAGAAGGAAAATTTGTTCCAGATAATGCTCATTATGAGCCATAAAATAAAGATAATCAGGTATGCAATATTGACCAGCTTATTCTGAACTCTGAGTCACAAGATATAGATATAGATAATTATAAACTTTCTCCCCTCAAAATATTAAACCAGGCTAAATCTATGAAGGAAATGGTATGGGCAGAAGTAAAAAGCATTGAGGAGGGTAATATATTACTAATTTCTAATATTAAAGAAAATAATGAAAAAAACATGGAAACATCAAAAACTATCATTCCTATAGAAGACATCAATATAGACAAGGTTTTGAATGAGGAAATTTTAGAGTTACTAGGGTTAGAGTATCCTCTTAATAGTATCAATCAACAAGAAAATCAAGAGATCGTGTTGGAAAACATGTCTGGTCTCATTCAAGAACATAATCAAAGGGAGATAATAGATAGACAATATATAGAATCAGTAATAAGAATTGTAGACATCAATCTAGGATTAGACTTAACTAAAAAAGGAAAGGAACATCCGGACTGTGATAAAGTTCCATGAAAAAGAGGTAGGAAATTGTTAATGTTTGTAGCTTCAGTCATATGATCATTTATAATACATATAATACTTAGATATTAATTAATAATAATATATTATTATTATATATATATATGTCATATTATATATTATTATTAAATATATATTATATAAACTTATATTATTCTAATGTATGATTGATTAATGAAACATTATAAAATTATAATGAATAGACATGTCCCATGAAGGGACATGTCTCTCCTAGCCTCTTTCCCAATATAAATGAAAGAGAGATTGTTGCATTTGGAAAACACATACCATATACAATCTAGGAAGTGCTATTACATTTGTAGCAATCCTAAAACTTCACATGGTATCAGATCTAGACTACAAATGTAAGAGAGTATTTTTTGATGGTGAATGTTTGATTGTCTCAGAAAATACAGTCTCAGTACAGGCACCATATCTCACAAATCCACCATTGGAGTTTTCTAAATTTTTGATATGTTTGTGATAAACAAATTTTAAATAATATCACTAGAGATCTTGGGGAGAAATTATGGGGTTAAAAAGTTATGATGGACTGTGTATGGGTCTATATGAAATTCCTGGAAGCGGATTTCATTAAAGAGATATATTAAGTTGTTATGATCGTGGTCAAGCATTAACAAAGAAGAACATGAGCTTGAATTTTTGGTTTTGATTGTGTATGTTTTTAAGTATCAACATTTTGGATCACACTCCATGATCCATCATCAGGATGTAAGAGAAGAGAGAGAAATAAGGAAATATAAAAATCTGCTCTCTTCTCTTACATCTTGATAATGGATCATGGAGCATGATCCTAAACGTTGATGCTTAAAAATATACACAATCAAAACCAGAAATTCAAGCTCAAATTCAATGGATTGTGGAAATATGATCGATTTAAAAGAACATATTCAAGGAAGGATGTTGATGTGCATATAAGTATCTATTATCCTTGAATATTACATTTATCTACTCATTTTAGTCTCTCTGTCATTTGTAATTTTATACGTACTATAAGAGATATTTGCCTTGATCTTTTTTGGAGATGTTCTTGCAGGAAAAAGAAGATTGATATCTACTTCATAAGGGAGACACATTATCATCAATGTATGGTGTTTTCAAGCCTGGGGATAAATCCACAATTTATTACATTCACTCTTGTTGGAATCAGATAAGTACACTTGTATTTGCTCCTATGGATAATGTTATGATCAAAATTTAAACATGTTCATGTACCAAATGATGAGAGTCTCTTGAAGAAATATATTTTTATGATTGGGGCCATGTATGGTTTTGTAACAAAGGGAGATACTATAGGATCTCCCAAAATTATATTTCAAGGATCTTAATCATTCTAATTTAGAAGGGAAGGCCATACCAAGAAGGTTTCCCTTATGACCAGGAAACTATAAAAAGCCAAAGGATTAGAATTCAAATGATGTAGCTCCATGTATGTGGGATAGAAGGATTTTATGCAGATATCTAGGTCATGTTATTCCTAGATAGATGGATAAGTTTTTGGATCAAAAGGCATTCAAGAAAATAACTTAATGCAGACTAAAGAACAAAGACATGACTTGGTGGCATGGATTCAGAAGGATGATATTAGATTCAAAGGGAAAATGATAATTCATCTAAAGAAACCTTGGATGAGGAGGTCAGGAGGTTGTTGCAAGACCTTAAAATTTAAAAAGGAGCATCTAGAGGATCTGATTCATTTTGATCTCCAAGGAATTTGGTCATATTGGTTCAAAGGGAGTCAATAGTGGAGATGTTCTTTTACAGTCAAAGAAATGTGATCATGAGATTGAGTCTCATGCATGATGGCTAAAATTTCTTTATGGTAACTCCTACATCATGAAATTCCTAGATAACTTTGGGTTCATCAAGAGTGATGCAAAATATATAAGAGATATAGTGCATAATTATGCTATTCAAGGTACATTATCACTACAGAATAGATGGTTTATATTCTCACCAAGTCTCTTTCTAGAGATAAGGTTGTGTACTTTTGAGTATGTTGAAGAATGAAGCCTTAGATGAAAAGTAGTTTCAACATCTGTGATCTATTATTTTGTATATTATTGCATTCTTCTCTTTGAGAGAGAATTCTAAGGTGAAAGCCCTTGTTTCAACCCTCTAAGATGAGTCAAGGTGGATTTCATGTGTATGACTCCATGACTTATGGGTCCTCCTATGAGCATTGGAGAAAGGTGATGACTTTTCAACAATGAACACTTATATTTGCTTGATGTTGTGAGGTGACAACTTTGCAACATCTTCATCATGATGGATATCATGTGACTTGATATTCATGGACATGTCATGATGATTAGAATCTCTCATACATCATGGTAGATATCATAAGACTGATATCATTAAATAAACCATAGATGAGTTAGAGATCTTCATGGTGGATATTATGTGGCATAATATTCATGGACATGCCATGATACTTTATCCATATGATAGACATTATGTGACTTAATGTTAGTGCACATACCATAACTGGGATATATAAGGAGAATGTAATATTCTTGAGTATACTATATCCTTTAGTATCACGAGTTAGGTGATACTTCATATCATGAGTTATGTGATATGTGATACTTTGTATCATGAGTTTGGTGATACTTCATATCATGATTTATGTGATATGTGATACTTCATATCACGAGTTACGTGATACTTCATATCATGAGTTATGTGATATGTGATACTCTGTATCATGAGTTAAGTGATACTTCATATCATGACTCATGTGATATGTGATACTTTGTATCACGAGTTAGGTGATACTTCATAACACGAGTTATGTGATGTGATTTATTAGTATCCATATGGACCATATTAGGATCCTTCTGAACTTAGTATTATATATTGATTGGACTATATGAGACATGTCATGTAGTAACATGTCTCTACGTAAACTTAGTATCCATATGGAAGACATCATGAGACATAATGTCATTGCACATACCATGGATATTTATGAGACATAATATCATTGCACATACCATGAATATTTGGAAAACACAAACCATATAAAATATAGGCAGTGCTATTACATTTGCAATGATCCTAAAACTTCATAGAAATCCCTTGGTGAACTGAGGAAAATTTATGCTAATGCGGAAGGTTGGGCCAAATTAACGTCGTTATATGCTGGGAAGGGGAAGAGCCTTCCCTCCCTCAAATCAAATTAATTACCCAGAATTTTAGGGGCTTAAATGACCCTAACAAGAAACGCATCTTAAAAAGATGCTTAAAGACCTTTGATGCAGAATGCATTCTTCTTCAAGAAACTAAATTAGATAAGGAAAATCTAAATCTTTTAGGAAAAAAAATTAGGGATTTGGGAACTTTCTGGGGAACCAGCTTTTGGAGCCTCAACCGGAGTAGCTATATTATAGGATCCTAGGAAAATTGAATTTGAAAAGAAATTTGGATCTACACACTGGATAGGTGGGAGTATTACCTGTATATTAAGTAAAATGACTTTTATAATAATCAATATATATGGGCCAATTGATCTAATTGAAAAATTAAAAATATGGGAAGAAATTGAATACTTTATTCAAGACTATAAGAATATATCTATTATTATAGGAGGAGACTTTAATGAAATCCTTAATCAGAATGATTAAAGAGGAGGCAGATTAGGGAAAGACTCTATTAAGATGAATTACTTTAAAGACTGGGTCAACAAGAATAATTGGATAGATATTAGAACTAATAATGGAACTTTTACATGGACTAATAAGAGAGGATTTTAGTAATATTGTGGAAACATTAGATAGGTTTATGTTTAAAGGTAACCTAGGTACTTTTAATTTCAAATTAGAATCTTTTATTCTTCCTTATTCAGGATATGATCACTTTCCAATTGCTTTGGTAATTTCGGAAAGTATTAAACCTAAAAAAATCCATTCAGTTTTGAGAAAATGTGGCTCTTAGATAATAACATTTTAGATAACATTAAAAAATGGTGGAATGAAATGAAATTTAAAGGTTCAAAGGCATATATATTCATTTACAAACTCAAGCATATAAAATTGAAATTAAAAGAGTGGAATAGAATATCCTTTGGTAATATTCAGGAAACTAAATTAAACACAGAAGTAGAGCTAAAATACCTTAATGAAATAGTTATTAACAAAGCTATGGATTTAAAATGTTATTTAAAGGAAAAAGAATTATTACAAAAATATGGGGATATTTTAGCTAAGGAAGAGATACACTGGAATAAAAAATCAAGGGAAACATGGTTAGAGGAAGGAGATAGAAATACAAAAAAAAATTCTCAATAGCACTAAGAATCGTAGATAAGTTAATAGGATTACGAGGATTAAAGATTCATCAGGAATAGATGTTGAAATTATATTGGAATGATGTACTGAGAGGGGAGGGGTGAATTAGTACCTCTAAAAAATTTCTTGGTTAGCCCATTAACCCTTAATCATCAGTTTGTAAATTATCTTATCTAATTGTTCATCTTTCTTTATGTATATGCAATCATATCATAATTTATTTTAGTATGTAACCATAACAGAAACATTCATGAAAATAGATAACACATGACACAAGATATGATATCACAGAAAACTCCTGTTAGGAAGTAAAAACCGCGGTGGGGATTGTTACCCACAAGACTTCACTGTCTGCAGATAAGAAGGGGCCAGTTAAGGCTTACAATTGGTCACTTATGATGACCTACCCTGTTAGGAGTATTACAGTGGAGACCTGTTAAGATCTACTTCATTTGAAGCTTTAGCAACACTATTAAGTGTGCACTCTATTAAGAGATTTGTAAAGAACTGTTAAGTCCACCTTCTACAAAAAGGATTTTAGATGTGATGCACTTGTTAGAATGCAACTACATAAGTATTTGATCTGACGATGTATGCAATCTTCAACTGCTAATAATAGATCCAATTAAGCTTCATATATATAAGTAATCATCCTTCCATGATTGAATAATACCTTTATCTGCTCGTTGATAGCCTCTGTGTGTTCTTGACAACTGATGTGTTATGTTTCTGAACTTTGCATGAATTTTGCCTTTTGTTCCTTAGATGCTATGCGTGGCTATCAACAATAATGAATTAATAACTCACAATTGAGTTTGAACATCTATTTATACTAGATTTAGGTTCACTTCTTGATTCATGCATTGCAAGTTAACTCTAGATCCAAGGTTTACAACTTGACCTTGATCTTTAGTTAGATATGTTTTAGATCCATTAGGATGCTTTAAAATATTTACATAAAGCTTGCTTGACCCTCAAGTTATGATTCAAAACAAATTAAAACTCTATAAATAGAATTACATTGCTTTATCCATCGTGTAAAAATCAGAACCATAATTTGCGGGTTCTCTAACTGACTATCAGTTCTGACGGTCGGTTTTCTTGGTTGTCGGTGTTCCTTTCTTGAACTTGTAATCAGGTATTCCTTTTATGTTCCTATCGGGTTTGTTCTAAAAACTGTGTCGTCGATGATGCTTGTAGTCGTCGGTGATGCTTGTTGATTCTATACTTAGCATTTTTCATGACCTCTGTGTTCTGTCGGGTATGCTCGTTGTTCGCCGGTAATGCTTGAAGTCTTCTGGTGATCTCTGTAGTCTATCAATGATCTTTGTCAATGTTTTTCACTAAGTGTACTAATGGAAAAATAATGTCATCAATCTCCCCCTTTGACATTAGTATCAAAAACATGATATGTGTAACATACTGAGTGTATTAGTATGTACACCTGTGTATACTCCTTCCTTAATCATTTGAATGACTCCCCCTATGTATATGTCAGTAAGTGTAAGTATATATACATATCCTTATGTATTTTTCTTTTCCTTTTTTTCATCTGATATATATATTGTACATAACTATATACATTTCCTTTCCTCCTTTTTTGATTCTAAAGGCAAAGGTACTTACAGCTTTTCAAAAAGGTGGGAATGTGAGGGCTTGATCTCCTCCATCATCTTTTCCCATTTCTCCTTCAGCATTTCTAGAGCCATGTGCTCTAGTGAAATCCTTACATGTATGTCATAGATGTTGTCTACTACAGACATCTCGGGGGTTGCTATAAGATTTCTAGCATCAAAAATATGCTGCTCTAAAATAGTAAGATTGGGTAGAATATGTGCCTACAGTTTAGTAATCTCACCTCTTATTTGTGTTTCAGCATCCCATATTTCTTTCCTTAGCTTGTTCACCTCTATGATAGTCTCATGATGTGCCTTTATACTTTCAGCATGTGAGGTTAGGCTTTGTGCACTGGTTGTGACATTATGATCTATCTCTGCTAGTTTGTCACTATTTTCTTTTGCAAACTTCTCTAGCGTGCACATCTTTTGAACTAAGATGTTTGCTTCAGCAATCATTGGCTCTAATTCATCAGTGAGTTCTGAGAGCTTTACCTTGTTCAATGCCACTTCTTGGCTGATTTTATCACATAACCTCAACTGATATTTCTTTTCTGCTTGTTCTTCCATAGCTTGCTCTGCATCTATGCCTTGCTCTGTGATGGCGTCGGTAAGAACAGCAATTTGTTCCTTTACTATAGCATTTGCTTCAAGTTTAACTTTAGGAACAAGTTGTTGGAGTATCTTTTTTGCTTTGTCAAGTGCCAATGTTTCCCTATGCTCTTGTATCATTTTCTTTTGTATGGATTTTCTCTAACATAACACTCCAAACTCTTGAAGTTTGTCACTGTCCAAAGTGGTAATATCCCAGTTTGGAACTTCAATTACTTCATCTAGTGTGACAGCCAAGATGTCTTTCTTTACTATTATCTTTTTCTTCTTCTTTGGCTGGGTGGAAGATTGATGTACCACCATTTGTAAAGTGTGAGATTGGGTTGACTTAGTGGGTGAGGGTCAAGAAGATGAGGCTTCCTTTTGTATCTGTTTTGAATCCACCTGCCGGTTTGGTGAAGATGTCTCCTCATGTGCCTTGGGTGTATTAACAGATGTATCTTCTTTAATTTTGATACCTTCATCCTTCTTGTCTCCTTCACTTTTATCTTGTTCTTCAACATGGCTCAATGTATCATCAGTTTTGTCATCTGTCTCTTTGTTTTGATCTTTTGATACATTTTGTTGATCATCGGTTGCATCCTTCATTTCTGTATCTGTATCCTTGGGAGTGTTTGATGCAACTTTGTTTTCATATGTGCCCATATCCTTGGGTATATTATCATCTTTCTAAGATGATTTATCCTGACTTGACTAAATATCAATAGCATTTATTAATATATTCAAGTTGGTCAGTGTATTGACTGTTGCAGTGTCAATAGTTGTGTCCTGTCTGTTGGTGTTTCCCTTTGCAGCATTGATGTCTTCATCTTTTTGAACTTCTACTGCAGGGTCTTGTCCTGTAATGGTATTGACAATGTTGTCTAACCATGTTTCATTATTTATATCAACATCTAAGTTACCTTTTATTGACAATTCTTCTTTGGTAACTTCTTCATCCTCTATGTTGATGTGGATGGGGCTTGTAGGTACTTGATCATTTTCACCATCTTTTGGCCAGTCTTCATCTATAGTGTCAGTCTATTTTTGGCCTATGATATGTACCTCTTCACTATCTAACTCAACTATTGAGTTATTTGTTTTGGTGATTGGTTCCTTTTCCTGATTTCTCTCCTCATTAGGATTGAGTATCTCACTCCATATTTTATGAGTGTCTTGTTCTAGCTCTATAAGTTTCTCTTTAAGAAATTTATAAGCTCTCAATTTGGGTGAGAATCTTTTTGCATATTTATCCATGAATTCATTGATTTCTTCTCTTATTGATTTAGGAGGTAAAAGAGAGACCAGTACTCTTTCTCTTATCCTCTTCTCCTCATGGAGTGCAAAAGTGAATCTAGAAGATATTCTATCTAATAGTTCTTGTGGAACATCACGTGTAGTGAATTG
>MU226477.1:2446378-2465466 GCA_018584345.1 Thuja plicata
ATGACAAAGGAAGACAAATCAAATGAGGTAAATCAGACCTTGTATAGATCAATGATTGGAAAACTAATGTGTGTTGTTCATACCAGACCAGATATAGCACATGTTGTTGGAATAGTTGTAATAGTCTTTGCTAATCCCAAAGAGTTTGAAATGTCTATGTTTGGGGAGATAAAATTATTTCTTGGTCTACAGATTCTTCAACAAGATGTAGGCATATATATCACTCAGTCCAAATACATCAAGAAAGTGTTGAAGATATTCAAGATGGAAGATTCCAAACCAGTTGGGACACCTATGAAAACTGGATGTAAGATGACAAAGGAAGACAAATCAAATGAGGTAAATCAGACCTTGTATAGATCAATGATTGGAAAACTAATGTGTGTTGTTCATACCAGACCAGATATAGCACATGTTGTTGGAATAGTTTTAATATTCTTTGCTAATCCCAAAGAATCACACATGACTATTGTCAAGAGAATTCTAAGATATCTAAAGAACACCAAGGACTATGGCTTATGATATAAAAGAGAAGGAAAATTTGAGCTTCAAGTCTATACAGATGTTGATTGGGCTAGAAACATAGATGACCAAAAGAGAACAACTAGAGGAGAATTTTTCATGGGTGAAAGACTTGTCAAATGGATCAGAAAGAAGCAAGGATGCATCTCACAGTCTACTATGGAAGAAGAATATGTGGTTGCTACTGCAAATTGCTCAAATATTGCATGGATCAAACAGTTGTTAGAAGGTTTGAATATGAAGATTCTTGAACCAGTTATTATCTATTGTGATAATACCAGTACAATAAACATATCAAAGAATACAGTCATGCATGTTAAGACTAAGCATATTGCTATCAATTATCACTACTTAAGAGAACAAGTGAAAAAAAAAAGAAGTGATACTATAATATGTTCAATCTAAGGAACAATTAGCTGACATATTTACCAATCCATTACCGAAAGATACATTTGAGTACCTGAGACAGAGACTAGGGGTCCAACCCTTGTCTATCGGTCAGTAAGCTACGATGAGATTGCATCAACCTATACACATACTCAGAAGATCATTCATGTTGATGCAAGAACAAAGATGGACTATAATGATACATCTGTACATAGCAAGGTACATACCTACACCGAACACTAGAATCACTTATTACTGATGGATATGGAAATTCAAGGAGTATATTATAAAAAGGATGGAAGAATTGTTTGGCATTGTTGTCAAACGGAGAGATTATATCATTATCCACTCATTATCTAGGGAGTGAAGTTCCTAAGAATTCAAAGGGAGAGTTAATCATTATCCAAAGGGAGATATTACATATGAAATATCCATCAAAGGGAGAGAAGTAACATGAGGGAGAGAATACATACTAAAGAAGAGATTGTTGTCAAAGGAAAACAAGATGATCAGGGAGAGGAACAGTCAAGGCAAAGCACATATCATAAATAAAATCAGAAGCTGATACATCTATCTAGTAAAAGGATTAAAGATTGAAGAAGACATTCCGCAAGAAACAAATCTAAGCTATATGAGCTTACCGAGAGCCAGACATTTGTATTGGTTATAAAACAAAAAGATATAGGAGAGATTGATGAAATACACTTGATATATTTCATATTGTATTAGTAATAATATAGTGTGATAATGTAGTGTGTTGCCATAAATGCCAAAGGGAGAGATTGATGAACCATAACTAATTGAATGTTTGACGATGTTAAGTTGATCACCGAAATGCAAAAAGATAATGCAAGACATTAGATCAGCTAATAAATTGTATTTTCATTGATGTCAACTTGATATAATCTAATTGGTTGTATTCAAAATGTCAAAGATTTTAGATAATCAGAGAGATAAATATTATTCTTTTAGTAATGCATAAAATATCAGCATTCACTAAGTGACTACAAACACTGACGGGAAGTGCACCCCGACAAACAAAGAAACCTGAAAGTAAAAGTCACAGTGTTTCCCGAGAAAGAAATCCGAAAAGAATTACCGATGAGCAGAATCACAAGAAATACCGAAGAGAAAAACTTCCCAATGATGCTCAATGAATAGACAACCCCGATAGAGATGCTCGACGAGAACTGAAGTTTGACCGAAGCTATCAAAGAGTTAAACACCGAAAAGAACTAAAGTTCAAAAATGACAAAATACTTAGCTAGCAAGAGCTAAAGATAGAGTTAACTGGTTGTTAACATAGTTTTCATCAAAAATTTAAAGACAGAGATAAGTAAAAGTTTTAAAGCTATTTTATCCAGTTGTCAAGGAGAAATCTACGGGATAAAACTGAAGTAAAGTTTTTAAAGCAAGATTGGCTAAGATTGAAAATCACGCCAAGAACAAGAAAATCAATAAGTGAGAAATGGTGATATCATGTCTATAAAGAGACAATCTAATTCACTGTGAATTAGGGGAGTGAATAGAGAAGAAGGATGCTGAAGAGAAACTGATGAAGAACAACTTCATACAGTCCTGATCAATCAAGCTGAGGAAAGAGCTAAAGATTTTTGGGGACACCGAGAAATAGAGAAGAACAACATCACCAAGAAGAAAGAAGTGGAGAAAAGGTATTGAAAAGATACATTGATCATAAAGGTATTATGAGCTTAAAATAGATCTGAAAATCTGCAAGTCTAAGTTGTATGTGTGAACAGATCATTTACTATTTCAGTTTAACCATTGTATCATAAAATCTCTTAACAGAGCAGGACTTAACAATCCTTTCTATATTGAGATACATCCCAAGAAGTATCAAAAATTTTGATCATGAAGATAGCATGAGATGGCAGATACCATTTGACAAACCAGGGTTTGGTCATAGAAGGTAGCATAGAGATGCCCAATATCAAGTGAAAAACTATTCTATTTAAATCCTCTAACAAGGTCACACCTAATAGTGTGTTTAAAACCTTTAACAGAGTTGGCTCTTCACCAAGTTCACTTCAGAATAGTGAAAATTTTGGGTTACCATTCCCAAGTAGTTTTTCCCTTAATAGGGTTTTCACGTTAAAAATTCATGTGTCAATGTGTTTATGAGTCATTACTTTAGTATTTTCCATTACACATAACTAATATGGATTGATTGGTATACACTAAGCAATTTACTATTTTTCAGTAAATGAAACTCTGCTAATCGGTAAACAATAAGAATAAGGTTTAACAGTGAACTCTGAGCAGTAGTTATTTGTGTTAGAGTATTATTACTTTATTCTTATTAATTAAATCATATTGATTTAATTATATAAGTTCCTATTACTCTAGTTACTTAAGCTTAATTTAGGTGCATTATTAATTAATTATTAATTAATAATGTGCAACCTAGTTTTTTCCTTTAGGGTTTCTTTCTCACCTTTATAAGGTTGAGCTTTGTACTTTTTCATAATCGCATAATATAATTTTGAGCTCTATCATTTTGAGCACAAGAGTTTTTTCTTTTTCCATTTTGTTGCTTCATTCTTTGTGACAGGTTTATTGCATGCTCTGATACCATGTAGAAACTAATGAAATATCAGATTCAACTCCAAGATACAGGGACATGATATCCATGTTGAAAGAATAAACTTCTATTATCAACAAACTAAATATAATACAATCTCCTTATTGAAATGCAAAGAGGTGAATTCTTATAAAAGGAATCACGCAACCCTAAAAGGGAAACCCTAAGGTTAGCTAAAGCAAACTAGAGTGAATAGGTGAGTTAGTAATTAGATCATAATGATTTAAATAATAACCCGATAGACTATTACTCTAACACCCCCCTTAAGATAAGCTTAGGGAGAAGCAAAACCTAGGAAACTACTGCAGAAAGTAGGAAAGATGGGTCCCGGCAACAAGGCCTGATCACGTACCCAAAACATGAAATAAACTAGATGAAGGAAACTAAGCCTCAAATCTAGGGAAAAGATGTCCCAGAGAAAGGAAAAAGAAAGAGCAAGAAGCATCTCCGAAGCATGTAGATGTAAACTCTGTCAGAAGAAACTGCTGGAACCCCCACTGAAGTGCGTGACCAGGTAGAGAAGATAATGTCTGAAGAGCTGATCAATCAAACCAGGAAGCAATAGAACCAACAGGTGAACCCCCCCATAATGTTGAACCGGGAGAGGTGACAGGAACACTAAAATGCAATGCCAGAAACATCTGCAGAAAGAAGAATCAGGGACACCAACAGTGCAATAAAAGTATAAACACAGGATAAAGGGTGGTTTCACCGACACACAGCATGGGCTAATGTCGTGGAAGGTATGCTCACTCGACAAAGGTGGATGAGCCTAAAATGGCATAACATCATAACCCCCCATGGCACTTTATAACTGAGTGCAAGTACAAAAAAACACAAGGTGTACAAGATCCCAAAAATGCAGAAGTAGGCACTTTATCATAGTGCCTTTATAGAAAAAAGATGCAACAGTGGAGAAGCATACAAGCTCAGAAGTCAGAAAGAAGAGTGAGCTAGAAGATCAAAAGAAGAGATCCCAGGACCTGTAGAACCCAAGTAATCTGCCAGAGTGCAAAAATTGCCAAACTCAGAGGAGAGGTAACCTGGAGAAAAATCTGGAAAAAAGACCCCTGCAACTGAATAGTTCACTGAACCAACTTTTTGACGATATCTAGTTTGTCAAAAAAGGAGTCTGAATGAGCCAGATATGGCTCCCAGAAGGCAAAAATAAACATCAGAATTCAATAGCAAAAAATGCTATCAAAATAGTAGAACCCAAAACCCCAACCTCCATCATCAGAAAGTTCCTGAAAAGAGCTTTCTGACGGTATATGGAAGTCAAAAAAAGACCCCCGGATGCTCAAGATAGAGCAAAAATAGTCTAGGAGGGTGAAAAAGGCCTTAAAAATAGGGTTTAAGCCACTAGGGCTAAAAAAAATGGGCCCCCAGGCACATGGCACGCACAGGGGGCTTAAACAGGGGTCCACGGTCACCCATGTGACCGGCCGCTGGCGGAAAGGCCTGCGGGGGCTAGCAAAAAAGCACCACCAAGGCGGAGCGGCGGTGGGCCAGGCGGGGGGGCTGTGGAGGGCGCCGAGCGGTGGGAGCCGGCTGGGCAGCGGGGGCCGCGGAGCGGTGGGGCCAGCGGAGCGCGTAGGGGTGGCGGGTCGGTCATCAACCGGCGGTGGTGGAGCGTCGATGGCCTGGCGGCGGCCAGAAGAAAATTGAACTGTACGCGTTAAAAAATGTGAAAAAATAAACATTTTTTAATTTTTTTCTGAAAAACGTGCCCGTACGGCCCTAGTAGGGAAAAAAAATTCTCCCAAATGCTCCGGTGTCCAAATCAAACGTGTTTTATATAGATTCTAGGGTTTTTGGGCCTTCTGAATGCAACCGTGAGGTCAGTTTTGGTCTAAAGTGCACCAAAAATAGAGACCCCCTAGAACCAATAAAAAAAATATCAAAAAAGACTGGAGAACTTCAAACCCTTGCTTGCTCCAACATGGTATTAGAGCCATCCTACAGCTGGCTATTCGTGTTTATTGCTACATGGATAGTTGATCATTCCACCTGTCTCTACACCTCTCACTTTGGTCCACCATCTCCATTGTCGGAGCTCAGCTCTCCTCTTTCGAGAGTGCATCATGAGGTGCAGTCAGGTTGCTTGAACCTTTGTGTTGTTCCCGTGACCAGTGTTGTGACTGCCACACCACATCCTGAGGCATACTTTTCTCTTCAGCAGGATTCTTCTTCAACACTGCTTGACCCTCCAGCTCCATTCATCATGCCACCAGGTGCAGTTTTTGAGGACTCTACAGAGGGCATTCATCTCCTCTTTGATGACAGTGTCAGCACACCTGTCATACCACTTACATTGGGGATTCCCTTTCAGGATCCTCATGTCTTCTCATTTGAGTATTAGCTTGGCCTTCCAGTGACACCTCATCTTTCAAGGTCACCTCTTCAGTGCCCACTGACTTTCACTCCTCTGCATTGGAGTCACAATGGTTTGTTCATTGATCCAAGGGTTCTTTCATTCTGGGGGGGCTTTGGAGCCTCGACCCTCTCTCACGGAGGGGTTGGCAGCACACATTATACTTTTGTCTTTGAGAGAGTCTCTTGAAGTCATTCTTTTTGTCTTTGCTTTCTTTTATATCTCTTTTTGGAGAGGAGTTTTTCCCACTGGGTTTTCTCCTTTATCTCCGGTTTACAGAGATTTCCTTGTACTGGGTACCTGATCAGGCCTTGTTGCCGGGACCCATTTCTTTCTTTCATAGTTGTGTTAGGTCAACTTTCTCCCTGCATTCAGCTTAAGGGGGGGTGTTAGAGTATTATTACTTTATTCTTATTAATTAAATCATATTGATTTAATTATATAAGTTCCTATTACTCTAGTTACTTAAGCTTAATTTAGGTGCATTATTAATTAATTATTAATTAATAATGTGCAACCTAGTTTTTCCCTTTAGGGTTTCTTTCTCACCTTTATAAGGTTGAGCTTTGTACTTTTTCATAATCGCATAATATAATTTTGAGCTCTATCATTTTGAGCATAAGAGTTTTTTATTTTTCCATTTTGTTGCTTCACTCTTTGTGATAGGTTTATTGCATGCAGCTGGATCTTGGAGTTGAATCTGATATTTCATCAGTTTCTACAATTTGTTAATATTGTTTGAAGGCATTCATCTTGTAGGACTGAAGATAACTAGAGGCTTAATATTGTGGTACTAAGTTTTTGGGTTGATTTATTAGAATATTTTTTAGGCCACTGATTCACCCCCCCCCCCTCTTAGTTATAATAGATTTTCTAGATGGACAAAGAAGAGTCAACAACAATACCAGACTAGGGTATACCAAAAATGAAGAATCACCATACCAAGCTAATCCAAAGAATGTCTACACAAATCCAAGACCAAGAAAGCATTCATGCAATCACTGTGGAAAAACATGCCACACATCAAATGTATGCAGGAGAAAAATAAAAGGTATTCCCAAATCCACACCTTCATTCGTAGGAATTTTTTATAAATATAACAAGAAAGTACATAAAGCATATGAATGTAAATTTGAGGTGAAACAAAAAAAGAAGGAAACCTACATGGACAAATATTGTCCTACTTGCAAAATGCATGGGCACACATCTGTTGAATGTAGGAAGAAGAAAAAGAAAGAATGGAAGCCTAAAGAAAATGAAACTGCCTATCAACCAAAAAGAGTCGGTAACTTGTATTTTTGGGATTACAATACATGGGAAAATTGCACAGCATGTGGAAGATTTGGACACATAGCTACAAACTGCATAAGATAATAGATGAGAATGGCATGTTTACACTTTCATAAAGTTGGTCATCTAAGAAAGGACTAAAGAGACTGGGTGACAGAGACAACCACCTTTGCCAATGGAAACACCATTGAAGACATCAGGAAGATGAGAAAAAAATATGGAGGAAAGCTACAAACATTGAAGATGTTGAACCAAGTAATGCAAATGGTGACACCTTATCCAATAGATCTGGTGACATCACCACCCCCACCTAAGCAGAACAAGTATGGAATTGCATTATACCAAGTTATATTTTGCATCAGTTATATTATACATTAATTAAATGCCAAACTAGCATGATTAAAGATGCACTATTGTATTACTTGTTATGATTCTGTGAATTCAATCTCATCTGTCAATGCTTATCAAAAATCATCGATGTACATACAAAGCTAAGTTATCTATACTTACCGAGCATCGTTGGTTAACACATAAAAAGCTAAGTCGCTGGTGTAAACTGAGCTCCGTCGGTAGTCATGTAAAAAGACAATGTTGTCTTCGCCATATAGAGAGATCCATCAGTAAATAGTCAAATAAGTTGATACCTATCGCAAGCATAGCATTCTCACCAAGAATGAAGTGTGTATGCTACCCGACAACTCTGCCTTCAAACACTGAGAAGTGCGTGAGCATTTATGACATGACTTAGGGGAAAAAGTCTATAAATAGTCGGTGAAAGAGCTCATTATTCACAAAGCAATTTGAGCGAAGAAGAAGAGCGTAACCAGAGCACGAAGCAACCAGATTGCAGACCAAATTCAACCCTGTTCATAGCACTCAAGAATATTCCCACCAATCATAGAAGGTTGAAGTATGTAACAACATTCACCAAGAACTCTATTTTTTGTTATGGGAAAATCCCTAATTTCTTAAACAATGGAAACTATTTCATGAACCTCCAAGATCAAGAATGCAAAGGAGAAAAAGGTTAATCTAATCAATAATATCACTTGTGAGGAACCTCATTACAAGATCTGTCTTGAGGCTGCTTCACAACCTAACAACACTGGTGCATTCTCGATTATACCAGCTAGGCTTTTTCTCATTGAGGATGTATGGGTGTATATTCACTCCAAGATTGTAGAAATAGGAGATCTTGAGGTTGAACAAGCTTACAAAAAGCTTTGCAAAGATGATGGAACAATCAAAGAAGAACATAAGCACATTGAAGTGAAAGGGCTCACATATTCCCTATTATTCTCAAAGGAATTCAAGACTAAATGGATTTGGTTAGTGCTGACCAAAACATAAGAGCTTTGGCAACATTGTTAAGTGTGCACTCAATTAAGAGATTTGATGTTGGACTGTTAAATCCACCTTCCTTGAAAGGATTTTTACACTTTGATCCACTTGTTAGAATGATAGAAAATTACAAATTGACCTGGTAAATGCAATCTCCTATTGCTGATACAGATATAATAGTTTACATGAAAAAGATTATCACCTAATTATGATTGATAAATACCTCTGATTATCAGTTTCCTCTGTTCTTGGTTCTGCTAACCAAATCCTTCTTTTGTTGCTCTTGTTCTTGAAACTCTCAATTCAATCCATAGATGCGCTCATTATGTTATCCTCTCTCTTTTTTCTTCTCACACACACATTCTAATGAATGATTGCATCATCTATTTATAGATGGATTCACTTCATCGATTTTTTATAAAAACAATGTTCACTCTAAGATCAGGTTTACAACTTATACCTAGATCTCCTAGTCTATGTGTTTTAAATTAGTTAGACTGATTAAAACAGTTACATTAATGTTTCTTGTCCCTAAAGAAATGGATTTAAAACAATAAAATATCCTATAAATAGAATACACTATATTTATCTGACATGGAAGTCAGATCCACTTTTTGCGGGTTGCAACTAACTTTCGGTTCTGTCTGTCGGTCATGCTTGACTGTCCTTTGGTTTTGTCTGTCGTTCATGCTTGACTTTCCTTCATTTTTGTCTGTCGGTTGCACTATATATGTCTTTTTGGTCTACACTGTAACTTGCATTTCAGGTTCCTCTGTCAGGTTCCACTTTATCTTTCTGCTTTGTGATTTGTAGTTTACACACTAACTTGTGTCATCGGTTCTCTCTGTACTTAGTCATCTTTGGTGATCTCTTAATCTGATCTTCAGTTTTCTCTTTTCTATCTTTCGGTGTAGGCTTACCAAAAGTTTTGTTTGTATACTAATGGAAAATTAATGTCATCAATCTCCCTCTTTGACATTAGTATCAAAAATTGATATGTGCAAAATACTAACAAAATGTTAAGTATATACAACATATATAATCCTTAGTCATTTAATGACTCCCCTATGTATATGCTGGTATATCTGTACATATGATATCTTTTCTTTCTACATATCATTTTCCCTTTATGAATATACATATACATATCTACCATTTTCCCATCTGAATGAATGTACATAACATTTTCCCTTTTTATTTTGTACTTATATCATTTACCCCTTTATTTGATATTAAGGGCAAAGGTCATTTACCTTAGAGATTATCAAAAATATGGGAATGTGAAGACTTCATGTATTTTCTCCCATTGCTCTTTGAGGTTCTCTAGAGCCACGTGCTCAAGTGTGATCTTTAAATGCATATCATAGATGTTGTTTGCTACAGACATCTCGGGAGTTCCTACCAGTTGCCTTGCAGAACTGATATGTTGTTGGAGTAGTGTAAGATTTGGCAGAAGTTGAGCTTGTAGCTCAGTTGCTTCTTCCCTGAAATGCATTTCTGCTTCCCATAGCTCTTTCCTTAACCTTTTTACCTCAATTATCTTCTCATAATGTAGTTTGACTACATTGTCTCCATCTTTGGTTAAGCTACTAGCACTGTTTGCTAGATCTGCATCTAGCTTTGCTATATTGTCACTATTTTCCTTAGTGAACTTCTCTATTGTGCTCAGCTTTTGAATCAAGGTTATAGGTTTAGATATGACGGGGTCTAATTTAGATAGGAATTATGATAGCTTTACCTTATTTACTACCACTTCTTGGTTGATGTTCTCTATTAGCTTATACTGGTACTTCATTTTGGCTCTTTCCTCAATTGCCTTTTCAGCATCAATGTTCTGAGTTATGATTGCATTAGTGAGGGTAGCTAATTGATCAAGTATTGGCTTGTTTTGATCAATGTCAACATCAAGCACTGTTTGATGTATTATGTCCTATGTTGTCTCCAGTACCATGGATTCCTTGTGATGTTTCTTTAGCTTCTCTTGCAATGCCTTCCTTTGGCATATCTCTCCATATTCCTGAAATGCTTCAAAGTTAAGTGTAGAGGGGTCACACTTTGGAATTTCAATGATTTCATCCAATGTGACTTCTAACTTTCTCTTCTTTGTCTTTTTCTTCTTCTTCTGTGACTCAGTAGAATGTACCACCATTGCCAATTTCTTAGCCTTTTCTGTTGTGCTTGATGAAGTGACTTGTTGTGCTTCTTTCTGCTATTTGGCATCGGTTTCAGCTCGTTAGGTGTCTGCAAACCTCTCCACATTCATCTTAACATATTCGGTAGCACTCTTGTCTATTTTCTCAGGAGTACCATCTTTTGGTTTGTCTCCTTCGTTGGTGTCCTTTGCTTCATCGGTCTTGGTTTCTTCATTCTTGTCTTGATTCCCTGTATCTTTGTCCTTATCTCCTTCAATAACCTTGTTAGTGTCGCTTACATCTTGAGTATCTTCAATTTATTTCTGACCATCATTTTTATCCTTGTTTTCTTCTTCTCCTGCATCCTTTGGAGTATCCTTCTCTGGTGATTTGCTTTTTTCTTATAGGATATTGATAGCTTGTATCAATATAGGCATGTTGTCTGGAATATTCACTTGTGTAGTATCAACATTTGTGTCCTACTCATCAGTTTTATCCTTTCAAATAGTAACATCTTCATCCTTATTGATTTCGTCTGATGGGTCATCGGTAATGTCAATGACATTAGTATCCACAATGTTGTCATTTGTGGTATCATCCCATGTATCTTCTGCAACATCTACATTCTTGTTCCCTGTTGTATCATCCTCTTCTTTATCTAACTCAATGGATGTATCATCTTGAGTTGCCTTGTCAACATTTTTTTGTTGAAGTTCTTTGTCGGGGCTTACCTCCTCAATAGGTCTGTTCATTATTTTTCACCATTTCTTGTGGTTGTCCTATTCAAGTTCAATTAACTTGCCTTCAAGAAACTTATATGCCCTCAGCTTCGGTGAGAATTCCTTGTTGTGTTTCTCCATCATGTCATCTATCTATTCCTTCTTAGATTCAAGTGGCATTAGAGAAACAAGTACTCTCTCTCTCTGATCTCTTTCTCATTCTTCAATGCAAATTTCCAATGGGAGGATAATCTATCCAAGAGTTCCCTTGGTAAATAAATTCCTTCAAATTGCATTGGTACATATTTGAAGTTGTACATTTTAGCTATCATGGCTTCCTCAATTTATTCTGATCTTCTTAATTTAGTTTCTGCCATTTTCTAATGTGTGGATTTGTAATAGATCCAGAATTTGTAATGTACACACAAATGTCATCAATAGTGTCAGGTTCTTTTACCTTGACATTTTTTGCCTCTATGGCTTCATCTTGTTCGGTGTTTTCTATGTCTTCTTGGGTTCTGATGAATTTTCCTACCTTTCTTGTTTTGTCCTCTTTTTGGTGCGGGATCTTTCCTCTTGTAAGTCCTGACCTATCCTTTCTTCAGAGGTGAAGGAGTAGATTCTCTGGATGTTTGGCTTCTATTCCTTGAAGCAGCTGTTGTCCTTGGTTTCTTAGATGGTGGAGGAGGTGGCAAATCTGACTCTGTTTCCTCAGAGTCATTTTTTTCTTCATCTTTACCGACAGATAACTATTCTTTGGTTTCCTCCTCTTTTTAAACTTCTTCACCTTCCTCAGCTTCTTCCTTGGTTAGTGACAGAATCTTCTTGAGATTCTTTACCATCTTGTCTTTCTTTTTTACTATCTTCTTGCCAACTAGGCCTAATTTAATTTATGTCTTGGCCTCTTCATATGTGCCAAACCTTGGTTGCTTCTTTTCTAGTGGTTCATTGATTAAGGCATTAATTGCCTTTGTTGCAAGTTCAATGTTGATCTCATATTCCAATGGTTGTAACCATGTTGTCCTTTCTACAGTAGGTTTTATGTAAGTATTATCTGTGTAAACCATGAAGCATATCTCATCCTTATATTGCTCAATGAGTTTCTCGGGGATTCTTATCCTCTTTTGCATTTGGTCTTTGAATACATTGAAGTATTCATCCATGACTATTTCAAAGTTATCTCCTAGTGCAGCTATGTGCTCACTGATTTGCATGGTAACCAGTTTGGTGTTGTCCAATTTCACATCTCCTACTGATGGGAAATTTTCTTGAAAATAAAATAAGATACACATTATTGGTGAGCCAAACTTACAAGTGTTTGACTTTTCATTCTTGATTTTCTTTAGGTTGTCCTTCAACTAATTCAGGAGTAGCTCAGATCAGTCCAATTGTGTACCCTTCTTCACAATTTTATAGGCTATGTCCACTGCACCTAATGCTATGTTGTTTAATCTGCTTGCCTAGAAGAATTTGTAACCCAAAACACATGCAACAAAATTGATATCATCATCGGTTATTATTGTTACTTTCAATCCTCGGCCATCACATTTGGCTCCTGTCATTTCTTTGGTCTCTTCCTTTGGTGGATGCTTCAGTACCTTTACTTTATTGGTTACAGGGTAACCGGTGACCATATGGATGAAATATTGGGTTATTACCTTCGGTTCATCCAACCATAACTTTTTTTTATGCATTCGTCTTAGTATTAACCGAATCATTTAGTTTTGAATACTTTCAGGAACATTAGGACATTGGTGAGCCCTTTCACTTCAATGTGTTTGTGTTTTTCCTTGAGTGTTCCATCATCATTTCACAGCTTCTTGTAGGCTTCTTCAACCTCTGAGCTTCCTATTTTTGCTATCTTGCAATGTATGAAGGATCGGACATCTTCAACCAGTAAAACCCTAGCTCGAATGCGTGAAAATGCACCAGCATCGTCGAGTTGTGAGGAAACCTCAGGATGGATCTTATAGTTGGGTTCCTCACATGCCGTGTTTTTTTATGATCTTGAACTCATCTTTCTTTGCATTCTTGGATTTTGCAGTCTGTGAAGTCGATGCCATTTTCAAAAATTTAGGACTTCTACGTAATGCATAAAAACAAAGTTGTCAGTCTCAAAGAACTTACTGTTTGTGCTTGCAAAGATTCCTAAACTACTTTGGAGCGTTGGAGGTTGAGTCGTGATCACTTTGTAGCTAGGTTTCTTTCTACTCAAAAATTTCCTTTGGTCGCTCTACTCAACTCCTCAGTGTATAAAGACTGAGTTCGTCAGTGAAAACTTTATTTCCATCGATGATACTTACAACATTTTGGAGTAGTCAATGTTCACTTTGCTTTTACTAATAGGTTTTGGTATCACTGAAAACTTGTTCATGTGCTTGTTTACCAATGAGGCTTGGTCTATACTAGCAAATTTTTCTTTTAACCAACACTTCTCAGTAAATATAGGCAGTCTTAACTTTGAGTGTATACCGACGGGTTTTGGTATATATCCTCAAAGCATAGTTATCACATATTTCAACAAGTACAACTATGATGCATCTTTCTTATGCTAATTTGGAATTATATCAACATATTATGGAACTGAGGTAAATTAATAGCTTGGGGTAATGCAGTTCCATACTTGTTCTACTTAGGTGGTGTTGGTGATGTCACTAGATCCATTGGATGGGGTGTCACCATTTGCATTGCTCATTCCAGCTTCATCATTGCTTGAATATTTTCTCCACATTTTGTCTCTAGCCCTCTAGATATCTTCAATGGTGTTTCCATTGGTATATGTGCTTGTCTCTGTCATTCGGTCTTTGTAGTCTTTCTTGAGATGACCAACTTTATGACAGTGTAAGCATGTCATTCCGGGGTTAGTCCAGCCTCTAGAGTTTCTAGTCCATTGTCTCATATAGTTTGCAACAATGTGACTAGATCTTCCACATGTTGTACAATTTTTCCAAGTATTGTAGTCCCATACATACTGATTACCAACTCTCTTCGGTTGATAGGGAGTTTCTTGACCTTTAGGCTTCCATGTTTGCCTTTTCTTTTTCCAGCATTCAAGAGTTGTGTGCCCATTCATTTTGCATGTAGGACAATATTGTCCATGTAGGTTTCTTTCTTTGGTTATTTCATCTTAGTCTTACATTCATATCCTTTATGACCTTTCTTGTTATATTTTTAATAGAATCCTATGAATGAAGATGTAGATTTAGGAATACCTTTCATTTTACCTCTGCATACATTTGATGTATGGCCTTACTTTCCATAGTGATTGCATGTAAGCTTTCTTGGTCTTGGAGTTTCATATACATTCTCTGGATTGGATTGAATTGATAATTCTCCATTTTTGGTAAAGCCTAGACCATTTTTTTTGTTGACTCTTCATTGTCCTTCAAGAAAATCATACATTCTTTTATTGCTTTCTTCAGCCTTTTTGATAATTTTGTTATGTTGTTGTTGTATTCTTAATTCATACTTTAACTTTTCATTATCATCCCTCAGTTCACTGATAGCTTCTATTCTTTCAATGAGTTCAACATTTATTTTGTTTGCCTCTTGACTCAAGAATAATCTAATTTGTTAGCTCATGGTGATGCTCTATAA
This sequence comes from Thuja plicata, assembly GCA_018584345.1. Classification (NCBI taxonomy): domain Eukaryota; kingdom Viridiplantae; phylum Streptophyta; class Pinopsida; order Cupressales; family Cupressaceae; genus Thuja; species Thuja plicata. The sequence goes on from MU226477.1 coordinate 2,461,343, forward strand.
GTCTTTGTATTTCATACTCCTTTTCTTGTAGCTTTTTTGTGATCTTTCTTCTATCATCAATAGCTAGTGTTATTTCTTGTTCAACACGTCTAGAATTTTTCATGACATCAATCATCCTTACCATCTGTGTCTCTTGACCAATTTACAGAGATTTAACTTGTCCAGCCAGATGTAGATTGATTTCAGTTAGGCTTGTGATGCTTTCTTTTGATGTATCTGACGCTTTGTTTGTAGTTGATCCTGAAGACTCAAAGAAATCTGGTATCTCTTCCTCATGATAATATGTCTCATTACGCGAGATGCCATATTTTTTCTTTCATCCAGCAACTGTCTCATACTGATTCTAGCTTCTTTATACTATTCAAAGAGCATCTAAATTTCAAGCTTTTTGTTCTTAATATTTTTATCAAGTTTGTACTTCTCCATTGTATGATCTTTTCTCTTAAGCCTTTAAGCTTTTCAAGAAGATATTTAGCTCTGATACCAATTATTGGTATTAATGGGAAGTATGTATTGAGAGGGGAGGGGTGAATCAGTACCTCTAAAAGTTTTTGTATCCTTTAATCAATTAACCTTTGTAATCAATTGTATGTCCATTCAATCTGATCTAAACTATCTTGATGTGAGTTATATCAATTCATAACATTAATAAACATGTGAATCATTCATAAAAACATTCATGAAATTAATTGACGCACAACACAAGATATGATATCACAGAAAACTCCTGTTAGGAAGTAAAAATTGTAGTGGGGATGGCACCCACAAAACTTCACTATCTGCAGATTGGAAGGGGTCGGTTAAGGCTTACAATTTGATCACTTCTGATGATCTACCCTGTTAGGAGTATCGGTGGAGACCTATTAAATTCTACTCTATTAAGAGCTTTGGCAACATCATTAAGTGTGCACTCGGTTAAAATATTTGATGTTGGACTGTTAAATCCACCTTCCTTGAAAGGATTTTTACACTTTTCTCCACTTGTTAGAATGATAGAAAATTACAAATTGACCTGGTAAATAAAATCTCCTATTTTTGATACAGATCCAATAGTTTACATGAAAAAAATATCACCTAATTATGATTGATAAATACCTCTGATTATCGGTTTCCTTTGTTCTTGGTTCTGCTAACCAAATCCTCCTTTTGTTGTTCTTGTTCTTGAAACTCTCAATTCAATCCATAGATGTGCTTGTTTTTTTCTCCTCTCTTTTTTCTTCTCACACACACATTCTAATGAATGATTGCATCATCTATTTATAGATGGATTCACTTCATCGAGTTTTGATAAAAACAATGTTCACTCTAAGATCAGGTTTACAACTTATACCTAGATCTCCTAGTCTATGTGTTTTAAATCAGTTAGACTGATTAAAACACTTACATTAATATTTCTTGTCCCTAAAGAAATGGATTTAAAACAATTAAATATCCTATAAATAGAATACACTTTATTTATTTGACATGGAAGTCAGATCCACTTTTTGCGGGCTACAACTGACTTTCAATTTTTTCTATTGGCCATGCTTGATTGTCCTTCGGTTTTGTCTGTCAGTTGCAGTATATCTGTCTTGTCAGTCTACACTGTAACTTGCATTTTGGGTTCCTCTGTCAGGTTCCACTTTATCTTTCTACTTTGTGATTTTTGGTTTACACACTAACTTGTGTCATTGATTCTCTCTGTACTTAGTCATCTTTGGTGGTCTCTTAATCTGATCTTCATTTTCTCTTTCATGTCTTTCAGTGTAGGCTTACCGAAAGTGTTGTTTGTATACTAATAGAAAATTAATGTCATCAAAATTAATAATAATGCAATTCTACCATGCAAGGCAAGACTTAAAATGAGTAACTAGCTAGTGGTTTGGTCTATTATTGAGACAAGTGAGGATGCATTCATAATTACTCTTATCCCACTAAACTAATCAAAGAAAATTCTAACTAAATACTTGAAATCCAATCTAGTCTGAGTAAGGAATGTAGATCACCATGAAATACTCCAAAAAGATAACAAGTATTTGCCATGTGAAACACAATAATGAATATAGAGCTAATTTGACAGTATATTTGCAAAAATTCTCCAACAATCTCCCTTACAAATGAGAGGAGTGGGGTTTATATAGGAGCCCCAATTACAATGAACAACCAAGATTGTATTTGGGTACCTATTGAAAACAACACAAACACTCAATAGGTCATTATATTAGTCCAAAAGGGTTAGAAAAACATGTGAAACCCACTAAAACTGACCTATTGCCTTCTAACTAGAAAGAGTGTAATTCATAACATACTAGCCCTCAGAATATGCTATAAATCAGTGACCAATACTATTCTAGCATGAAGGATTTAATTCAAATTTAAGCTAAAAAGATGAAAAAGCATCTAATCTAGCTTTAAAAGATGAAACTAAAACAATGCAAAAGCATGGAATAAAGAGTGGAATGTGAATCTAAGATGATTTCAACAGCATAACAATGTGATTTTGATCTAAATGTGAAGGCTTATTTGCTCTCAAAATAGGCTTCTATTTATAGAAGAATGGGAGAGAGAGGGGGGGACAAGGTTCATTTATGAATTAGGAGGCTCATAAATGAAGGTGTAAGAGCCATTAATGCAAATGCATTAATAAGGCATGGGAGAGACATAGGCTTAAGGTCTTCATATTAATGAAGGCCTTAATGAAGCATGGGAGGATGGCTTGAGAAGGTGGACCTTAAGAAAGTCTAGCTTGAGAAAGTGGACTTTCTCAAGTGGGTGGAGTTGATAAGTATTCCTTAATGGAATGTGACAACTTTAGGAGGTGGGTTAGGATTAGATTAGGCTCAGAATTAGATTAGCAAGGGTGGAATAGGTTGGGATGGGTTAGAACCTAGGGTAGAAGTGGTTGAGATAGGTTAGGTTAGGGTTTAGGAGAATATTATCTAAATGAATTAAACTTATTTAATTCATCTAAAAATAGGAAACTAATTATTAAAACAAATTAATTGCTTTTTAACAATTAGGAGACTATAGCCATTTTAATTAAATTAATAGGCTAGGAAAATGGGTTATTTTGCAAGTGGGTATTTGATTTAGGGATTCATTTAATTCCTTTATAATTAAATACTACAGCCATGTTTGATTTTATTTTGATTTGATTGGTCGAAATTGATTTAAATTATATGGCTATAATAGTTAATATAATTCAGTGATAAAAATCACCTCGGTTGATTTGAAGAATTATGCCAAGCAGTAACAGGATCGTTTGGACATAATTGAGGGTATGATCACACTTAGGGAAAATAGAGTCCATAGTTGGAACAGACCAAATTCAGGTGGTTACATTTTCCCCTCTTTGAATTGATGTGCGAGTAGCGTATTGATTCAAAGAAAGTTTTTTTATTTTGACTTCAGAAAGATTGAGAATCCCATTCTTGGTTGTCGAACGAAATGCTGATGAGATCAGTCTTGCACTTGATCGAACAAAACTGATAGAATTGATCTTGAACTTGGTTGTCATCCAAAGATCAATAAAATATTTTAAAAATACCGATTTTGAACTTGGTTGTCGTCCAAAGATTGATAATACTGATTCTAGACTTGGTTGTTGTCCAAAAGCCAGTATGAAGCTGCTAGAAGCTTTAAAAATCTTCTTAAAATGAGGAAACATAAGATATCCAGCTCATGAGAACCAAAGCTTTCTATCCAACAGTTTCGAGTTAGTCAAGGAAACTGTTATGCCCCTAGTTTGTTTGATAACGAAGTCATTTTTAATGCAGTTTTTAGCAAAAATTTAATTGATGATAGTGTGATCATGCCCCCTCGGGAATGAAATCGAAGGAAAAGAATAAAATCCCTCAGTTGAACGAACGTATTACTTGCAGGAAGCGGTTAGGGAAAGAAAGAATGGAGTAGAAGAAGTGAAGGAGCGGGGTTGTGTTTAAGAGTAAACACACAAGTACCAAGTTAATCACATTGAAAATTATGAGTTCGATTTTGTTCCCGATAGATCAAAGATTTCGGGAAGCATGGGTATTAGTAATAAACTTGGATTTCAGATGAATTATAAATAGAAAGGATTTTGAGCTCAAATCCTTATGTTTTTCTTTCAAAAATGCATCATGCAATCTCTAAATGCAACTATATGC
>MU226477.1:2466176-2479700 GCA_018584345.1 Thuja plicata
CCATTATCAAACTGTGTGTTTAAGTAGTACTTGTTCATTCATCTGTCAAACACAGTAAAGATTCATCAATCAGAAAATTAGAATATAAGCAATATGGTGTTCCATGTCTGTGTATTGATAGGATAATTTGTGTATGTTTGTGATCCAAGATGGCCTTGTAGGAATTTTGTTAATGTAAAATGTCATGTCCCTTGTTTGTGAAAATATACCTTTGTTTTGGAAAGTGACATTGTTTTGTAAGTAGCGAGTAACATTGTGTCTGTGAGACAAACCATCCTAAAGAAACCTAGCAACCGCAACTGACTATGCCAACAAAGATGCCCCCAGTGCAGAATGACTTATTCCTAAGATATAAAGATAGACAAATCCCAAGTGAGGATAAGATAGTCATGTAGGAAAAATGAAGTCGGCGTATGAGTACAGGAAAAACGATGAAGGCCTAGTATCAATAGTGTATTGATAGATAGATCACAGAATACAAGTGACGCCTGATTGCCAGGTTTTCACCACTTGGCAAGATCTTTTCTTTCTTTTTTCTACCAAGATGCCTGTTTTACCAGGTGCTCATCAAGGCACTTTTCTCTTTTTCAATTTTTTTGCTATTTTTGCTTTTTTGAATGTTTTTGTAGTATCAAGGCCCCTGTTTACCAGGTTTTTACCAAGGATACCCTTTTTGTAGGACCTTTTCCACTATTTTTAGATTTCTTTAGGATCAATTTTCTGAATGTTTTTAGTATTTTGCAAGAACTATTTGATGTACAGGCTCTTCTAGCCAAACATTAAGCGTAGAATCACTTCAAATGTAGAGTGTTGATAGGAACTGGAAGAACATCTCCCTCAGGTGTAGCTAACTGATAAGCTCCAGTCCCAAAAGTAGCAGTGATGACATAAGGCCCTAGCCAGTTAGGTTCAAACTTTCCTTTCTGCTCTCTGTTAGGCTGGTTCTTAGGATTCTCTTTCAGGACAAGGTCGCCCACCTCAAACTTGCATGGTTTAACCTTCTTGTTGTAACCTTTGGACATTCTTGCTTGGTACACTTTGAGGTGATTGAACGCTTGTTGTCTGTGCTCATCTAGTAGTTCCAAAGAATTTATCTGATCAATGCGATACTGTTCATCAGTAACTAGTCCTTGTAGAGAGATCCACAAAGATGATATTTCAACCTCAATAGGTAGTACAACTTTAGCGCCATAGACTAGAGCAAATGGTGTGGCTCCAGTTGGTGTTCTGATGCTTCTTTTTTAGGCCCATAGTGCCGAATTTAGTTGTAGATTCCAGTCTCTACCAGACTTGCTCACAGTTCTATGTAGAATCTTGAGAATGTTTTTGTTAGATGCCTCGGCCTGTCCATTACCTTGAGGATAATAAATTGAGGAGAAATATTGAGTAATGTGAAACTGTTCACAGAGGTCATCAATGTCTTGGTTTTTAAATTGGCCCCCAGTGTCTATCACAATTGAAGAGGGTATCCCATATCTACAAATAATGTAGTTTAGAATGAACATAGCCACCTATTTGCCAGTGGCTTTGATTAGCGGCACGGATTCGACCCACTTTGTGAAATACTCAGTGGTTGTAATGATGAACTTGTGTCCATTTGAAGAGTTGGGATATATTTGTCCAACCAAGTCAAAGACCCATTGCTAAAATGGCCAATGTGTTATGAAAGGTATTAGTTCTCTGGTAGGAGCATGGATGAGGTTTCCATGTGTCTGGCATTTAAGACATGCTTTTGAAAATTGAATAGCATCTTTCTCCATGGTAGGCCAATAATAGCCTATTCTGAGCAGTTTTTTAGCTAATGAAAAGTCATTCGAGTGTGATCCACATACACCTTCGTGGACGTCTTTTAAAGCTAGATCAGACCCTTCTAGTTCTAAACACAGAAGAAGTGTTCCATCAAGACCACATCTATATAGATTGGTAGTCATGAGTACATAATGCGATGTTTTCCTAATCAGGGATCTTTTCTTGTTTCTAGATAGATTGGCGGGAATGGTTTGGTTCAAAAGATAGGCAATGATACTGGCATATCGGGATTGATCTGGAGTATTTAAGGCATAGATTACCTGGTAGTTTGGATTGGAAAATATGGGATAGGATATTTCTTCCACCAAGAATTCATAGCGAAATTGATGCTCCTCTAGTTGTAACATGGACGCGAAGGTAGCCATAGCATCTGCAACTTTATTCTCTGATCTTGGTATTTGTTCGAAGGTGATGAAGACAAAGTATTTCTTTAAATCATCAATTAGTTGCTTATAAGACATCAATTTTTCATCTCTTGTTTTATATTCCCCATTGATTTGATTGATAACTAGTTGGAAGTCACCATATATGTGTAACTCAACGATCTTCCATTCTATGGCGAGTTTGAGGTCGTTGACCAACGCTTCATATTCTGAGATGTTGTTGGTGCATGGAAACATTAATTTGTAAGATTTGGGAATCTTATATCCTTGTGGAGTAATGAAGAGAACCCCTGCTCCAGATCCTTGTTGAGTAAATGACCTGTCAAAGTACATCTTCCTTGGATGTTCGGTGAGATGCATGATTGTTTCATCAGGAAATTTGATTAACAATGGTGCATCATCCTGGAGTGGTGAATCCACCAATTGGTCTGCAAGTACATGTCCTTTGATAGCCCTTCATTCTACATACTCAATGTCGAACTCACTTAGAATCAGGACCCATTTGGCCAAATGCCCTATTAGTGTTGTCCTGCTCAAAAGATATTTCAAAGGGTCAATCTTAGAAATGAGCTTTACTATGTGAGAGAGCATGTAGTGTCTTAATTTCTATGATGCGAAGACAATGGCTAAGCATGCTTTCTCAATAATTCTATAATTGAGCTTTTAAGTGACCAATGTTCTACTATTGTAGTAGATTGCTCTTTCTTTCTTTCTGTCATCTTCTTGTGCTAGTAATACTCCTAGGGATGTAGCTGTAGCTGAAATGTATAGGACCAATGTTTTTCTGTGAATGGGTGCCATAAGAATAGGTGGAGCCTCCAGGTACCCCTTCAATTCTCTAAAATTTGTTTCACACTGTTCATCCCAGTTGAATGGAACTCCTTTATGTAGCAATTTAGTGAAGGGTTGTGCCTTATCTGCAAGTTGAGACATGAATCACCGAATAGACTGTAGTCTCCCTTGTAGTGTCCTCATTTGACTGATATTACATGGGGGAGTCATCTCTAGAATAGCTTTGACTTTAGCAGGATCAACCTCAATCCCCTTTGTTGATACAATGAAACCTAGGAGCTTCCCTGATTGGACCCCAAAAGCACATTTCTTTGGGTTAAGTCTGAGTTTGAATTGCTCCATTCGGTCCAATATTTTGTGGAGGTCAGCAATGTGAGTACCTTGTTTTTTGGATTTAGCCAATGTGTCATCGACATAATCCTCCATGTTTTTATGCATCATATCATGGAATATGGTTGTCATAGCTCTTTGATATGTGGCACCTGCATTCTTTAACCCAAATGGCATGACGTTCTAGCAAAATGAGCCCCAGGCGCATGTGAATGTGGTTTTCTCTCGATCCTCAGGGGCGATCTTGATTTGGTTATAGCCGGAGAACCCATCCATTAATGAATACATTTGAAAGCCAGCTGTAAGGTCAATGATCATGTCGATGTTTGGTAGAGGGAAGTCATCCTTTGGACATGCCTTGTTTAGGTCTCTGAAGTCTGTGCAGATCCTGATAGATTTATCAGATTTAGAAACATGGACCACATTGGATATCCATCCTGCATAGGCAATGACCCAAATAAATCCTCCTTTTAACAACTTCTCTAGCTCAGTTTTGACCAATAATGCAACATGTGGATGCATTTTTCTAAGTTTTTGTTTCACGGGCTTGATCCTGGGAGCTATAGATAAGTGATGCATAATGAGATTGAGATCTAGCCCTGGCATATCAGTGTAGGACCAGGCAAATTTGATCTTCTTCTCCTTCAGGAATTTTGTGAATTGTTCCTTTTCTTCTTCTGATAGGGATTGTGCTAGATGAACTATCTGAGGATTGTCAATAGTGCCCAAGTTCACTGGCTTTGTTGGTTCAATTAATACTAAAGATCTTTCCTGAAAGTGCTCAGGGAGGATATCAAGAGTCTCATCCTTTGGCACCTCTGAGAGGTTTTCACCATTTGATACGTCATTTTTTTTTACTTTTTTGGGATCTGATACTGCCACCGAGTGGTTTTCACCATCAGTCCGCTTTTTCTTTTTATCTTTCAGCTTGTGACTAAGAAACTTGATATCCTCATGTGACATGTTCTCGCTCCTTGCATTGGTGGAAGAAGGGTGAGTTTCACAAGCATTAAGATAACAAGCCAGGGAGTAGTCATTGGGAAAGTTGAGGACAGGGGTAGGATTTGTTTCCATCCAATCAATTAAGTCTGGATGTATCAATGTCAGTGAGTTAGATCCTGAAAGGACAGCATTGTGTTAGTACTAAGACTAATAACTGACATGACATGGTCTGTTAAGTTAAAATCTTCGCTGTTTAGATCTATAAGAGTGAGATCGTTGTTAAGAGGGTCATTGTCAATTATATATGGAGCAAAATCTAGCGACTCATCAGTAGATAACTCATCATCATCCCTCTGTAAAAGGAGGCTTCTTGCTTGTAGCCTATGAAATTCCTCTAGAGTTATGTATTCGCCAGTGTCTTCATCAATAATCGAAGGAAGGAACTCTTCTTCTATTTCAAGAGGATTAGTGTCATTGAAAGGGATGTTAGGTCATCTACTAGGAGCTGTGGAAGCTGCAAACATGTGAATTGTGTCTATCCCAATTTCTTCAGAAGCAAAAGATAACCGATCATACTCATAGTCATGAGAGTCTGTGACATCATCATCAAATTTGTTCAAATATTCAGCAATGTTTATTTGATGGACTCGGTTAGCTACTTGTAGATCAAAGTGAGGTAGATCTAGGACATGTGTAATAGTGACCAATTGCCCCCAGTTAGGATGTAAATTCTGTGGCTGGGGTTCCTCTTGAGTGATTGTAGCTATGGTGTCTCTGACCTCTTGAATGGGTGGTTGTCCTAGCAAAAGAGTATGAAGATCTTGGGGTACCTCAAAACTAGGTACGTAGCGTTCTCCTTGATATCCAGGATCCTTCATACCAATATGTAACAATCTCTCATAAATCCATGGTCTTGATACTATTTCATCTGTTTTATCACTTTCTGCTTCAGAAGGTGGACTTTGCTTTGGTGTAGGTTTGTTGGGTTGAGTATTAAAGCCCAGTCCTATTTTATCCCTGTTGAGGCAGAACTCCATGGGTATGGGTTCAATGATCCCTCGTCCTGTGTCATTTAGAGGCCCTTTTCCTTTGTATCCAATTTTTTTGAGGAAATCATATCCCTTTCCATACTGTTCTGGGGATATCTTTACATGTTTGACCTCAGAGTCTACTGGTTCTCCTTTGTAAAGCCAATTCAAGACTGTATGTTCTTTTGTGTTATCTAAAGAAGACGTGGATGCCTTTATCATGCCAGTAGCCTTATGTACTTCTGGTTCCTGGACTGTGAGAGGGGTGAATGTTGATGATGGTTTTCCATAGGATCTTGGTGATATTGGAAGCTCTGTCAGCGAGGGAGTCAGGTCCAACTTGTATTCTCCCATACCTATTTCTTGAAGTTTCAAAGTTTTGCTAAAGCCTTTCATGACCATGTCCTTGGTAGTATCAGGAGAACTTGCGTCCATAGCCTCCTTATTGTGTGGGATCATGCTACCTGCTTTGATATTATTACAAGTGTAGTTGGCATCTGCCGAAATCGTCACCTCTATCCCATTATGTGGGAATTTGATGCATTGATGATAAGTGGATGGTACAGCTTTCATCTCATGGATCCATGGTCTTCCTAGTATAATGTTGTAGGCTAGTGGTAGATCCAGAACTTGACATATAAAATCTCTTTTAATTGGTCCAACTCTGACAGGTGGACAAATAATACCTCTGGAGGATCTTTATTCCTCATCATATGCTTTGATGGTTATCTTGTTTCTAGAGTCAATTGTTTTCTCTGAGAGGCCTAGCCTCTTGACTAAGTCCAGTGTATAGATATTCAATCTGGCACCTCCTTCTATCAATACACATCTAACACAAGATCGATGAATAAGGACTTCAATATGGAGGGGTTGATTGTGTGGATGAGTCAATGATTTGTCATCCTCCTCAGAAAAGGAGAGGTAGTGTGGCGCTGAGATATGATTGACCATCACTTGGAACTTATCTATATCTATATCCTTTGGAACATTAGCAGTGTGTAGAGCTTGTTCTAGGATTTCTCTATGCATAGTGGATATTTTGAGAAATTTGAAGATGGAAATTTTGGCAGCAGTTCTTTGCAGTTGGTCCACCAAGTCATATTTTGCTCCAGGGATAGTGACCACATGTTTTGCTCCTATTTTAGAAATAGTGACAATAGGAACCTTGGGTGTGGATGTCGGTTTAGGAGGTCCCTTGATCATGACCTGTGCTTGGCTCTGGGATACAGCGTTTGTGGAGGATGAGGCTCCTTTGATGGTGACCATGTTGACAGATTCATTTTTAATGCTGAGCATATTGATCACATTGTCATTCTGGGAATAGGTGTAGTTTATCTCATTACCTTTCCCCTTGGATGTTTCTCCTTGATTGTAATTAGGGAATGGTTTATTAAATGTTGTGTGATCTTCATTTGTAGTGTGTCCATCCACCTTGATATTACCCCCTTCAATGAGGTCCTGGATAACATGCTTGAGCTTGAGACAATTATTTGTCTTGTGTCCCTTGTTTTTGTGGAAGACACAGTAAGAGTTATCATCCCACCATCTAGGTTTGACCATTGGTTCCCAAGGTTTAGAATCAGGAATCATAAGGACTTTTTTATCCACCAATGTTTTCAAAACTATTTCAAAAGGTTCCCCCAAAGGTGTGAATGTTCGTTGGGGTTTTGAATTCCATGTTCATCCTTTGTCATTATCATTGTTGGCTTTGGGAATGGGAGGTGTTATTTTATCCTCCTTACTTGCTTGCATACCATTGGTAATATTGAATGCTTCGGTTTTAGAATTAATGTTGGAAGCATCAACCACTCCGTCATTGACAAAAATTTTATTTTGTTTCCACCATTTAGGCTTAGAATTGGAGCTACTGCCTTTGTTTTCATTTTGAAGGGTGATCTCCCCCTTTTTGACCATGACCTCTTCGATACAGAGAGCATTCTTAATCATCCTATCGAAGCTAGGAGAATCTTGCATTTGTAGAGCATAGCTCAATTTAGGTATGAGATTATTAACAAAGATCTCCATCTTTTCCATTTCAGGAATGACTCTTGAATATCGTGCAAAGATCTTCCTCCATCTTTGTAGGAAGTGTGTAAAGGATTCTCCTATTTTTTGTTTGGTATTGCAAAGGTCCATCATAGTCACGTCATGTTGGATGTTGTAGGAATAATGTTGTATGAACCATTGCATCAATTCCTCGAATGTTTTGACCTTAGGATTTAATTTGGAAAACCACTCCATGGCATTACCTCCTAGACTTCCTGGAAACAGTCGCATGAGGTACGTGGGTTCATGCATGTACTCAATGCTTAGAGCACAGAATTCTCTTACATGGTCATGTGGATTAGTTTCTCCTGTATATTTGTCATATTTTGACCTTGCCGCATTAGGAGGAAACGAGACCATAGTGATACTCTTGTCGAAATGAAATGGACAAATGGCGTCCAAAGAGTATTTTGTTTTTGGTTTATCCTTCTCTTGTCTGAGGTTTGTGAGCTCGGTTTGCATTTGATTGAGTTGTTTGGTAAGGATAGATATGGGGTTTGGTACCTCCTTTTCTTTGAGATCATTCACATCATAATCCTGGGGTAACTTGACACCCATGGATGCTAAATGAAGGAAGTATTTTTCCTTGTCATCACTTATTATTCGTTCCAACAGCTTGTGGACTCTTTTGCTTTGTTTAAGCTTTTTGTATTCATCTTCAGGGATTTCTTCATCACTATTTGACCCAAACAGATTACATTCAAACCTGGGTCTTTCTTCCTCTTCCATGCCTATGGATTGTGCTTGTTTTCCATCATCATATCCCTCAAAGGCCTTACTCCAATCGTTAGTGTTGCTACCCATTTGAGGTGAATCAAGATCAAATAGGGAATTGCAAGAAGTTTCTCCTTGGAAGTGTGATGTTTTAGGAGGCACTTATGATTCTTCAGTTATGTACTTGTTGCGTCTCATGTTAATCATGAAGTTTGTTTCTCAACTTCGTCAACATTTCCCAATAGTGCTAGCAAGGATTCCAGATCGTTCAAGTGGGCGTGTCTAGGTAGAAGTCACTATTTGTTTGTTGGTGGGTGTAAATGATTCCAGCGTCAGAGGGTTAGAATGCCCTGATAGTGAGCTGGGAACCAAGTTGTTGATAGAGAATGGGTAGACCACACGTATTGAACCAATCGTGAAAGACTGACTAAGCATGCAAGGTAGACATTTTGAAAGTGTTTTGAAAATAACAGCAGGGAGACTAAAAGAGACAATAGGGACTAGCTAAAGAGAAAAAAGGGTACCTAAAACAACTAAAAATTCCTAGAAAAAGCTGCTAGAAATGCCCACTGTCCTGAATGTGATCTCCCAAATACAATCCTCTGACGGAACCAGATGTGATCCTAAATCCTGTATGCGATCCTAAAAGCCTGGATGCGACTATGTGTTTGGCCAAATATGATCTAATACACCAGATATGATCCTAAATACTAGATACGACTCAAGAAATCCTGGATGCGATTTTATGATGGGCTTGTCAGTTTTAGTCAATTTTGAAAAATTTGTTTTTGAGGAATGTGAAGTTGTTTGTTTCCAGATTGCATCAAGGGGTGTTGTGAGACATGAAAAACACTTGTACTCCAAGGTGTGAAATTTATTGATTATTTTGAGGAGCTTATATTTTTAGTGGTCTTTCTGACATGTCAAACAGTTTTGCATTGTTAAAGGGATGAATCAAACACACATCTTTTCCTATTCTCTAGGTAGAGGATGAAAATCTTTGCTCGTTGACTTAGGTACACACTCAAATGCTAATCAGAATACAGCCATCACCAAGCACACAATGGCTCCAGTCATGATGTCATATTAGCCGACTCCAAACGCAAGTGAGGGCACGATATGATGAGTGTCTTGGGGCAATTACTTTTTGCCTTGCACAAAGATTATCACCCTTTTGGGGATGAATCAGGAATTTTTTAAGTTGAGTGTGTTGTAGATTATTGGGCAATCCATTCAAAATTGTCCCCCATAGAATTGCACAAGGCAAAATTCAGGCATATAGCCCTATGGGTACCTGAATATATATAGTCTCGCAAGCAAGATTCAAGAAGCTCCGCTCTATATATACCCTGATATGTTCAAGGAATGATGTCAAATTCTAAAAACAAAACCAGTTCTGTCTTTCGAGGCTATGACTACGAGGAAGCAACTATTTATAGTGAGTTAGAAGGGTCGGCATAAGACCTATCCTCACTTGGGTCATTTTTAAGAGATTTTTTCCTCAACCGAGAGGCCCTCTACTGTTAAAAAGAATGGTAACCAGGATTGGCAAGCTTAGGAGTTCTAGATTTCTGATTCTTTGAAAGAAGAAGAGAATACTCTCCTAGTCCGTGCCATTTTCTCCTCAAGCGCTATAAACAAGGTTCTTTCCCCCAAGCTATGTTGAGCTTGTTTTAATGATTCCTATTTAAAGAAGACAGAAAGGGAAAGTTTGTTTTGTCCAATCAACCACAATGATTTAATGCTTTGTTTTGTTCAATTACTGATTTTCAAAAGTAATTAGATGATTTTGTTCATTGATCCCACATGATTTAGTGCTTTGTGTTGTTCAATTACTTTCCAAAATGAATTAAACTGTTTGTTTGTTTGTTCAGTTACCCCCAATTTTATCACAAATGATAAAACAACTTCTGACTTTCTGATTTTCCTCAAGAGGAAAAGAGCATAATATCTAGTTGTTTTAGCAAAGGGGAGAAATGGTTTTTTTTTTAAGTTTGGAAAACTTTGAAAGGGGTTAGTATTGGAAAACAATTAAAAATCCTGCAACCATACACGTTAGAAATGTCTTCCAACTCCTGAATGAACCTGCAATCACTTGTTAGGCTGTAAGATACAAAAATCACAACTTGTTAGGTTTGTTAGCATCAGAGAAATCAAATGGACAAGCTTTAAATCCAGATACGATCTTAAATTTTCACCATATGCAATGTAGTATCTGGGATACGATCCTATTCTCTGGCTACGGGCCCTTGATGACCAGATGCGAGCCTAAACCAAATACGATCTGGGAAATCTCAGATGTGATCCAAGATTTACGCAATGCGAGGGCGTATCCGGGATGCGATCCTGCAATTGTAAATGTGATTCCGTGTCTGATTCCTAAGCCTGCAAATTGCCAAAAAACATGTTAAAAATGAGGCTAAATTGAAAATTGGCCCCATGGTGGGCACCAAAGATGTGCGTGTGTATTTGAGTACCTATTGAAAACAACACAAACACTCAATAGGTCATTATATTAGTCCAAAAGGGTTAGAAAAGCATGTGAAACTCACTAAAACTGACCTATTGCCTTCTAACTAGAAAGAGTGTAATTCATAACATACTAGCCCTCAGAGTATGCTATAAATTAGTGACCAATACTATTCTAGCATGAAGGATTTAATTCAAATTTAAGCTAAAAAGATGAAAAAGTATGTAATCTAGCTTTAAAAGATGAAACTAAAACAATGCAAAAGCATGGAATGAAGAGTGGAATGTGAATCTAAGATGATTTCAACAGCATAACAATGTGATTTTGATCTAAATGTGAAGGTCTATTTTCTCTCAAAATAGGCTTCTATTTATAGAAGAATGGGAGAGAGAGAGAGGGGGGGGACAAGGTTCATTTATGAATTAAGAGGCTCATAAATGAAGGTGTAAGAGCCATTAATGCAAATGCATTAATAAGGCATGGGAAAGACATAGGTTTAAGGTCTTCATATTAATGAAGGCCTTAATGAAGCATGGGAGGATGGCTTGAGAAGGTGGACCTTAAGAAAGTCCAGCTTGAGAAAGTGGACTTTCTCAAGTGGGTGGAGTTGCTAAGTATTCCTTAATGGAATGTGACAACTTTAGGAGGTGGGTTAGGATTAGATTAGGCTCAGAATTAGATTAGCACAGGTGGAATAGGTTGGGATGGGTTAGAACCCAGGGTAGAAGTGGTTGAGATAGGTTAGGTTAGGGTTTAGGAGAATATTAACTAAATGAATTAAACTTATTTAATTCATCTAAAAATAGGAAACTAATTATTAAAACAAATTAATTGTTTTTTAACAATTAGGAGACTATAGCCATTTTAATTAAATTAATAGGCTAGGAAAATGGGTTATTTTGCAAGTGGATATTTGATTTAGGTATTCATTTAATTATTTTATAATTAAATACTATAGCCATGTTTGATTTTATTTTGATTTGATTGGTTGAAATTGATTTAAATTGTATGGCTATAATAGTTAATATAATTCAGTGATAAAAATCACCTAGGTTGATTTGAAGAATTATGCCAAGCAGTAACAGGGTCATTTGGACATAATCAAGGGTATGATCACACTTAGGGCAAATAGGGTCCATAGTTGGAATAGACCAAATTCAGGTGGTTACAATATTGACTCATAGAAATCCCTAATTAGATTTTCTATAATTATTAAATATATAGCCAATGAGAATGAAGCACCACAACATGATCCAATGAGAAAATTATAATCCATATCCCCTTGATGATGAACCAATGATAAAATAGTGTGTTCCACATGTCCCCTTGTGAATGATCATGATTGGATGATCGTGGATTGATGAACTATAACTGATTGAATGTTTGAAGATGACAAGTTGATGATCACCGAGCTGCAGAAAGTAAATGCAAGACATTAAATCAGTTAATTTATTGAAATGTCATTGATGTCAACTTTATATAATCTGATTGGTCATATAAATATTCTCATAGACTTCAAGAAACCAAAGAGATAAATTTTATTTTATCGGGAAACATATAAAGCCAGTGTACACCGAGTGATAGCAAACACCATCGGACAGTGCACACCGACGGACAGAGAACCCCGAGAAGTCATAGTGTATACCGAGCACCACAACCCCAAGCATAACTAGAGTGAACCCTGAGCAATTAAAAGTGTTGACCAAAGGACAACACTGATGGACAGTATTGATGCCCAAGGACAACTAGAGTCAATGACCAAGCAAACTAAGAGTTGATCACCGATCAGAACTGGAGTTAGGAAAATTAAAAAACACTTAGTTGGCAGGAGCTAAAGATAGAGTTAACTGATTGATAACATTGTTTTTATCGACCAGTTAAATAGTAGATTTAAATCTATGTTTATTCCCAGTTGTCAAGGAGAAATCTACGGGATAAAACTAAAGCAAAGCTTTAAAGATTAAAGTAAATGCATGGAGAGACTTGCGGATCAAGAAAGAAACTACGCCAAGAACGAGAAACACAAGGAGATGAAACGGTGGAATCATGTCTATAAAGATACTATTAATTCATTATGAAAATGAGGAATGTTGAAGATAATTCTGGTGAAGATAGAAGTCTTCATGCAGATCTTATCATACAGGCTGAAGAACAGATCCAAGAATTCTGCAGACACCGAGCAACAGAGAAGCAACAGCATTCACCGAGAATAAAAAAGTGGAGCAAAGGAATTAAAGGGAACATTTATTAGAAGAGGTATTATGGACTTACAATAGATTTGAACATCTTCAAGATTAAGTTGTATTTATGAACAGATCATATACTATTTTAGTTTAACCATTGATTCAGAAAATCTCTTAACCGAGTGGGATTTAACCATCCTTAATATATTGAGATACATCCCAAGGAGTATCAAAAGTTTTTCATGTTGATAGCATAGTGAATTCTAGGTCAAGTGATAAACTTTTAGTTTTAAATCCTCTAACAGGGTCACACTTAACAGTGTGTTTGTAACCTTTAACAGGGTTGGCTCTTCACCGAGCTCACTTCAGAAGAGTGAAAATTTTGGGTTGTCGGTCCCAAGTGCTTTTTCCCTTAATAGGGTTTCCACATTAAAAATTCATGTGTCAAATGTGTATATGGTTCATTTATTTGATGTTTTTCTTTACACATTACTAAAATAGGATTGATCGATAAACACTAAGTTTATTTAACGATATTTAGTAAAGGCTAAGAAAATATAAATTGTTATTCGGTAAAGCTTAAGAAAAGGATAAATAGTGCATTCACCGAGAAGTATATATATGGTAGATTCACACAAGGCATACATCTTGTAGGATAGAAGATAACTAGAGTTTTTATATTCATGATATAAGTTTTGGTTGGATTATTGGATTAATTTTTGAGGCCATTGATTCACCCCCCCCCCCTCTCAGTTATTCTAACAATTGGTATCAGAGATAGTGTGTTTGGAAGAGAGTTTCAAGACTCAAGCTAAAGATCACAAGAT
>MU226477.1:2485594-2504265 GCA_018584345.1 Thuja plicata
TGGAATCTAAATTAACAGAAGCAAAGGATAAGATTGATAAACTTCACACAAGTTCTGATTCACTTCAATCTCAGCTCAATGCACAAAAGAAAAAAGGTGACACTACTGGTCTTGGATTCAGTGTAGCTCAAATTGAAGTCAATACATTGCAAGAAAGAAAGAAACCTCATGAAGCATCTTTAGAAGCAAATGTTGAAGAGATTAAAATAGATCCACCTAAAAGGGAAATCAAGCAAATTAATAGAACTTGGTATGCATGTAATAAACATGGTCATTTGGCAAGAGATTGCAAAGAAGTAAGACCTTTTAATGGTTATTGTTTATCCTGTAATAAGTTTGGTCACAGGGCTATACATTGCAGAACAAATCAAAGAAGAATGAATCAAAACAATCAGAGAAATCAACCTCAAAAGAATCTGCAGAACACTACATGTCAGATATGTAACTACAATGGACACACAGCAAAGCAATGCAGCATGATGAACAAGAGCATCAGACCTCCTATCATTTGTCACACATGTGGAAAGGCAGGACACATCTCAAGGTTTTGTAGATCCAAAACTCAAAAGCAAGATGAACTTAAGAAATCACTATTTGAAGAGAAAGGAGAAGTCAATTTTGTTCAATCAAATGAAGATTCAAGAAAAATTTGGGTTGAAGTAAAGAAGGACAATGATGTTGACAAAGTAGTTGATGCATCCACAGTGGATGTGCCCTCTACTTCTGCTTGAATAGACCTTCTTGGTCTTAGGGGGAGCTATTCTAGCTCAGGACCCCTGCGCGGTTGGTATACTCACCTCTGAGTATGTGCCTATGAAATCATGGTTATTAGCACATAATATTTCTATATGCATTCACGCATTTTCTAAAATGCATCAGGATCAAAGTTTAAAAATCTTTGAGTAATTTGCGTACGATTGCAAACATTAAATGCGATAGATTGTATAAAGGAAAGAAAGTATTCGATCTTCTTCACACTTTCATTCGAAGAGAATAGAATTTGGAGAGCATTGGAGCACTAGACATCAAGGTACAAATGCATAACATATTTGGAAGTTAAGAAAATGGATAAGAAGTTTGGAAT
Source organism: Thuja plicata (assembly GCA_018584345.1). Lineage (NCBI taxonomy): Eukaryota > Viridiplantae > Streptophyta > Pinopsida > Cupressales > Cupressaceae > Thuja > Thuja plicata. Next base: position 2,486,679 of record MU226477.1, read on the forward strand.
GGAACCCTAGCAGTCATGCCATTTTGAAATTTCGTGAAACCCTATTTAAGTAAATTCCAAGTAAGTATGGCGACTCCAGTAGTGTTTGATATAGCAGAAAGGAAGAGATTTGTATTCAAGAAGCATCCATTCAAGTCCATACTAGATGATGTGGAAGGGGCTTTCTCCAAAACCCCGCTAGGTGTTGTTCACGTGGAAGATATCCGCGCGTATATTTACTGTAAGAAGGAAACAGTAGGAGATGTAAAAATAGCTACTCATATGGCATCTATGATGAAACCTAACTACACATTCAAGGATGAGTTCACACACTTGATTGACAACCTTAATTTCAAGTACTCTAATGCGCATGAGTTTGATGAGCCAGAATGGGTGAAGATTTTGTTAAACAGAATACATGATGATCTTTATTGGATTAGTGAGGTCCCTGTGTGTATCACCACAGACCTAATTCATGAATTAACTGGACTTCCCAAGACTGGACAACTCTTTCCTACTAGAAAGGATGTCAAGAAGCAAATTGAACAAGTTTGTCTATCCAGAAGTGACAAGCGTGGAATGACAGTTGACCCTATCAAAGAAGATGACATAAAACTTTTGACAATGATACTCGGGTATAATTTTCAGCAAGCAAGCAAATTGAACAGTGTCTCTGCAGCAACAGTCCTAGTAGCTATCAGAATGGTGAAGGATAACACTCAATAAAACTTATGTGAGATCTTGCGCGATCAATTGATTGACAACATTCGAATCATCAAGCATGACAGGAGCAAGACATTCAGGTTTGGATCCTTGATCATCTATTTGTATTTCCATATAGTTGGAAAGGTTGCAAACCTTTACCTAGACAGGAGCAAACCCACAATGTCTTAGATATCACTCAAGGTCACCTTAGAGAGCAGTGCAAGGGATGCCATGGATATGGATATAAAGACATTCAGGATCAAAATGCAGAATAGGTACATATTATCTGAGAAGATAGTTGACAAATATAAGGATACCATATGTTTCATTGTAGAAATAGATTGCACTTGCATGGAGGCAGTTGAACCTAGAACCAAATGGATTCATCCTCTTGGTTATGAAGTGGAAGAACATGTGCTAGAAGGATATGCGCAAGTTCTATTATCAGCGCCCAAAGATCCAAATGAACCTAGATGGGGCACTTACAGAGAGAAGACCAATGAATTGGATACTATCTTACACAGTGCTGATAATAAAAGGAAAGCTTCCAGAATTACATCTAACATACTAAAATTTCATGGAGTCACTCAAGAAGATCTTGACAAAGCCAGAGATGCCAAGATAGAAAAAGAACTTGAGAAAGCTGAATAGATCCAGAAGAAGAAGAAAGTAGAGAGCACCTTTGCGCCCTCTACCACCATTGACTTAGATTCATCTTCATTGTCTACACCAAGCAAGAAGACTAGAAGAAGAAAATAGGCGCCCACAAATCACCCATCCTCAAGGAACACTTGGAGCAAAGCAAAGAATACTCAAGCTCCTCCTGAGGTAGGATTTAGACCTAGTCTAAATGTTTTGAGGAACAGGATTGTTAATGAAGGGAGATTAGATACACTTTCTAAAGTCTATGACAAGTATCAAGAAATTGATAAAACTAAGATACACTCTATGATCATATCTCATATGATCAAGTTCAAGAAGACAGTTCTTGAACTCAAGACAGTGATACCGGATCAGTTATGGAACCTATTGGAGATCATGAAAAGACATGCAATTGAGGAAGATATGAGGATAAGAGAAGAAACATTGGATACTCTTCTCCCTGTATGCTCGCATGATGAGAAGGCTATATTATTAGATCTAGTGAATCCTCATCTCTGAACTAAGACAAGGACCCTACAAATTATGAACAAAGAGTATGAGCAGATAGGTAAGGAGACTAAAAAATCATTTGCACAAGTGTTTATGGATAGAAACGTGTATCCACCAATGGTGCCTACAGAAAAAGTTACTCCAACTCCTCCCAAACAGACTACAGAACCAGTGATTCAGATTGCGCCTATGACAGGTCCACAGGTCTCAGCGCCACAGTAACAATACTTTCTGATACAGAAAAAGAATCAGAAGATACCATAGTGGTTGATAACATCAAGATATCAATGACAGCATCTGACAAGGACATGGACACAGTTGATAAAGCATTTGTAAGCACTGAAGAAATATGCACTGATGATACCTCTGCACAACAAGATGAAGTTCCCATCAATGATCAAATTGACATAGATGAAGAAAAAGGTACTCAAGATGATACTCAAGGTGATAAGATACCAATAAAAGAGATACCAGTAAAGGTTGAATGCGTGGATAACAGTTAGAGCACTATATTCTCACCATCCACTCAACCATCTACCTCATTGTTGTCAAGGTTAACTCCTAATTCAACAAGTTTGGATGCATGGGGAGAAGAAGACCTAATCAAGATCAGCGTTCTTGCTATGGAAAAGGCAAAAGAAAAACAAGTGATGAGGAACCCTCAATTTTTGGAAATAGTGAACATTTTGAATGACTTAGTGTCTGCTAATTAGAAAGTAGCCAAAGTCCAATCAGTTGAAGAGGTGGACAACATTTTGAGAAATTTCAAATTACACTTTATAAGCTTAGTAGATTCAGCTACTAAGATTGTTGAAGATGAATATAAGGAGAGACTAAATGATCTAGTCAAGAACTTTACCTTAGACTTGAACTCCTTAAAGATTGGACAATCCATACTGAAAGAATTGGCAGATAAAGGCAAGAGAGTCATAGCAAACTGCATGGACAGAGTGAAGCTCACCTCTGAGCACACCAAAAAGGTAGAAGAGGCAGAGTTAATGATAGATAGCATAAGACAATTAGTTGAAACTTCCACGTAAAATATGAACATTTGCAATAATGTCTATCAAGGATAGTTGGATAAAATTGAGAAGGCAAAATTGGAAATCAGCAAGATAAGGATAAGACAAACCCAGTTGAGAAATGCACTTGCGCCATCTCTAGCAGTCTTAATTGAGAACATCAAATAGATTGATGAAACCATGGTGACATATGATCAAGGTCCTTGCATGGACCTGATGAAAATGGAGAAATTGACATGTGCTCTATGCACGCATCTACAAACTATTGATGCAATGAAGCTATTTTGGCAGAAAGAGATCCAATCTCTTCAAATTGTGTACCGTGGAGTTTATATGGAGTAAGTATACAGAAGAATTACAATTTTTTGTACACCTTTGTCATTAATGTCAAAGGGGGAGTAATATAGAATGTGTATATGCAGAGAAGTATATATATGATGTTATACAGTCACTTTTTGTGTTAAGTCATTTTGAGTAACTTGGTCACATTCTTTTGTTGCCATAAATGAAAAAGGGGGAGATTGTTGGCAAGTTGACTACCTAAGGATGCATGACTCATTTTGTGTTGTCATCATGGAAACAAATTCATTTTTAGTTTATGTCATGAAAGACAAAATGACTAAGTAAGGAAAACAGGGCAGATAGAGATACTCAGCGATCAGCACATCAGCGCACGTGAGAGAGATCGATTTAGCTTATGTGCATTTAGATATAAGTTGTATGACACATGTACATGCTACATCCAGACATGCATAGTATGGAACTACAGTACGGAAAAGTTACAAGCAGATCAATAGACCAGCAGTCCAGAAGGTAGAGCATGCAAGCCGACTAAGTGTTTTGATCAGCGTGTGTTATTTTGTAATGTAATGGCTAAGCGCCTTTGGTTATATGATTTTAATAATGTAATTAACATTTTATTAAACACGCTTGAGCCGACTTGTTCGGAAGCGTTGTATATTTTGTTTTAGGGCCGACTAGTGTTTTGTTTTGGGTCGCGCCTATTCGGATTTGAAGATATAAGTATGTAATGTAAAGATATATTACAAGAATTGATTATAATGTAAGAGGAAGATACAGAAGAGAAGTACAATGAATTCAGTATATGATATAACTCTTTAAAAGAGTAAGAGCATTCGCGCATACACAGAACTAATCAGACAGCAGTGTCATCACAGCACTTCATTTTGATATACTTCATATCATCTTTCAGAAGGTTGTAGCCTTCATCTTATTGGGCAGTGAGCCATATACCTTTAAAAGAGTTTTTTAAAAGACTCCTAACAGGGTCAGACCTTTAACCAGGTCATTGTACTCATATTGTAAAGACTGCTTCTAACAAGGCAAAGGAACTCTCACAAGTTCATTATACTTAGTACAATATTTGTGGGTACTAATTCGCACCGGGGTTTTCCTCTGATCAAGGTTTCCCCGTAATCATATCATGTGTTATGATTTATTATGTTAAGCTTCATTCTATGTATGTTTGATTTATGTTTAAGTTGCTGAAAAGTAATTAATAGACAAACACTGATTCACCCCCCCCCCCCTCTCAGTGTTTTTAACAATTATATCCATATGAAAGATCTATCACAATCATCCAAAGGGAGAGAAAAGAGAAATATCCATCAGGGAGAGGAACAGTCAAAGGGAGAGAGATTCAAAGAAACAACCATCCATCAAAGGGAGAGAATTAGAGAAAAGTTGACACTACATATCTATCCAAAAAAGGGAGAAGAGATTCTACAAAAAAGGGAGAGACAGAAACAGAAGCAAAAGACATAATTGCTACATATATCTACTGAAGGGAATAAATGAAGAAAAGCACTCTACAAGAATCAAATCTAAGATAGAAGAGCTTATCGAGAGTCAGATATTTACATTAATTATAGAACAATAAGTTTAGTATGTTATGGCATGTTTTACATTACATAATTCATATTGAGATGATAGTTTGTTGCCATCAATGCCAAAGGGATATATTGATGAACTATAACTAATTGAATGTTTGAAGATGACAAGTTGATGATCACCGAGCTGTAGAAAGTAAATGCAAGACATTAAATTAGTTAATGTGTTGTATTATCATTGATGTCTACTTGAGATAATATGATTGGTCATATAAATATTCTCATAGACCTCAAGAAACCAAAGAGATAAATTTTATGTTATCGGGAAAGATATAAAGCCAGTGTACACCGAGTGACAACAAACACCATCAGACAGTGCACACCGACAGATAGAGAACCCTGAGAAGTCACAGTGTATACTAAGCACCACAACCCCGAGCATAACTATAGTGAACCCCGAGAAATTCACAGTATTAACCGAAGGACAACACTGACGAACAGTATTGATGCCTGAGGACAACTGGATTCAATGACCGAGAAAACTAAGAGTTTATCACCGATCAGGACTGGAGTTAGGAAAATGACAAAAACATTTAGCTGGTAGGAAATAAAGATAGAGTTAACTGATTAATGACTTTGTTTTTATCAACAAATTAAACAGAAGATTTAAATCTATTTTTATTCCCAGTTGTGAACGATAAATCTACAGGATAAAACTAAAGCAAGGATTTAAAGATTAAAGCAAATGCATGGTGAGACTTGCAGATCAAGAAAGAATCTACACCAAGAACAAGAAATACAAGGAGATGAAATGGTGGAATCATGTCTATAAAGAGATAAGTAATTCATTATGAAAATGAGCAATGCTAAAGATAATTCTGGTGAAGATAGAAGTCTTCATGTAGATCTGATCATACAGGCTGAAGAACAGAGCCAAGAATTCTACAAACACCGAGCAACAAAGAAGCAACAGCATTCACCGAGCAGAAAGAAGTGGAGAAAAGGAATTGAAGGGAACATTGCTCAGAAGAGGTATTATGGACTTACAATAGATCTGAATATCTGCAAGATTAAGTTGTATTTATGAAAAGGATAAATAGTACATTCACCGAGAAGTATATATATGTTAGATTCACACAAGGCATACATCTTGTAGGATAGAAGATAACTAGAGGTTTTATATTCATGATATAAGTTTTGGTTGGATTATTGGATTAATTTTTGAGGCCACTAATTCACCCCCCCCCCCCCCCCCCTCAGTTATTCTAACATGGATATGTCAACTTGGAGCTTTCTAGTTGGTTGAATGATGACTAGATGCCACCTCAAATTTATCGTCATTTATCCTTGTTTCAATTTTTCTCCTCCATCCTCTTTCTTGAGGAAATTCTCTCATTGAACTTGTCCTTGAAATTGTTCTTGATATCTCAATTTTTATGAAGTGATGGGTTTCCTCTATTGATCATGGACTTGTAAATCTTCATGTCCTTGTACCCTTCATGATGATAACCTTTCTTCATTTGTATATGTGTTCCTCCTTAGCTTTAATATTCCTTTAGCCTTAATACCTCATAGGGAGAAATTGGAGTCCCTTATAACTTTTCCTTGAATTGAATCTCATTTGAAATTGATGTAAATAGGGACAATTTGTTCTCGATATAAGATAGTCCTTATTCTTCATACATTTTATCAAGTGGAAGGTTTCCTTGCATAGAGATACATGAATGTCCTTGAATTGGAACTTGAACTTTTCCATGGATTCCTCCTTGTTTTCCCAAATTCCAAACTTATCTACGTCTCTGCTTGATGAAGGTTTGATCTTGTATCCTCTAAGTCTCCTCATCTTCTTCCCTGCATTGTCTTGAAGTATTGTCCCACTTTGAACTTGATCACTTTAGGCCAATCCTCCTTTATTTTTATCCTTAGCCTTGAGCTTAAACTTGTCTTCCACCTTTTTTTTTTTGCTTCCTTACAACTATACATACCTTTGATCTAGACATGATTCCTAGTAAAAAGCTTGAAGTTAGCATTTTGTACTGGATTAAATAAAGGGACTAATTTAAGGCCTTTCTAACCTTTTATTTTATCCTTAAACTTAATTCCAAGAAATATAAAATTTACACTTATAGACTTCAAATAAAATGTGAAACTAAACAAAGTCTGAAGACAATGTACTACTAAACAAATTAACCTTCAATTGCCTCAATTCTACAAAGAAAATTAGAATATTAAAGCCAAAAAATTTAACAAACTTTTGAAGACAAAGTTTGAAAACTAAGTCCAAGAACTTAGTCTGTAGATGAAGCCTGCAACAAGATAAAACTAGACTTCAAGATCTTGCAAACCACTTTTAGATGACCAAAAAATTATCCTCAAAATTGAAATATCATACTTTTCTATAAAAGTATAAACTTTGATTTTCTAAGGACTGTATAATAAGTCTGAAAATGTTGTCAACTCAGTCCTAACAACATGTAAAATGCATTTCAAATAATGACCAAGGATTACCACATGAGGTTGAAATCCTATTATGAGACAAAATAGGAGAAACAATTCACCTTTTACCATAATATGAAATTCTGATTTCTAAAGACAAATTCTAAAACATACCTTCCTTGGATGATTTTTCCCTCAAAACTTGATGTTTTTTGCACAAGAAAAAGTCTCTAAGACTCATCAATGATCCTTTATTCAATTGGACAAGCTACAAATTTATTATAATTTTGCGAAAATCACCCCTATTAGGAGAATTTTCAAACTTATTCTGAAAACTAACACTTTTCAAGATTGATTGGGGTCTGGGAATTTAGATTTTATCCTTCCAAAAAGGTTTTCCATGAATGTAAACAAGTGTAAATTATCTCGTAGATTCCTATGGATTTTTTTTAAAAAAATTGAACCCCTCACGTATGTTCATATTTTGAGTCTGTAGACTTCATACTTACAACCCTCTTGGTTTCCTTCTTTTGATCTTGGAACCCTGGTTTTATCCCTCAAACCATATGCAACAAGCTTCCATGTTACTTGGTGGCTAAAAAAATCCTAATATTTTTTTATGAAAATCGCACCTAGAGGAGACGTTTCGAATTTAAATCTGAAACCATTTGTATTAGATCATCAACTCATCATTTGGGTGCTTGTTATGGCCTTGAAAAAATTTTGATTTGTCTCCTTCACCACTAACTTGCAATTTGATTTCTTTGGCCACCTCTAATATTTCCTTCTTTTTGTGTTTGAATTCCATCTCTCCACCACCTTGGATGATTTTCCTATTGACTCTTTAGCCCTTGCTTTGACCAATTCTTGACTATGAAGTCAATCCACCATTCACTTTGCATTTATTTATTTTTGTTGCAAGTTCCTTTAAAGGATTTTTTTATCTTGCATCTCCTCCACACAACCAATGTGGGATTAAAATTTCATTGTAAGAATTAATTTTGAGAAGTTGAATGCAGCCCCTTGGTATTCATGTAAAATTGGAAATCTATTGATTATTTGATTTCTACCTCCAATCCTTCAAATTGTTTATTTTCTTCAAATTTATCTTTGTTTTTCATTTGATTCTAAAGGTAGGTTTTCTATTTGAAGGAGAACTGCTTGCATTTTCATGGATTTTTGTCTTCATCCATTCAACTTCATGAGGCTGGTAGAAAAAATGACCTCCATGAGGATAAAAAAAAATATGTAATATTTCCCCCTATGAATTTGTCTAAGTATCCATAATAGAGAATCGATTGGCAAGGGGATTATCACATGTTATTTCTAATTCCAAGTCAATCAAATATCATTCCACAAGAGGGAAAATTGATCCTCATGTGGATAATTGGGATCCTTAACACTTAGCATTTTTTCTTTAATCCATCTCCAAAAGGGGAATTTTGATCTTCATCTGGACTCTTTCTTATTCCTTTTTCATTATCTATAAGGGAAAACTCAACACCTATAAGAATAATTTTAACCCCCATACTTAACATTTTTCATTCATACATAATATCCTTCAAGGCAAAATCGATCTTGATATGGACTTGGGGAGATTTCATGTTCATCTAGACAAAGGAAAATTCTTCTTCCATTGAGATTTTTCTTACTTTGGAGCTCAAATTTTTTCTAATTGTTGGATAGTGGAAAATCCATCTTCATCAGGACAAAGGGTTAAATCCATATCCATAAGGACTTGGTAATTCCCTTAAATTTCTAGGTGTAGAGCCCAATGGGAAATCGATCCGCATCTGGACTCTTCACTTTGTTCCTTGTTCTCTATATCTAGAAGGGGAAAATCAACCTTCGTTTGGACAAATTTTCCCAAAACTTAGTTTGTTTTGTTGCAAATACCAGTGTAAAATTGATCCCTATCTAGATTTTCATTATTTTTTAAGGGGAAATTCTTCATCCATCAGGATTTTGTGCATTTTGAGAGTGGGTATTCTATTTCCATCCAAATTTTGACCATTTTAAGAGTAGAAATTCTATTTCCATTAGGATAAAGTGCAATTTTGGAGTGAAAGTTCTATTTCCATTGAGGATTTATGCATTTTTGTACATAATATTGATTTTCTCAAGGTTTTTTCACATTTTAACTATGGAAAAAAAAAATTATAAGGATTTTAAAGCCCTTATGCATAACATATGTCTTTATAATGTGTTTTGGACTGTTTGTCTAGCCAAAATATTAATGTAGTTAGGAATTTATCTCAATCCATTGCAACTCGACCCAATGTAACCTTAATCTCGACACTCCAATATGCATTTGCAACCTGACAATTTGATCACTTGACCAGTCCAATCCTCTTGAGTTATGAACTACTATAACAACTACCAAAATATAACAACCATAAGTGAAAAGAGGGGGGCCCATTTTCAATGGGGCAATGGTGTGAAAACCTCGTAAAATTTGGCTACTCTATTGAGGAGATGTTCCTAAAATTTTCAAGAATAAAACTTGTTTGGAACCAAGAACCTTTAATTAATTTTCTTTTCACCTATCAAACGACTAGGAAATGCACTCAAATTTAAAGGAATGATAAATTAGGCTAAGAACCTTAATCTTTAGTTACCCGCGTGTGTGCAAGTGTGTCTATTTCATGCTCACAAGAACATCAAAAGTCCCTAAGATTCAATATAGTTATCTAGTTGACATCCATTCTCCATAAGCATCATGGATAAAGCCTCGTTGCCAGTCATGTGTTCATAGCCCAAACGATGTTATTATTGTGATTTCACGATGAACATTTCTCTAATTAAGACACATTTTCATTAAATAATACCTATAGAGATATTTGCACAACTAAAACCAAAATTACTTAAAATTTTATTTATTTTTTCTCATTTTTTAAAGATTCGGGTTGGAGAGTCGAATCTGAGATCAATGGGGAGGATACCCACTGCCCAAACCAACTCACTTCCCTACCATCAACACTTCATCCAATATTAACATTTCATGTTGACTTATAAGATGTGAAGCTTATAATGGGTTTGGAGAAACCACGGTAGTACTGAAGTAGGCGTAAGATCTTTCACTAATTCCAACTTCCCTTTCAAAGACTTCTAATGATCTGGAGCAATTAAGTGTGATTAAAATTTTGTAACTAAAATACTTAGGTGCTCAAAACACAAAGACTGAATCCATTCCAAATTTAGTACAAATCCTTTTTGAAAGACGATTTATTAAACACAATCTCCAATTTGATAGATCCTCACAAAGAGCTATTCAATAAATAGACCAAACGCACCCAATATGGGTATGCCAAAGTGTTTTTTAAGAATATATCACCTTTGTCACAAACGGGATCCCTCTATAATATAACCTATTAAAGAAAGGAAGCCTAAACTAAAACCACTAAGCCTAAGCCAACTAAACCTAAAGAAAACTAAACCACTAGGACCAAGTGATCCTAGACAGACCTAAGACAACTAGACTACACCCAAACTAACTTGAGCCAAGAAAATCAAAACAAACTGATGAACTAAAGCAACCTAAAATACCTAGCGATTAACTAACAATTAAGACTGTAGCCACTAAAGATCTCAAGTCAAATGACCTAATGAAAACTAATCATCTATTTCCCAAGACACCTAAACTAAAACGAATGAAAGGAAACCTATTCTACCTATGTACAAAAGGACTCTAAAGGAAGTCCTAAGTTTGGAAGTAATTATTGAGGAATTTCTCATTGATGGGCAATGGGACATCCTCTCCAATCAACATTTTAAGGCTAAATGCATTCTCTCCCAAAATCTCAGAAATTTGACACAGACCTTTCCAAACTTTGTCAAATTTGTCATGATCTCCTTGTTTTTCATGTGCTTTGTCCAAGTAAAAGACTAGGTGTGAAATTCTAAAGCCCTTGATCCTGACTTGTTTGTCAAACCATATTTTCACTACTCCTTGATGTTTCATAAATTTATCTAGGGCTTCATCTCTCTTCTGATATAGTTGCATAAGTTGGGACAATCTCTCTTGGACCCTATCCTCATTTTTAAAGTAATCTTGCATAAATTGCAAGGTTAGGATTTTCAATTGGAATGTGAAGACTGCATCGTGTCCATACACCACATGGTATGGGGGGTCCCTAAGGAACTCTTGATTCATGTTTTGTCTTCCCAAATGGAAAAATTCAAATGCATGTTCCGATCCATTGGATTCTTGTTTAACAACTTCTTCATGACACTTACCAAATTTGTATTGGTCAATTCAGGTAGGTCATTTCCCTGAGGATAATAGTTAGATGACAATTTCAATGTGTTGGTGTAATTAAATATTCAATAATTACACTTTACTTAAGCTTACTTAGGACAATGCATTTCATAGTAGTTTTCATAGGAGACACTTAAGAGTTTGAACCTATATTTGCACATGGAGTAGGAGAAATTCCAAAATTCCACTTCAGGTGGTGATTGTTGTTATCACATTTCACTTTATGTGTGAGATTCACCTTTAGTGCACATATCACAATATCATCCTCCACATGTTGCACATACATCATTGTATAATGAAAGATGATCCACCTTGTATTAATATCATTCTAGCATCTTAATGAAAGTCTTGTCATTCTCTTGTGGAAGTTATCTTGGTCTTTCATTTGATCGAGTCATATGGGCCAGCCGTGCAATTGACAGAGACAGGTTCTATCTATCCAAGATGTAGGCAAAAATGACCCGTTAACCAACTTCTGACAATTCTCATACACCACTGATCCAAAAACACCAACCACCACCATTGGTTACCCTATGCGCATGCATCTACATATAAATATAGGGAAATCCCCCTTCCCCCAACTAATGTGGGATAATCCCACTTAGGAGCCACTGACCGAGTCACTGGCAGCACACCACTTAGGAGCCACCATTCAAGCCACCGCCTATCTGCGGCTCCTACACCTCTCATCTACAACAGGAGACATATGGACCATAGTGATGGTGTCATGCGGTAAGTTTTAGAATGACACGTGGCAACCGACCACATCATCAACCCAATCAAATGTATGGTTTCCACATCAGCACAACCACATCAGCGTACATACAGGCCTATGTTTTTTGACAAGTGAATTCTTAAAACATTAAAATCAATGCCTATTTGCACGTCATTTGTAGGATTATTTTCTTTTTTCTATGACAACCGTCAAATTTAGTGTCAATTTTTGTTGACATCAGCGTAGGGTTTAAATTTTCTTCTTTTACCATTTGAGGTTTTGATTTTGCAGTTAAAGTTCAGAGGCTCAAACTTGCTCAATTTAATTCCTTTTTTTGAGAAAAAAAAATTAATTTCGAGTAGAATTTTGTGAATTTTCTAGTGGTGGTATTAGTTTCTGATTTTGGTGTTCATATTGATCTGAAATTGTAGTTTTTCATGGTTGTACCTATCTAATCCTACTTTTTGCAACTTTTGGGGCTTTGTTTGGGCACATATGGTAATTTTTTCAGGGGTTTTTTTTAAAGTGTGTAATTTATTGTATACTTTCCATATTTTCTATCAGATTGCAGTCATTTTGAGTGGACATATCACTTTCAACATTTGGTCCTTTTTTGGGCCTATTTTATCACTTGTTATACTTGGATCTCAGTTTTATTGTTTTACATCAGTGATTTGAAGGGGTAATCTGTTGTTCTATTATACTCTTTGGTTATAACATGGATTTTTCAAAATTTGCACTCCTAACTCTATTTAACTATCATGAATGGAAAAAATCAATTAAAGATTTGTTGTTACATGTGGGATATCATAGAATCACTTTTGGTCATGATCCAGAACCTTCCACGGGTGCTACAGAAAGGAGAAAATGGTTTGAAGGAAGGGATAAAGCTCTTGGAACTCTTAGATTATCTATCTCTCTAGATTTGATATATAATATTGCATCTTACACACATCCTCATGATGTTTGGACTATGATGGAGGGACTTTTTGGTAATCCAGATAGAATGAGAAAATTCAAATTGGAGAATGAGCTAATAAGTCTAAATTCTAGTGATTTTGAAATTATTCAAGACTTTTTCTCTAAGTCCAATTCTATTAAATTGGAGCTTTCTAATTTTGGGATTACAAAAGAGGGTGAACAATTTATCTTATCTATTCTTTCAAAGCTAGGTCCTGAATATTTAATTTTTGTTTCTACATTCTTTGCTACTATGGATGCTCTTGGTAGTGCATACAAAATGCCTTCTTTTGATGAATTCGCAACTCAACTCACAAGGGAATAAGAAAATTTGGCACACATGGGTCGATTGAATCCTTCAAAGCCTCATACATTTCTTGCAAATGACTCCTCTCCAAAGGTTTCCAATGGAAAAGGAAACAAGCAACATAAGGATCCTAAGCATTCTGAGAAAAGTGATAATTCTCCTTCACAAAATACTCCTGAGAACAAGTCCTCTTCAAGAGAGGAATCATCTAAAAGGAAGAAGGGTACATTTGCATATTGTAAAATGAAAGTACATGATGAGAATAAGTTTTACAATAAGAAGATTGATGAACTTTCCTTTCTTCTTCAAAAGAACAACATCAAGCTTCCCTCACTAGCGTCTCCTATTTCTTCTTCTTCATCAAATTTGGCAGCTTTGTCTACACAACCAGGAACTAAATAATATTAACATGGAAATAATGAAGGTAAAGGTCAAGCACTCATGGCTTATATACATCCTGAGCAAGGTAAATGGCTTCTTGATTCAGGTGTCTCTCATCATATGGCATCTTCTATGGATATTTTTTCTACTATTGAGCCTTTTAATTCTCCTAATATCTTGATGGGAAAAAATACATACATGAAGGTTTGTGACAAAGGTAATATTGATATGGGAGAGGGGACATTTAATGATGTTATTTGTGTACCATCCTTGATCACTAATCTCCTTTCTATTTATCAAATTACTCATGGCGGACAAGGTAAAATTATTGAGTTCACTGTTGATTATGTCAATATTAGGGACATGGAGACTAGAGATGTCATAGCTATGAGGGTTGTTGATTATGCATCTTTCTTGTATTCTTTTTCAAATTTTGTTGTCGATGATGTTCATGATGTACCCACCCTTCTACCAAGGGTGAATTATGTATGTGAGGAGAACTTTGGACATTTGAATCATTGTTTTCTTGAGACAAGTGTTGAGCTTCCTACTCCTCCACCTCTTTCTTCTTTGTACATGAGTGCTACTAATCAGCAGGATGATCCTAGTGCTTCAGATCTTGCAGTGTGGGATGACTACTTGGATGAAATTTCAACATTATTTGTTGAGTCTTGTTGGAATGAGGGAGAACGCTAAGATGGGGTGAATCAGGGTTCAACAAATTTTAACTTCAATATTATGATCCAAAAACCACTTATCACATAAAATGAAAAGTAGCATACTAGAAAATAAAGCAAAGAATCACAACACCATAACACGAGGATTTTTGTGTGAAAACCATGTTAAAGTAAAAACCACAGTGGGGTTGATACCCACAAGATAATACTCTGCAAAAATATTGTCTTACAATTAAAAGGAATGCACATGCATTCAAGCTCACTGCTCAAATACAAAAAGGGCTACAACCCTGTGGAAGGCTCACTGCCTTACAAGATCACTACAATGATCATAAGAAGTTTTGAACTGCAGAAATATCATCTACTAATGCATGGTTACAGTTCCACATAAGCACATAACTCTGATCTGATACACTTTATCTCTGACTACTCTATATCACTATTCTTTGTTGATCATAAGCTTAGATCTCTATTCCCTACATAAGATCCTTCACAAAACCAACCTTTCGTACTTCTCACATGTCTCTATATCATTTTCATACCCTAAAAAATTGATATTATAGGTCCACAACTGAAGAAATTGATCGTACCATGTTGCCTCAAAACCCTTCTAGAAAAATGTGTATTGTGTTAACCATGTCGACCAATTTCAAAAATAAATATCAATTTAGACCAATTCAATCATGCACATGCATCTATGCATGTCGGCTCCATCGCCTAAAACAAGAATTAATCACCAAAAACATTTTACCAGGTCCGCAAAAAGAATCTACCACACAAGTCGGCTGCTTTGACTAGAAAACTTAAATACCGATACATATCTAACTTCCATACCAATAAATATCAAACCTCCAAATTCTAGAATAAGCATGTACACACATCCACAATACTTTCCTTAGGTTCACAAAAAAAGATATGAACCTGGATGAGTTCACTTGACAAATTAAAGAATATTGGTAAATGCTTTGTTCTTCATTACCACACTTAGAAAATTCTTCATTCTGACTTTCGATATGATCTCCTACTGTATTATGTATGTGTGCATTGAGTTTAGTTTCCATCAATGACAATGCCAAATCATCTATGTAGTGTCTCTTGTGAACAAGTCTCATATAGCATATTTGGGTGGCATACTTAAGGGGGTTTCTCTTCTCTTTGATGACAGCTTCATCACAGTTGGAGTTGGAGATACTTCTTCACCTTCTTTGGAGATTGGCATTCATGAATATTTTCCTTTACTTGTTTTGTCACATTTCATGATTCAGCTTGATGATGTGATAGATTCTTTGAGCTCGAAGATACCCATTCAGTTTTTAGAGATGCATACTTGGAGACTTCCTTTCTCCTTCCATTTGGACATGGATTGAGTTCTTCATCATTTGATGCACTTATTTATTCCTAAGGGGAGACATGTTTCTTGTAGGCATTGGATTTTTTTTTTTTGCAAGTACACTTCTTCAACATTGGAGCTTCTTCATTATGAAGGATATCATGTCTCCTATTTTCCTTCTATTGGGAGGATAATTGATTGTACATACATGATGTATGTATTCCTTGGTGGTTCTTGAGTCCTCCATCCATTTATGCATCTTGTGTGCTTCCATCTCTATTTTTTGAGGGTATTTTTGTCTCATGAGGTTTTCTCCCTTTCTCCACTTTATGAGAGATTAAATTTCATTTGACTTGCACTTGCATATTGTACATGGATACCTAACTTGGCCTAGTAATTGGGACCCATCTTGCATTGTCATCTAGGAGTGTGAGTTTAAGCGCATTCCCCTAAGTTTCACTTAAGGGGGGGTGTTGGTGTAATTAAATATTTACTAATTACACTTTACTTAAGCTTACTTAGGATAATGCATTGCATAGTATTTTCATACGAGACACCTAGGAGAGTTTGAACCTATATTTGCACATGGTGTAGGAGAAATTCTAGTTTATGTAGTGATAGTTGTTATCACATTTCGATTTATGTGTGAGATCCACCTTTAGTGCACATACCACATTATCAACATCCACATGTTGCACATAATTCATTGCATAATGGAGGATGATCCACCTTTGGTGGATAAGTGCTTCCACCTTCTATGGGTGATAACTTATCTTCTCCTTACCATTGTCTCTTACTACCTTGCCTCTATAAGTAGACTCATTATGTTCTATCATCTTAATTCATTATCTTTTCATTCTCTTGTGGAAGTTATCTTGGTCTTTAATTTGATCCTAGAGGTGTTGTAGAGTCACCTAAAACTCTAACAAAAAGTAATCCCATGATCAAAATCCTAGTTAGAAAACCTAAGTGAAGAAAATGCAAGACCATTATCGCAAACCAAATCATAAGGACATCCAAACCTTGTGTCAATATTTTCTTCAAGAAATTTGATAACAACATCAATATTACACAATTTCAAATCTTGGGCTTTTGTCCATTGAGTACAGTAGTCAGTAGCAGTTAGAATGTACCCATGTTGCGCCAAGGAGGGTGGATTGATCATAACGATAAAATCAAGATCCCACTTTACAAACGGTCTTACTTCAATCACTATTTGTAGAGGCATTGCATGATTCTTCTCTTGAATCACAATGCTTTGTCAAATGTGACAAGTCTTCACATGCTCATGTGTATCTTTGAATAAAAGATGGCCAATAATATCCTGATCTCAATATATTGTGTGTAGTGGTCAAACTTTCTATGTGACCTATTCTAAACTTATCAAGAAAATGTTCTATAATCATTCCTCCTTCCCAACACATCGTAAGTAAATGCCTTCATGATTTGACTTGTACAAAATTGATCCCTCTAGCATGTATCTCTTACTCTTTAATTTCAATGCTTTCTTTTATAATGGATTTAAATGGGAAGGACACTTGTGATTTAACAAGCAACTGATAATTTCCTTGTACCATTCGTCTTGGCATACATCTTCTAGTTCATATACTCGTTGCACTAAACCTAGTCCATCACATGAAATTTTTTATGCAATTTTTTATCCTCCCACTAGCTTCACTGGTTGGATGTCAATATGATATTCACAGATAGTGGTGACCCAATTTCCTTGTCTCTCACCTAGTTCATTTTACATTAGTAATGTCTAAACTTATTAATTTCTTTAACTAGGGCATAAGCTTGTTTCTCCACATTAGG
>MU226477.1:2504520-2537338 GCA_018584345.1 Thuja plicata
TATATATATATATACTTCTCATAATTTGAACTCAAAAGAACAAGTGCATTAACCATCACCTTTTTATCTCCTCAAAATATTCCCTTTCCATTGGATTTCAATCCATCTTTAGCATATTTCTTAAGCATATCATTCATAGGTTTCACAATCTCCACAAATCCTAAAATAAAATTTTTGACAAAATTAATATTTTCAAAGAAAGATTTCAAATCCTTCTTGTTAGCTGGTAGGCTCTAGTTGTGAAATGGCCTCAACTCTTTTAGAATCAATCATATACCCTATTCTGAAATCATGTCCTAATATGTTTCCTTCCGTGACCCCAAACATGTAATTCTTTTGATTGAGGGAAACTCCAAACTTCCTACATCTTGAAATACCTTCCTCAAGTCATTCACATGATCTTCTATCTTTTTTTGAAAAGACTACGAGGTCATCCATATAGATGATAATACATTTATCCCTCAAATACTTAAAAGTGGTGTCCACAGCCCTTTGAAATGTTTCTCTTGCATTAATTAGGATGAAAGGCATCCTCATGTAGGCAAATGTCTCCGACTTGGTGGTGAAAGTCATTTTGAGTCTACCTTCTTCTTCAACTATCACTTGATTGTATCCTGAATACCCATCCATAAAAGACATCATTTGTGATCCATTCACTACTTTTAATGCTTCATCCAATGATGGAAATGGATAGTTATCCTTTTATGATTCTTTGTACAAATTTCAAAACTTTATACACAACCTTATTTCTTCGTTCTTCTTTCTATCTGGAACTAGATTGGTGACCCACGTCAAGTGTCACCCTAGAAATATTATCTTTGTTGTCAACAACTTCTTCACTTCTTGATAGATCAATGGTACCAACAAGGGGTTGACAAGCCTTTAACATTGTCAAAATGGCTTGCTCCCTTCTTTAAGTGGTATTGCATGTGTGATGATAGAAGGATCATATGTGTTCAAGTCTTCGTAACTCCATGTTATCACATCTTGAATTTTCCTCATCAATTTGAGAATATTTTCCCCTTCTTCTGGAGTGCAAACCTTCCCAACGTACATATTATTTGGATCGTCTTCTATCCCAAGGTTCACCTTTTCACATTCACCTCCATCAAAGGGTTGATGCTTGATCTTGTTAAACTGGTCCACATCAAATATCCTTTCCACATAAAATAGTATTAGTCTTTAAACTCATGATCCCTTCTGGATGTACTTCTGCTTCTTCAATCTCGTCATCATTAATAATCTATATTGTGAAAACACTTGTGTTTGTCAAGAAATCCAATATGTGTTTATCATTTTCAAACACTTGAAAATTGGTCACATTATCTAGTACTGATGGCATTGATGCAAGTTTCACTCTAAATTTCTTCAATCCTTCCAATGTGAGAGGTACCAACAAAATTTATGCCTGAGCTAAATAATTTTCCACTTTTTTACAACATCGATACCCAAATTTGATATTGAAGGAGTCAAAGCTCTCTATCATATCCCATACTATGTTTTGATATTTGTTTTGTCTTTTATCATTGCAGGCAAACTTCTATCTAACTTGTTCCACTACTAAGTATGAATCAGCAAATATGTGAAGTATCTTCACCTCTTCATCTATTGCACATAATAAGCCCAGGACTAGAGCCTCATACTCAGCCATATTTTTGGTGCAAGGAAATTGCAATCTATGTGCTTCCAAGTATGTCTCCACAATGGACTTGTTAATTCATATCTAGCTCCTGATCCTTTCTTAGTCTTAGAACCATAAAATCTTAGCATCCATACTTTCTTGATATCCCCCTTGGGGTTCCTTTGATGAACTTGATTTGATATTCACTTGTTTGTTCCTTTCTGTTAAGGCTCAATTTTTCTTTGCTCCCATCTTACTACTTTAAACTGTGTCCTCTTGTGGGGAACTCTCCTTGGAATTTCCTTCGAAGTGTTGAACCACTTGTGGAATTTTTGGCTCCAAAGCATCTATAATCCAATTTTCCACTTGTTCTAAAGTGATCTTGCACATGGAAAAAGAAAGTTCCAAATGGAAAGCATCATGAATTCTACACCAGTTGGGTAGAAATAAATATCTTATTGAAGTACGATTTCCCAATTCAAGTCCTTGTCTGACACTTTTTAGTAAACATTTCTTGAAATTTTCAAACATATCTTCCCCTTCATCGGATGATGAGCCTTGATCATTTTCTACAAATATGTTTTTTGAATTTTGATCTCCTAATAGTTCTTTTCCTTTATCACTATTTGACATTTGTAACATTAATAATTCTTCCACCTTTGGTTTGTAGAGACCAAGATCTGACTCAGCAAACAAGACCTCATTGTTTCCCCATATTTTGTAACTGTCATCTTTAACCTTGGTGTGCTCTCGATTCTAATTTGATTAGGAATTCCCCAACATGGTAACCACATATGTGAAATTTTTTTGGTCATGCAACCATTCAATCTTCTTGTCCAATCTCTTCCTAGAAGCATACTATAACCATCTAGAATGTCTACAACTGATATATCGATGAATTGGCAGATGCCAATTACATATTAATATTGTTCAACTCACCAACAACTGGAACTTTTGTTTTGTCTAGTTGTGTAACCTTCTTGTTTGTGCTTGTATGGATAAGTCCCAATCTTTTGCATATGGATATAGGGGCATGACATTGCTTGATACTCCCAAATCTATTAGGCAATTATGTAATAGCTTCCCAAAAATCCTTACAGACAAGAGGAATGTAGCGGGTTAATCCTTTCCCTGATAGAACACGATTGAAGTGTCCTTTGAATTAAGATTTGTCTTTTTCTCCATCAATATATTGACCTCCTCTATCTTTGTAGTGTCTTTCTCCTTTACATCTCCTCTGAATTTGGTTTCATCTTGTGTTGCACTAGGTGTGCTTTGAGAAACATAAAGTGATTGTGATGAACTTTGAATGTTTCATGTATTTTGAACATCATAAGAAACATTCTAAATGACATTAGTATTTTGAGCCATGTTGGATGTGTTGTGGGAGAACCCATTTTCTCCTTGTGTAGTATTTATCAAACTTTGACCATGAGCTCCCTAATCTTTACTGTCTTTTAAACTAATCAAGAACACATCCCTTCTATTTTCATTAACTCAAATAATGAAAAAATTATCTTTAACTTCCTCAACTCTTCAATCACACTGTGTCTTAACTTCCTTATCCCTTCATCACATGGGGGACTACTAGTATCTTGATCATTGTTGGTGTTCTGAGTTCCGTTGTTACTTTGTGTTTTGTTGGTGTTGTGATTGCTATTCTTACCTTGTCAATATTCAAGAGAGTCCTTTGGATAACCAAGTGCATTGCTTGCATTTGGATGTGGAGGTGTGTTCAAATTGTTAGGAGGAATGGATGAAGTCAATGGTTCATTGTTTCTATTATTCCTCTTATAAACTCTTAGTCCATTTCCGTGGGACTATTGGAACACATGTACCTCCTTTATACCTTGAACTAAAATGCAAGTATTCAAAGGATGAAAAAGACAGCATTTTCTTGTATTGGCTCATTTGTTGCTCCTGGTGGAAACTCCAAGAACGATGTCTCCACTGGACCATTAGTTGAAGCTAGTGGAAAACTTCCATTTTTCCCTTCATATGCTTCAAATTATGGAGGAAATAAGTATTCCTCGAAAGTTAGGTATTGATCATATCTTTCGGTAGGGACAATCTCATATCACGTGATTGGGGGATTGTCTTGTTTAATTGCATCATCTACCACCTTCTGCAAAACATTTGTTTCTTTCTTGAATTTTTGACATTGTAGCTCTGAATGTTGATTTTTTTCATGTATCCTACACCATCCTGATAGTGCGGCCTCAGCTAGGAATATCTTCTCTCTTGGTCGATTCTCACAATTTGGCGAATTGTCGAGTGGTGACACCACATTTCCATTATTTGGATTTGTATTCCAAGTCTTCTTTTGATAGCCTTGATTGTTGTTGTATCCTTGGTTACTTGGTTGTGCTCCACCTTGATGGTTACCTCCTTGATTGTTCCTTGATAGCCCCCTTGGTGGTTATTTTGTTTCCTTAGAAAATTCCTTGACATATTTTGAAGCTGATTGTTTTGATTTCTCAAGTATGTGACCTTCTTGGACAACTTCTTGACTTGTTCAATTAACTCCTTCATCTCATCTTTCTCTTCTCGATTTCTTGTAGATGTACTTGCACCTTGAAGATATACAGGTAGAGTTGAAGGTGCTTGAGAAAGTGAAGCCCTTGGATGTAGCACAAGTTGGTTTGATGGAGCTTGAAATGAAGGTTGTGAGACCTAATTACTTGCAACTGTCAATCTAGAACTTATCATTGGTCCTGGTATAATTTATCTCATCTACTGGCCTAGTCGCATTGCTCTAGCATAAGCTTCATTTAGATTCGTTGGAGCGAGATTTGAATGTCTTGTGAAAAAGGATGTAGAAAAATCCAAGGCATAGTAATACATTTCCAACGCATTTGCATCATGAGTAATATAGGGAGCTTGAAAACTTTTGTACCCTTTGTGAAAATGATTGTTTAATAATCTTATGGGTTCTTGCTCTTGCCTCATGATATCTACAAACTGCCTATACAAATCCAATGGAGTGATGGGGATTCTAAAATATCCAATGAATTTTGTTTTCAACTGGTCCCATGTAGCTATAGATGAGGTTGGAAAATGCACAAACCAATAGAAAGCTTCATCTCCTAATGAGTGAGGAAAGAGGTTGCATGCAACATCCTCATGTTGAATCCTCTTGTTACACAAGGCATCCTCAAAGATCTTGATATGTTCTTATGTTGTTCGATTGGGATCGTTTACATGGAACTTAGAGAAGAAGTGTTTTGGATTCTTTGGCAAATCATGATAAGTAGTGAAAGTAAGTGGAGACGCATTATTTTGTATACAAGGTGTTTCCATTTCTACTTGAGCTAGTTGAACTAGTGTTGTTTGAGCTTGAGTGACTGGAATTTCTTCGATTGGAATTTGTTGAGATACAATTGTACTTGGAGTTGGTTGGATAGGACTTGATTGAGCTAAAGAACTCGCTTCACCTATAATATGGGCTACCCAATGATTTCTCCTATTTTTTATGGAACTACAATTCTATCAAGTCTTCTTGTTTTGGAGTTGATCTCAGTACCCTTCCTTTTCTTTCCGAATCTAGCTTTTCAAATCTTTCTAGTGAGAAAGAACCAACCTTCCTATCCATCTTGGACCTAATTATGAATTTCTCTCCTTTGGTTCTCTTGGACTAATCTTTCTTCTCTTCTTTTTTGATGTTCCCTATGGATTTCTCTTTTACGCTGGATCCTTTATGCTTATTCGCGCACTATCCTTTCTTGAATCTGCCTTTCAATTCTGAGCCTTTCTCTTTCTAGTTCTATACCAATTTCTTCTTTTTCTTCCAAGATATCTTGAGCAATTGTGTAATGTGCGTCATCCCTTCTCTAGTTCCAAGTGAAAGCTCCCAAATCTAATCATTTTGAGGTGATTCCCACTTTCTTTTTGGTTCTTGTGGACGAGGAAGCACCATGTTACACCATCTGCAACTTGTTGACAACTTCAAACAAGGCCCTCCTTCTAGCTCCAATTTCTATTGATGTGAGTTTTATACCCTTACAAAATACAGGATAGAACACCCAAGGTTTCAGAATGAAACATTAAATATTGAATCCTCTCTTGAATAAAGACACCACCTATGCTAAATATTACAATGAAAGATCATAAAGGTGACTCCAAGGTTTTGTCTCAATGGTGGATATTCACTTAGTGGTAATAATGTGATATGCTAGTATCACGAGGGGACTTACGCTTGTTCACTAGGACTATGTCAACTTGACTCTAGATGATATGGCTTCACAATGTGCAATGAAAATATATTCCAACTTCCAACTTACAAAATGTAATGAAATTAAACTTATGAATCTAAGTTACTTCTACTTCTACTTAAGGATGCAAGAAATAGTGAATATCCTTGGACTCTACTAGATGTAGTTTTGTCACCAACTCCACTCACCTAGTGCAATCTTATAAGGTGTGTTCGAAAGATGTTCAATTTATTACCATTTCATTTATCCCATATATGGATGCAAATCAATGAGCAAATACCAACTGAAGTTATATTTATAATAATGTCATTCGCTCACACAAGGCAAGACTTACAACTAGTAAGAAGATAATGGTTTGGTCTATGATCGAGCCAAGTAGGGATCCATTCACAATTACTCTTATCCTACTAAACTACTCAAATAAAATTCTAACTAAATACTTGAAATCAAATCTATTCTAAGTGAGGAATATAGATCGTCATGCAATACTCCAAAAAGATCACAAGTATTCACCATGCAAAACACAACAATGAATATAGAGCTAATTTGGCAGTATACTTGCAACAATTCTTCAACAATATCCCTTGCAAATGAGAGGAGTGGGGTTTATATAGGAGCCCCAATTACAATGAATGACCAAGACTAAATCAAAATCAATGGTCCAAATTAACTCATAGAAAACCCTAATTAGGGTTGCTACAATCATTAAATACACAACCAATGAGAATGAAGAACCACAAAACAAGCCAATGATAAAATTATATTTCATATCCCCTTGAGGATGAACCAATGAGAAAAGTGTGTTCCACATGTCCACTTGTGAATGATCCTGATTGGATGATCTTGGATATGTCAACCTGGAGCTCTCTGATTGGTTTAATGATGACTGGATGCCACCTCAGCTTGCTCATATTTGATCCTCGTTTCAATTTTTCTTCTTCATCATCTTTCTTCAGGAAATTCTATCATTGAATCTTTGTTTCAATTTTGCTTCTTCATTCTCTTTCTTTAGGAAATTCTCTCATTGAACTTGTCCTTGAAATTGTTCTTGATATCTCAATTTTCTTGAAGTGATGGATTCCCTCTATTAATCATGGACTTGTAAATCTTCATGTCCTTGAACCCTTGATGATGATAACCCTTCTTCATTTGTAGATGTGTTCCTCCTTAGCTTTGATCTTCCTTTAGCCTTAATCACTAATAGGGACAAATTGGAGTCCCTAACAACTTGTCCTTGAATTGAATCCCATTCGAAAATTGATGTGAATAGGGACATGTTGATCTCCCTATAAGATAGTCCTTCTTCTTCAGACATTTAATCAAGTGGAAGGTTGCCTTGCATAGGGACACATGAATGTCCTTGAATTTGAACTTGAACTCGTCCATGGATTCCTTATTTTTTCCAAATACGGACTTATCTATGTCCCTTCTCGCTGAAGGATTGACCTTGAATCCTCTAAGTCTCCTCATCTGCTTCCTGCATTATCTTGAAGTGTTGTCCTCCTTTGAACTTGATTGATTTAGGTTAATCCTCCTGCATTTGTATCCATAGCCTTGAGCTTAAACATGTCTTCCACCTTCTTTTGTTCACTTTCTTGCAACTATCTATGCCTTTGATCTGGGCATGATTCCTGGTACAAAGCTTGAAGTTGGCATCTTTTAATGGATTAAATAAAGGGATTGATTTCATACCTTTCTAACCTTTAATTTTATCCTTAAACTTAATTCCAAGACTTAGAAAATTTACACTTATTGGCTGCAAATTAAACATGGAATTGAACAAAGTCTGAAGACAATGCACTAATGAACAAATCAACCCTCAATTGCCTCAATTTTACAAAGAAAATTAGAATCTTTGAAGCCACAAAGCTTAACAAAATTCTAAAGACAAAGCCTGAAAACTAAGTTTGAGGACTCAATCATGGTGTTGATGGCTCTTCATCCCCTGATGGGGCTCTGACTGGAGGTTGTGGTTCTAATGTGGAGAGTGTTGCTAGAGCTAATGTTGTTGGTTCCTCCTCTCAGGGCTTTGATGTTGTTTTTGAAAAGAATGGTGCATCTTTGATTTCTTCATCTTGTGATAGGGCTTTGGATGGGGCTAGTGCCTCTTTGGTCGTTGGCCCTTCTCCTCAGGTTTCTGCTCGCCTTGCTCCTCAAATTTTTGTTTTCCCTATTTCAGGTCCTTCTACTGGTCTTCCCTCTCAGGGTGTGGGACTTATGTGTTGGACTCAATTTCTTGACTGTTAAGGTAGAAGATGGTTGGATTTCTGTCAAAGGGAAGAAATCTAAATCGTCTCAGTCCTCTTTTGATATGATCCTTCGTTCCCACAAGGGTAAGACAAATGGTAAATCTTAATGGTTTTTTGGCTAGGTTGGGCTGGATTTCCTTCAAGTCCTTTTCCAGTTTTTGGCTGCATGTTGGCTCTCCATGTGTAAGTTTTTCTTTGTCATGCAACATCTATAGGTTTTGTCATGTTTTGGTCTTGTCCTGTTTCTTGTAGTGGGTGGTCTTGATTATCTTTTGTTATGGGTTTCAATTCCCTCCAAAACCTGGTTTGTATAGGGTTTTGGGTCCCTTCAAAACCTGTTTTTCACTTAATCAAAAACTAAGTATGAGGACTTAGTCTGTAGGCCAAGTCTACAACAGATAAAATCAAACTTCAAGATCTTGCAAACCACTTTTAGATGACCAAAAAAAATCCTCAAAATGGAAATATCAGTCCTTGCCATAAAAGTATAAACTCTCACTTTTTGAGGACTGCATATAATAAGTCTAAAAATGTCATTAAATCAGTCCTAACACCATGAAAAATGCATTTCAATTAATGACCAAGGGTTCCTACATGAGTTTGAAATCATATTATGAGCCAAACATGAGAAACAAACCACATTTTACCATAATGTGAAATTCTGATTTTTGAAGACAAATTCTAAAACATACCTTCCTTGGATGATTTTGCCCTCAAAACTTGATGTTTTTTGCACAATAACAACTCCCTAAGACTCAACAATGATCCTTGATTCAATTGGACAAGCTATAAATTTATGATTTTTACTAAAATCGCCCCTGTTAGTGGAAGTTTCAAATTTAGTCTAAAAACTAACACTTTTCAAGCTTGATTGGGGTCTAAGAATTCAGATTTGATCACTCTTGTATGCTTCTAGAATGTAATAGTAGAATCTAATTGCTATACCACTAAATAACATGTGAATTCTATCTTTCTACAAACAAACTCAATGAAACATGAAGTACATAAAATAGTCAATTACCTCTTTACCATACTTCTTGTAGCTTGATTTCATTGGTTTCCTTCCCTTTGAATTTTCATTATGTTGATGAGCTCTCAGAAATTAATCAATTCCCAAAATGACTTCAATGGATTGGAAAAGTGGTGTGTAATGCAACTAGGATAGACCTATCCTAAAATGCTCAAACTATGGATGCTAAATGGATTGATAATGATGATTATGATAATATATGTGCTCCTAAATGATCAATTAACAAGCCAAAGGGACACCTTGATAATGATAAATTGCTCACAGATCACAAAATGCTCAAAACACTAGTATGCTAATTAGCTTCAAATGAAGGCCAAAGTGCTCCTTTTATAGGTTCTTGCAAGTCAAAATCCCATGTGGCAAGATCAAAGGGCTGAGATTGAATCTTGGAGAAAGGAATGGTTGAGGTTGAATTGGTTGAAGGGGTTGAGAAGAAATAGGAAGTAGTTGGATTGTGTGAGAGAGAATAGGGAAAATGTTCTTCCTACAATGACAATGTGGAGGGTCATGTCGGAAGGAGACACTTGTCAAGTATCTCTCCATGACTCTTGAGAGGATGAAGGAAAGACAATTTCCAAGATAGGACTCTTTGTACAAGTGTCCATGTGAGTCACCATGGACCAAGTGAGGTGGAGGGACAAGACACTTATTAATAGGAAAGGTGGCAATGACTTAGTTCTATGAGGACATGTAGCCATGAGACTAAGTCTCACAAGGCCACATACCCCTTTCCTCCCATTAGGATTAGAGACACATTGTTGATGATAAATAGGCTAATTTTGAAAATAAAATAAATTAATTTGTTTAGCCAAGGGTGAGGTGGAATAGAAGACCAAGTCATTATGATGACAAGGTAATTAGACATTTATTGAAAACCATTTCCTCCCCTTAGGATTAGGGACACATTGTTGATGATAAATAGGCTAATTTTGAAAATAAAATAAATTAATTTGTTTAGCCAAGAGTGAGGTGGAATAGAAGACCAAGTCATTATGATGACAAGGTAATTAGACATTTATTGAAAATGGTTCAATAGTGATATTTAGAAGACTTTAGTTTAGAAGAATAAGCTAAAATAAATTAGCTAAATAAATTAAAGAATTTATTTAATAATAGTAAAAAGACTATTAATTAAATAATAAATATTTAATTAATTTCTCGAGTCAAATTTAAGTGTATACACTTCCAACAAAAAGTCTGCCATAAATGCAAACAAGTGTTAATGATTTGGGAGTAGTCTATGGATTTTCAAAAAATCGAACCCTTCATATATGTTCAGATTTTGAGTCTACAGAACTTCATACTTACAGCCCTCTTGGTTGCTTGTTTTTTATCTTAGAACCCCGGTTTTATCCATCAAACCATCTGCAACCAGCTTCCTTGTTATTTGGTGGCTGAAAAAATCCTAAGATTTTTTATGAAAATCGCACGTAGAGGATAAGTTTCAGATTTAAATCTAAAAACATTTGCATTCCCTCATCAACTCACCATTTGGGTGCTTGTTATGGCCTTGAAAAAATTCTGATTTGCCTTCTTCACCACTCACTTGCAATCTAATTTCTTTGGCCACCTCTCATATTTCCTTCTTGTTGGGTTCGAATTCCAGCCCTCCTCCACCTTGGATGCTTTTTCTATTGACTCTTTGGCTCTTGCTTTGACCAATTCTTCACTATGAAGTCAATCAACCATTAACTTTACATTTCTTTATTGTTGTTAAAGGTTCTTTTAAAGGAGTTTTTTTTGGCTTGCATCTCCTCCACACAGCCAATGCGGGATTAAATTGCATTAAGAATTAATTTTGAGACTCCTGTAAAGTTGAATGCAGCCCTTTGGGTTTCGTGCAAAATTGACAATTTATTGATTATTCGATTTCTACCTCCAATCCTTCAACTTTTCAATTTGCTTCAGATTTATCTTTGTTTTTCATGCAGTTTTAGAGGTGGGGTTTTTATTTGAAGGAGAATTATCTTTGTTTTTCATGCAATTTTAGAGGTGGGGTTTTTATTTGAAGGAGAATTGCTTGCATTTTCATGGATTTTTGTCTTCAGACATTCAACTTCATGAGGCCAGTGGAAAAAATGACTACCACGAGGTATATGTAAAAATCCTTAATATTCCCCCCTTTGAATTTGTCTATGTATCCATGGTGGAAAATCGATTGGTAAGAGGATTATCGCTTGTTATTTCTCCTTCCAAGTCCATCAAATATCATTCCACAAGAGGGAAAATCAATCCTCATGTGGACAATTGGGATCCTCAACACTTAGCATTTTTTCTTTAATCTATCTCCAAAAGGGAAATTTCAATATTCATCTAGACTCTTGCGTATTCCTTTTTCATTATATCCATAAGGGGGAAATTGACCCCTATAGGGATAAGTTTAACCCCTTCCACAAGAGGGAAAATCAATCCTCATGTGGACATTTGGGATCCTCAACACTTAGCATTTTTTCTTTAATCTATCTCCAAAAGGGAAATTTCAATATTCATCTAGACTCTTCCGTATTCCTTTTTCATTATATCCATAAGGGGGAAATTGACCCCTATAGGGATAAGTTTAACCCCCATACTTAACATTTTTCATTCATCCATAATAGCCTTCAAGGGAAAATCAATCCTCATCCGGGCTTGGGGAGATTTCATGTTCAACTAGACAAAGGGAAATTTTTCTTCCATCGGGATTTTCCCAACTTCAGAGCTCAAAAATTTGAAGTGTTGGATAGTGGCAAAATCATCTTCATCTGAACAAAGGGGAAAATCCATGTCCATAAGGGCTTAGTAATTCCCTTAAAATTTTCTAAGTTTAGAGCCCAGTGGAAAATCGATCTACATATGGACTCTTCACTTTGTTCCTTGTTCTTGATATCCAAAGGGGAAAATCGACCTTCATCTGGACAAATTGGTCCGACACTTAGTTTTTTTGTTGCAAAAATCTTCTCATAAGTGGAAAATCGATCCCTATCTGGATTTTCATGATTTTTCAAGGGGAAATTCTTCATCCATCGGGATTTTTGCATTTTGAGAGTGGAAATTCTATTCCATCCAAATTTTGACCATTTTAAGAGTGGAAATTCTATTTTCATTTGGATTTTATGATTTTGTAAGAAAAAATTGATTTTCATAAGGTTTTTTCACATTTGAAATATGAAAAAACAATTTTTATAAGGATTTTAATACCCTTATGGATAAAATATGCCTTTATAATGTATTTTGGACTATTTGACTATCCAATGTATTAATGCACTTAGGAATTTATCTCAATCCATTGCAACTCAACTCAATGTAACTTTAATCTCGACACTCCAATCTGCATTGCCAACCCGACAATTTGATCACTTGACCACTACAATTGTCTAGAGCTCTGAACTACTACCCCAACTGCCAAAGCCTAACAACCACTAGCGAAAAGAGGGTGTCCCCATTTGCAATGGGGTGATGGTGTGAAAACCTCACAAGTTCCTTCCTAAAATTTAGGAACGCACCTAAAAAATAGGAATTGTGCTAGAAGTCTCCAAGCTGATCCTGGGGTCTCCTGGTGTGTCCCTGTCAACTCCATCTCCATCCTTAAAAAAATAGGGATTCCTCCTTAAATCTGAGAGTTTGCCCAAAACTAGTCAAACTGGCTCTCAAAGCACTAATATGTCTTCGCAGTCCCCTGAAAGGATCCCCTACACAATCTATTGGCCTACGGGAACCAACTGATAAGCCAACCTCATATGTCAACTGACCTGCCTAAGAAGGGGGCATTACAATAACTTTTCATGTTCCACAACACTTGGGAGCATTTAAGTGCATTGAAGGCACACTCCTAATCTTCATATATTTTAAGGTCATAAACCCAGTTATGACAGAAGTGTTAGTGAGGACTCAACATTTCTAGTAAGTTGTGGGAATAGCATAGGTTTTATAGCATGAGATTATTGTAATATGCTTTACTTGAGGGAAATAAAAAGTTGAGCAATTACCACTTCCAACTAGCTTTACCTATACCAAGGTCTCCAGGTTGAAAATCTCTTGTATGCGTTTTTCAATGGCTGTTTTATTTTCTTTCCAATTCTATGTTGTGCAACTAAACCAACATCACATTTTGACGACATGAAAGATCTCATTTTAGCATCAAATTGTACTCTAAAAGCACTGCCATTTTAAGATAGTTCAACTACTATAAGCATGGGTGAATTGAGATCTGCCAATCTCTCGAAGTAGAATTGCCACAAATATTAGAGATCAGCAATAGTGCAAAACAAATCCAACAGTGAAAAACAAGTATGGCTAATATGTGTGCATACACAAAATACTCAGTCGTGAGAAAGTAACTGGATTGAATCAACAGACATGATACAAACAGAAAACATAAAGTACCCAAGCATTTATATGGTATATCATAAATGCTTTTATATTTAGAATATTTAGGCTATGTTTAGCCTTGTGGACGTTAAAATTTTATCTTATCTTATCTTATTAGTCACAAATAGGCACACACAACAGTGGTACACGTTTACTAGGACAGGAGGTTCAAAGCTTTCTATGAGAGCTAATCTTGACCAAGTAAACCTCTAAACTGAAAGTTATTATAGACATTCAAACAATTATGGTCGAAGTTCAATGAAAAGGGGATACACTTCAATAATGTTTTTGAAAAGCCCATTTAATTCTAGATTTGTGTAGAATCTGTAGATAGAGTATATGGCTTGTTCTATGCAAAAAAAAATTCTTAAGCAAAAGTTTATGCCATATGGCTAGTTTTATATGCCACTATCGTCATATTCAAAATAAAAAATCTATGCTATGATATGGCTAATTATGCCACTAGCTAGCATGATCACTAGTCACATCATTAAAAGAAAGGAAAGGAAAGGTTCTTTTATAGTCTACGATATCAGCCACGTGTTTTTGGGTTTACGTATGATGACAGCAATATGGGACTACCATGTACTCCTTGCAAGAGGCACCTAA
Organism: Thuja plicata; assembly: GCA_018584345.1. Classification (NCBI taxonomy): domain Eukaryota; kingdom Viridiplantae; phylum Streptophyta; class Pinopsida; order Cupressales; family Cupressaceae; genus Thuja; species Thuja plicata. The sequence continues at coordinate 2,518,588 of MU226477.1, forward strand.
CTGTGCTACGAACGAGATGTACATACCCGACCCCCCAGTGGAATTTGAACTTGTGACCTCTCTTTCAAGAGCAGAAGTTCTCTACCACTAGGCCAACTCAGGGTAAGTACATTTATGTTTTCAGTCTTAACACATTTTTTTATGAAAAGGCATGCTTTTAGAACATTATGCTATTTTGAATTGCAAAATTAAGATTTCCTAAGTTGAATTTTAGCAAATAGTTAGAGAAGGTCAAGCAACTCAAGAGGTAGTGAAATTCATATTTTTTGGTGAAGATGTTTGTGATATTTACTGAAAACAAAAACCACCTATTAAAATCTCATAATGAACAGGAAAGGAAAATGGATAAGATGTGTTTAAAAAGTGCACCATATATAGCAAATCTGTTAATCCAGTAATGAGGAAGAATATATAAATTTTACATAAAGGACAGGCTTGCAGAGAGAAGTCATCTAACCTTTGACAATGCTCAATTCCAATGCGACTCATTTTAGGAAGTTAAATTATCATTCAGCCAAAACAAGGCATCCATTCATATATCAGTGAAGATTGTTTCACTTTCTCTTACTACTTACTATTTTGAGGTAGAGACAATGATGGCAAGGTCCATCGTGACTCCAAGAGATGTGATTCACAACACAGTTTCAATCTTCTTTCTCTAATTGCCTTCAAATTTCTTAATAAAAATGCTTATAGTGCTCTGTTTACGATTGTATTCCCATTGATCTCCAAACAAATAACTTTACAAAGCATTTAAAAAGATAAATATGCTTAAGAATGTAAATGTGAAGGTCTTCTGTAGAAAGAAACAATGGGTGTGGTTTTCACCACTAGTTGTCGCTTATGGGTTTCCGGGCTAAGAAGAAATACATAGGTGTGAAAATCTCTTTCCTGCATCAAAAACAAACTCATAATCAGGCTTGGACATGAAAAAATTAAAATGAATAAAATATTGTACAATAGTTCTCTGCAATACAATGCCTAACAAATTTTCATTCTAAAACAGAATACCTAGCATCGGTTGCTACTCTTAGCAATCATCTACTAAGTAAATAAAAATGAAGACAACACATGGAATTTGGGTTTAGGCCATTCTAACTCTGTATCTTTCATTAAATTTAAGATTGCATTTTCCACTGTAATTTGAAAGCAAATTGCTGAGAACACATGTTTCTAATTTATAATCTTAGACAAGACACGCTGTGGGGACCAAGTTCAACTATTTTTTATATGTTTAGAAAAGAACATCCTTTATTTTTCCATTGGAAATGTTTTACTCCCACTTTTTAAGTTATTCACAAGAGGCGTAGTGAAGATTACAACAGTATTTTAGACCACATTTTTTATTTTTATATTTTGTAAATGAGCACGTTAGAATTTCTCACAAACAAATCCACCCAAAACTACGCCTATGAGCTAACCACAAAACCCAGGAATATTAATAAAGATATGGAAGAGTCTAGAAGAAGAATAGAATAAGGAACATCTGTGGGTGGGAGATTATCCACAAGGACATTATCTAGGGTTGGATAATCATCAGGATCTCCAAATGGTTCCCAGATGCTGATCCAGACATGAGGGCAATCCATGTCAAGACAGTCAATGTCATCTTCAGTATCATTAGAACTAGACCAGCAAGTTACACTAGATCAGACCTTAATATCCTTGGATCAAGGTCAAGCATGTGCTTTCAACAACATTGTATAGTAAGATTATCTAGCAAGGTCAAATAATAATGCCACGGAAGGCCAAAAACAAGTAAATCAGAGCATCCCAAATATTCTTGTGCTCCCCGAGGACGCATCCCCTATGATTTTAGCCTCGACTCCTATAGAAGATGTTTTGGGGACTCCAGTATGCCTCAGAAACAGTCCCAAACAAACTGATACAACAGCAGATCAAACAATCTCATTAGCAAACCATTCTTGAAGCACTGTCAATGCACTAAAAGCAACCCAAACTTCAACAACTTTTATAAAACATATAAAACCCAGCATGTATCTTTACATGAGAACGGATTGTTATGACTGCCAAAACACAGACAGCAACAGCAAAAGTATATCTGAAGAGAGTTCAACACTTCTACGCAAAATCAGGTGATTTATACAGTATGGATTTCAACAATACATTGCCCAATTTCACCCAAACAACATGAAAAGAAACCTAAAACCAAAAAAATGATCTCAGGTGCTGGAAACAATCTAAAACTTCAACTCAACAATCTTGGAAACCAAAATTGCAACTCACACTTGCAGACAAAACTCTACACAATTGGCTGAACCGACCAATCTGATAAACTTCACCTACAGCAGCAAACACTCCTACAAAACTCTCAGAAACCAAAATTGCAACTTACACTTGCACACAAAACTCTACACAAATTTGGCTGAAGTAATCAATCTAATGAAGCTCCACTGCACTCCCTGAGTGAGAATGCTCTCCAGAATAAAAGGAGTTTAGTCCTCTCACCCTCGCTTCCCATGGGTTTTCATCCACAATCAGTACTCTCCTATGAATTTCCATCCACACAAGAATATTGCAGAACATAAGTTCCCACAATACAATTCTGACATAAATTGACAACATGATCTTCAAATGTGACTTCGCCTATAAATAAATAGAGGACCAAATTCAAATGCCCCTCTCGTGGAAAAATAACTAAAATAATATATTTTCATTGTTTTCCCTTCAAATAAGCTCACCATTTCATCCATTGCAAAATTCTTAACCAAATTTAAACAATAACTCCCCACATGCAAGTTGTCATAAAAACTATCGAACTGTGCACTAATAATAGATAGCCACCTCAACCAAAAGGTTACAAACCCCATAACGCCCTTCGTTGGAAAAATATTTCAAATGTATTAATATTAAAATAATTACTTGACCGCTTTTATCAAAAATGAGAAAATAATGATTCGGGTCCAAATTATCAAATTTTAATATAATTATTTCCCGATCTCCATACCTTATCCCAAGAAAAAAATCTAGAATGGGATAATATCTCCTCTAAAATAAACTACTTAAAAAGGGTACATGACAGTTAAGCACCAACAAACACCACAAGGCGATGTTGGGGATTTCACTCCAGGTCAAAACTAGGCATGAAGTGCCAACAGTGGTTTTGAAAGCACTTGGATTCAGAAACCTCTAATACTTTTGGCAACTTAGCCACAAGAGAGAGTCATGGAAAAGGCCGGAGAGCACGTTTGGGCAACTCTTGACAAGAGAATGTCCAGTCATTGTTTCTCAAATCGGATATTTATGATGGACAAACAAGGTCAAGGCAACAAAAAGAACACATGTTTATCCGATTTTTTACAATTTTGAGGCCTACAAATATGGGCACCAACAAGCCTTACCATAGCATTCTAAGTAGTACGTATCAGATTCAAGAATGCATTTTGACTTTAAGGAAATAAGCAAATAGCATCATGGCATTGTCATGATAGGAGCAAATGGGAAAAAATGGGAAGACAGGCAGATAACAAAAATCTTTGCTATGGTTACTGTCTTAGTAAACCTGTCACATATTGCAAGTCCCAAATATTGCATGCAGTTGGAAGCTCTGAATTCTAAATGGATTATTTCTCTCTTCTGAAAACGTGTTCCCTCTAAAAATGACTAAACATGTTCTCATAACTGGTCTGGCCTTCTACTTTGTTTCAGCAGTCCCTTGGACCCTCTCTGTGGTTTTTTGTTGGACATTAATAGATTTATCTTATCTTATCTTATCTTATCTCTGCACCCTTGACCAATCTGCATTTTTTGAAAAAGTGGAAGATGATAAAGGAGGCAGTTCAGGGGCATTTAATAGTGGAAGAACTAGAATGGAATTAGTCAAGACTCAATACATTAAGAATGCCAGACTATTCTTGCATGGATCAAAATTATCAGTTTCACATTCCTTACACAAATTTATACCTCAACTATTTCCGGATATACTGACTTTCAGTCTTCTTTTCATCCACCTTCAACATCTTTCAGCTGAAAAAGACATTTTCTTAGTTGTAAAGTTTTGTTCTGTCTTGTTTCAATCTCAGATACCTTCAGCATTCACTCAATCCAATTTGGTTGACACGTGGGTAATAATATTTTTCTTGTTTTTTTCTTTGGCTGTATCCTTGAGTAATAGTTTACTGTTTTCCTATATATTTTCTGTGTAGACTGCATAGTTCTGACATATTCTGAATTATCTTCAAATCATCTTCAAGGGATTGACTTATTCACAACTCCATTCGAAAATCATATATGGTATCTTTTTCCTTTCTGCAGCTATATGTGAGAGTGTATAAATGTACTTCAAAGTGTTAGATCATAGTTGAAAGTTTTCCCACAATTGGGAGAGCTAAGAACTATTGAAATACATATCCATAAAAATTTGTAGAAGTGAGAAAGAAGATATCAAATTTGTATACATAATATTGAACTGAATTTCAAGAAAATAATTTTTAAAGATATGGGTTTTGTGCTTTTTCAATCAACCCAAAAAGTTTTCAGAGCGCAGAAATCAATTGTTCTTTAAACTGGAGTACATTTATGGTTATGCCTTTTCCTCAAGACTGCTATCATTCAGTTCTTGCCAAGTTGAACAGTTTCTTGAAGACAGAGTAGCTGTTATTTGAATTTCTGAAACATTTTTTATCTAATTTCTAGTTTGGAATTTCACAAAGCAATCTTGGCAAGCCTCTCAAGGATTTAATATTTTGGAGCCAATTCGGCATGTCTTCTAGTTCTTGATATAAAAACAAAGAGCACTAATTCTATGGTACAACAATGAATCATGTTCACACAATTTCTTGGCAAATAGGGAAATTTCCTTTCCAAAAGTTGCATCAATGATTATTCCCCTGTATACTAGTGAGTTTATTGCTGAGATCAAAGTTGTGATTTGATAAAGTTCGTTGTTTATTTCTCATTTTCGCTAATTTTCACTTGTATCAATGTGAAAAACATATAAATCAGTTCGAATCACACTCAAATTGTCAAATTGTTTCTTCTCATTCTGCAGCTCTTCTTTTTTATTGCTACAAACATATTCAGTGGCTTTAAAATTGTGCCTTTTAAGTTTAAAAATTTTTATCATGCAAGGCTTGGGTCCTTGAAGCAACTCTAAAAAAATTGGACAATTCATTGTGATTATTGAATTGAACTCCAAATCACCATTCTCTAATATCAACAATCTGGTTTGCCATGGAAAGCTGGAAACCATCAGACTTCAATTTATTTCCCCTTAGAATTTCCAATTCCATCTAAATGAAATGTTCCTTGTCAAATGCTCTTGTATTCTAATCTCCACATATTTATTGAGACTTTTTGTCAACAATTTTATGAGCTCTCAAGAACATATTATTGGATCATTCACAGTGATAGTACTGCCTCACACAATCAATACTATATTACTTTATGTTCAATATTTTATTATTAAAGCTAACCTGCCCCCACTGACAAGGCCTTCTGCGGCCTTCTCCAGAAATGCAGATACTCTTTGGCTTCCTTCTGGTGCTATTCTCAAAAATTCAAATATTCTGACCTGTAAAAAATTACAAACCAAAAATATAAATTCATAAGAGCATCTATGTGCCTGTGTATTGAAAACGAAAGTCAATAAAACTGTCAAAGAAAGAATCAGATGTTTAACCTACCATATTTCTTGTCATAAAGCGACCAAGGGATGTTAGACGAAAACTACTGAGAGAAAAATGACTTGTATCCAATGGTAAATACCATGGCACTGGCGATGAGACTGCAAGGTCTTCTTCAAATAGAACCTGCAAGAAAATGAAAGTAAACCTCATTAGCAATACACAATAGATTTTTATATGATAAAATTTGATCATTTTCCTCTGACAATAAGCCAGAGAATGCAAATAATATTCACCAGGAAACAAATTATAGATTATAGCTACATTATAAAAAAATGTTGCAGTTAGGCTATGAAAGTATTATACCTCCTTTTAAATTGCTTTAACATATGCTTAACAGCCGCAATTTTTAAAGGAATGGTATAGCATTGATTAAACCTACTCTTCATTGTAATGATGGTTACCTATGTAAGCTGTCCTCTCCTATTATCTGGTCATTCATCTTGATGATGAGCCACATTGTGTGGTTGGAACTATAAATTACTTTTTGCCTATGAATATGCAATTTTATCTCCAAGCTAATTCTCAAGATTAGGATTGTTGAAAATTGAGAATCTAGCTGCAACTTTTTTTGGGTAAACAAAAGGTTTGATAGACCAATAAGTGACAAAACCTCAGAAAGGATACTCAGAAACTACTTGCAAGTTTAAAATCCATAAATTGCACGTTTGTAACAATGTTAACAACCATTTTTTGTTGATGGCAATACTTGCATGGAAACATGCAATCCATAAGTCCCAGCTTTTGAACTTCATCAAGCAAGTGTAGAATTCCACCTAAAGCATAATGACCTATTTCTTCATTCTTTACATACCATGAGTATCACAGGGAAAAGCCATCAAAGATTCAAATGTGAAGGAGTTTTCTTAAGAAAATATTTCCAATAATCTAAACTTAAAGGATATGATAGTAGCAGACCAAACAAAGAAAGGGAAGCAAACTGATGTGTTGCAGGAATATCAGCTGCTGGGGAAATTGATTGGAGTTTTACACTGACAGATTAGGAGTAAAAAGAGAATGAATGAGCATGTAAGTGTTAGTTACACATGCAGCAGAATATTGGATCTGTAAAGCTAGTTTGGAGTCTATATGCTGATATACAACGTAAAATGTTTGACCATAAATGTAATCCTTTTTGTTCCTGACTCTAGAGTCTAGATGTCGGGTAGTTAGCTGTAGAAATGTGCTTATGTGCCTTTGAACTGATATGGCTTTCCAGGTCATGGGAAGCACTAGCACAATATTTTTTTCTGAAATCAATAACGGAGTAGCCCCTAATGGCCAACAAATATACTGGCCTACAAATATATATACAGAAAGAGGGAGAGTAACATAACAACAATAAAAGTAAAAAGAATATTAATGAAATGAGAATACAAATAACAATATAATGAAGAAAAAGACTGACCAATGTGGTAATAACAAAAGCAATAGAAGTTGCTAAAGTCTACAATTTTCTTACTCTGTCACTTGTATAAGCTCCAAAGAAGACATACTATAAGCCCTGAAAAATGCACAGCTATCGTACCTAAGAATTCTTATAAAACTTTTGAATGTGAAAAAGCTTTCCTCATCACAAATCTGAACATAATACTCCTGCTAAATCTAAATGCTTTCAACACGATGAGGAGGCCGAGAAAAGAAGAAGAGAACTCATCCACCACTTAAACAAGTTTGTGGAAGGAAGGAAAATGATAAATATTTTTTAAAAGTTTGGCAGCAGGCCACAATATTGAGGTTTGTTGTCTGTTTCAATGAGAATAATTATAGTCAATGAACTGAAGATATAAGAACATGTCTACCAAATATGAAATTTTGAGTTTCACTATTGGAAACAAGTTGAAATGGACCACCACAATCAGGGATCACTAAAGTCCTCATAAGTGAGTTTTAACATTCTGCAGTAACCACCTGGTATATATACCTAATTATGCTTTTGCTTATGGAATAAACAAATATAATAAATAGTACCTCAAATCCAGCATATTTTAGAGCTTCTAGACATTGACTTGTGGTGCGGATGTCAGGAAGTCCATCCCCAAGTTCAATCTCTGCCTGTCATTTATTAGTCATGACAGAAAACAAAAATCAGATATAAGGAAGTACTATGCTAGAACAGTATATGACCTGCCATGATTTATAGCACAGACAAACTTGATTTGGGAGGGTCCAAACCTTAATCTTCTGGTGTTCTTCATTCTTTGGATCAAAAGAACCAGTCATACACCACTCATATGCTGCAAATAGCTGCCCAGGCTTAAGTACTCTTTTTATCTCTTTATAGCAGCCAATCTTACTTGCCAGTTACATAATGTTTGTGAGTATTGAGAATAAGGCATACAAATCAAAATATAGAATACCATAAAAAGCACACAAGACACTAATATCATCTTTTCAGGCAGTTACAAACAAACTTCATGGAAGTGCATAAATTGCAAAAAGCAAAATTGCAAATCTTAATCAGTTAATCAACTTTACATACTTACCGCATCTGGGGCATGACAAGTGGCCTCAATTGCATATATTGCATCAAAAGAATCATTTTCAAAAGGCATCTTCATGAAATCTCCCTATAAATTAAATATCACAAATCAATTCTTGAACAAATACACTCACGACCAGAACATTGATAGAAAACAACTGAGTTAATAGGTAGTGGGCAAACTTCAAGCACTTTTATGTTGCCACATCTTTTTATCACTAATTACGAAAAGGTTTAGTTGAACTTCTAAGCTGTAATGAAACTAATAAATGAATGATCTCTATATTTAATAACAGGAAAAAAATATTTACCTTTACAAAACCACAGGTTTTGTCCAGTCCACAAAGCCTGTTCAATTCCTGCAAATAAAATAGAAGGGTAAGTGCAAGCACACTTATAATAAATTGGTATGGTGCACCAAGTATTAAACAAAACAAGAACGGTGTCACTTAATTTTCCAGCACATTCTTGTTAATACAAAGTTGCAAGTGCATGCAAATCACATAGCTAACATTCCACAATAAATATACGATGAAAAGTTAAAAACCCTAACAATAGATTAGCAATTAACAGAGGAGAGAAGAGATTTTCCATTAAAAAGTAAATCTGAAGCATTTATTTCACAAAAATGTATGTCCAAATGAGACTATTTTTATGGGCAACTTACTGTTCCTCTTGCTATTTGGTAAGCATTATTGTTCAGGCCTGTTACCGAAGTGCAACTACATACAAAGTCACAGAGTAATGAGGTTAGATAATTCTTTAAATTAAGTATAGATGTTTTGCATGCTATTAAGAAAATTAACCACAATGTATAAAGTTTTATCCCATGAAGAGTAAGTACTACAGAAAAAGACAAGAATAATTTGTTAAAAAAAGAGAAAAAAAATAACGCTATGGTTTTAATTCTGTATTATTGAGAATCTGGTGATTATGTAGTTTTTATAAATTATTAAATTAATGTACCAGTTTACTTTTTTCGAGTTTATTCTTCATTTTAGACATACACAATCTAAAAAATGGTGTTAGACACAGGAACATATATTTTGTCTTTCCTCTTGTAGAAAAGTTTAAATCACATTTTATGAGAAAAGCCTGGCTTTAAACTAGTAGCTACAGAACTTCCTTTCATTGCCCAAACAACAGCAGCAAGAATCTTTAGATTGTTTCACCAATCGGAGTATTCCAGGATGATGAAGTTTAGCTTAAATTTGAGTTGTAAAGTAATTCATGATGAAAAAAAGTATCAAACAAAATTTTGTTTCACTGACTTTCACACCATCAATGGGCCACCATCAACTATATAATAAAAACGGCTATAAAAGTGTTGTACTGAAAATTTGATTGTACCCTACAAAAAAATTTGAGCCCTCTGAAGAAAACATTTGTGTGGTCTGCACAAGATGTCTAAAGGTCTGATGGTGCAGTGAAGTGGGAAACTGGCATTCTCATGAATATTTGTGGTTTCTGCAATGTTGCTTCCCAGGTCTGCAATTTTGAAAAAGCAGAAGTAAACAGAGAATCAGGATTCAATTGCACTTATGCACTTTGTGCTAAATTGCAAGTGGAGACCAAAAGCCCAATAGCAAGTTCGCAAGACAGTAGTATGCACATTTGCAGTTGCAAAACTGCAAGAAGACTCTCAAATTCCAACAGCTACATGTAAGCAGAGAATCAAAGGTTCTTTCCACATTCACAGTTTTGCTAAAACTAAATATGAACCCCAAAACCCTACCAAAGACACATTTATTCCAAACACAGCAAGGAATTTCATTTTCTGACCATGGAGTTCTGATTGATCTTATTAGAGTGCCTGAATGACCATTTAAAGCTAATGGAACAATTGATATTGAGGATGGGAAAAAAAGAAAGTTACTGTTGATTCTTGCAGGAGAAAAAGGTTTCCTCAAAATGCATTGATTCTGTTCTATCAAATGCAATGAACAGCTGTATAATCTGATTGCATCGCATTTGCCAGTATTTTCCCCATGTGTGCCAGAATGAGAGCATTGGAACTGTTTATAGAGAATGGTGAAAGAATACTGGAATAGGATCTTTGTCCGATATCATAGTTCAGAATGTCTTGACAGACATGTTTGCCAAATGTGGAAGCAAATAGAAAGGCCACAAGTTGTTTGACAGAATTGTCTCAACAAGATGCAGGATTGTGGAATGCAAGTGTTATCCAATATGCACAGAACAAGCTTGTTGCAAATACAATAGAGATACTTACAGAAATTTCATTGGTAGATGTATATCCAAACTCAAGAACTCTTTGCAGTATTCTCCCCATGCCATACTCATGTTGAGATGCTCAAACTGAATTTGAATGTGGAATCCCCAACTACTCTAAGGGCATGGAAAACCAACTAATTTTGCACCTTGAACTGCTCAAACATATAAAGCCCAATAGCATAAAAGTGGAGAATTAACTTTCACATGCACTTTAAAAATCCTGACAATTTGATGAGACTGAAAATAAATTCTTTTTACAACCCCAAAAGCTCAATTGCACACAAAGGACCAAGAAAGTTGACTGTTGTTGCACTTGAAAGCCCCACCAATATAAGGAGAAGATACAGAATATGGTTGCGCCTCAAATGTCCACAAACATTGCATGAACAAGGTGGATAGAAAATGTTAACAATGATAGCATTACAAGCAAATTGTTATCTTGCCAATTGAAGTCATTACAAAGGTCAAAGTCATGTAGTGGGCAAATGATGAAGAGTCAAGAAAGCCATCCTCAAGTTTAAAATGTATTTTTAAAATACTTCATTATGTTCTTATATTATTTTATAAACTCACTTCTGGAAAGCTCAATATATTATAACACAGTCATTTTATTTCAAAAGTGTTAAATGTTTTAAAACAAAAAAAGCCCTAACATTTGTGAATGTTAGTTATTAACTTATTTCCTATAAATATAAGCTTCTTTTGTAATATCCGTAACTTTTCTTGTGCAAAACTGAAACTTTTGTAGAAGGAAGAGAAAGCTGAGATTTTCTGTTTACTTTTTTTGAAGAAATACAAGGAGAAATATGTTCTTTCTTTCCCTTGTGCAGCTAAAATCTAATTTGAAGCATTTCATTTTTTTCCTTGTGCATTTGTGGGTAGTGTTGAATCATCAAATCTTTATCTAGTGAAAGGGTGCGTGTGAATTGAACTCTGCTTTTATTTTATTCTACATGCATTTCCCCTGCTTATTCATTTTAGTCCCATTTACTATATACTAGTCTAGGTGGTCCTCTATGTTTATTCTATCATGAGTTTCTCCCTTTCCCTCTTTCCAGTTTGTTTAATAATGCGTTGTTAATTGTTTGGGAAATATTTATTCCTGCATATGTGGTTCAAAGGTTACTTCACAATGCACATGGATGTCTTTATAATATATTGACTATGTTACTGAGTTCCTCTTACCCCCCACTCCAACGCTTGTATGGGTACGGTTCAGGTCCAGGTCTAGAGCTGGTTCCTCACTAGGTTCGTCTAGGGTCCTTCCCTCACACCCCGGTTCCTTGTGAAGGACCCACAAGGAGCTCAATGTGCCCAGGAAAGACCTTGACTGAACCTAGGTTAAACCCAGGCAAACCAAAGGTGAACGGTTTAAATCACACACACTAAGAGTTGACTCCTAGGCTAAAAGTGCTAAACATTTAGAGTTGACTGACATTCTCTAGGCTTAATATGTTGCTTAGTGTGTGTGGTTTAAGGGCAGCCAACCTATGGGGACCCAAGGGCTGCCCAAAAGAAATCAGAAAAAAATTTATTTTCTAAAAAACATTTAATAACAAAAAAGTGTCTTCATTCATAATTTCGTCCTTCAGTGATAAAATTTGTGAAAATGGCACAATGCCCCCAGACCCCCAAGAGGGGCATACCCTATCGGAGGCATTGCCCCCGGACCCCCATGAGGGTTTGTACCTCTCAACCCTCCTGGGAAATTGCCTCCAAATGCCCATGAGGGGTGTTGCCTCTGAACCTGGGGTCTCCACTCCTAGACCCCCTCTAGTTATTAGGATCCCTTGTCATGTAGAAACTTGATTACAATGAGGCAGTGACAAGGAATTGGAATCTAAATCTTAAGAATTGACAAAGACATTATTGTTGCACACCTTCTTTAGATGAGACAACTTGTACAATACATGGCTAGTGGAAGTGGCAGTGTAACTCATTGTGGTTCAAGTGAAATTGAACCAAATGTCAACCTTGATGCTTTTAAATTTTAATGAATAAGTATATGAAGATTACTAAATATTGATTGCAATTTTGAATTTTCATTGTGTAATGACACTTCAATTTTGCATATTATGAATATGAGATATTTAAATATTCTATTTATTGGCAATTATGATTATCATTGTTCTTATAATTTATAATTTTAAACTGTATACATAAATATAAATGAAATTGAACCAAATGTCAACCTTAACGCTTTTGATGAAGAAGAATATGAAGATTACTAAATATTGATTGCACTTTTGAATTTTCATTGTGTAATGACATTTTCAGACTGAGTAATTTCAGTTTTGCAAATTATGAATATGAGGTACCAACATTGAAATCCCCACTCATTGCCATTGTTACAGTTGCTCTTAAATTATTAACTCTCAAAATGATTTCCAAGACCATTAGATCTTCACCACTGAACCCTACAAAGTCTCCAAGACAGGAGACATGTCCCAGGGGGTCGGGGATGCGTCTACGTACGTTTGTACATTGTACGTACATACGTGTGTGTGTGCATGCCTACATACATACATACCTACATACGTATGTACATACATAACTACATACATACATACGTACCTACATACCTATGTACATACATGCATACATATGTACATACATACACACACACACATACATGCATGCATGCACATGTACATACATACATACATACATTCATACATACATATTCCCATACCAGTGTCCGCATCTGTATCATTACCAGTAACTTAGGCTTTATAAAAGTAATTAAAATAAATGTGATAATCATTCCAGCATAATAATATATATAATTTTTATAGTATTCATAATTTCTTCATATCAATTTGCTGTGTAGTTTCTATCTATTTTAATTCTGAATAGTCGTATCAAAGCTTATGGAAATGGATCCATGGCTAAGCTATGTGGGGCCATGAAGCATTTGCCAAAGCCAGCGCAAACATGAAGAAATAATACATTTTTGGTTATCTCTGTCAAACCCGAGGAAGTTGTACGTAGCTGCCTGGGACATTAATTGAGAAAGATCAATTAAATTTGCTGCACATCATCAACAGTCATTGGAACATCATTGCTGTTCTAAAAAGGTGTTGAAATAGTTTTAAAAAGCATCGAAATATATTTAATAAAAACAAATGTCCAATACAAAAGAAATCAAATCAAGCCATTGGAGAGATTAGACATGAAAGTATATGAAATTGCTAGTGCAGCATTGAAGCGGACCCACAAAATTCAATTTGGATTTATTTTTCACTGCTGTGAGTTTATTTTGTGCTGACAGATAAATTATTTTCACTCGAAATTTTTTTGTCCAGTTTTTGTTATTGCAAACTTGAAGTTTAAAGGAAAATTGTTGTATCGAGTCCAAGATTATTACTTTCTAATTTTTCTTGCAAAAAAAGAGTTAAATTCAACAAGCAAACATAACTAGTATGCTATATTATGGAATATCTTTTATAAATGCACACAAGGAGATGAAGTGTTTAACAACTTTAACTGATAACCATGTAAAGGCATTAGTTTCCCTATAGATCCTATAGGTCTCAGTATCAAAACTGTAATCTAACAAGCATGTATCAAGGACCTCCTTGGTTGTAAAGGCAGAGCCCTGCTAGCATTCATATCTTTTTGTTCTATTTATTGCATCAACATGGCTAAAAATAGTGAACCTCGTCTTAGAAGTAGGGATAACGACACCTTAAAACTACAAGGAATGGGCCATGACCATGGAAAGCACACTTGTTTCAATATCTTCAGGATTTAACTGAAGAACAGCCCACACCCTCTGCTAATGCTGCTAAATTACTTGAAATTCAAAAACAAGACAAAAGAGCACTTGCAGTATTAGAATCCTCTTGTTCTATACAAGTCATCATTCGAATAGAAGCCCATTAATTCTGAACCTTGGAAAGCTTGAAAATCACTCAAAGACTTGTATGACATATGATCAGTCTATAAGAAAATTGATCTGCTAATGCAACTTCTGAAACCTAAACTCAGTATTAGAAGATGTTTTTGAATGCATTTTCAAGATGAAAACCTGGAAACAAGAATTCTACAAGCAAGAAAATTGATGATGATATGCTAATCTGTTATTTTGCATGGGCTCAATTCAATTTATGCAAACTTTTTAAAAATGTTGAGACTTAAGTGGTAATATCAATAACTCAATATTTGATACCAATGGTGAATTGTTTACTCAACATGAAGGTCAGGTTGTGAAAAAGATAAGTGATAAGCTCACAAAAGATGTTAACATGGTTGAGAAAATCATTGAATACTCACAAGCAAACTCCTGTGTGGAGCTAAATGAATTTATGTAGTTGAGCAAACCATAATAGTATAGGTATAAAATGGTCAAAGGGGATAAGCATGCTAGCAGGATGTTCATCATTCATGTCACAACTCATACGGTAGTAGACTTCTATGTGAAGTGACATTGGTGGAATCATTGCCAAGATGTACAGTATGCCAATTTGCGACAGAGATGATTTGACAGTCATATGCTCCAAATCATCTTTTGGCCCCCTTTGGATCAAGGGGGGGTTTGTTGGGTCTTGTGATCTAAATACAAGTTTTTAGAGTCCTAAATAAATAGTTGTATGGCACACACATTTCATTTATGAGACAACCCTTTCATCAATATTTGTTTAATAATGTTTTGTTAGTTGTTTGAGAAATGATTATTCTCATATAAGTGGTTAAGAAGCTCGATCATGTGAATAACTTTATGGAAGTCATTAAAATCAATGTAATGAATCATCAAAGCATTTTTTTTCTTAGTGTTCATTCATATCATTTGCTATTAGTTTCTATCCATTTCAATTCCAAAAGGCAATGTCAATATCATTTGTATTCAGAAAGTGAAAACTCTGGAGTTCAAAAATGTGACCATCATATGCCTGCATGAAGGTTTTTCAGTCCCATTTGAAAGGAAAGTGAGTGTGGCAATTTTAGATTCCCCCATGTTCAAAAAGTTCAATGTCAATTGGGTCTCAAATCCCACACATCTTTTTAGATAATACATAACTTGGATGCTGTTGTGCTTCTTGTTTGTGCCAATTTAGACATATCAAGGTGGTGGTAGAAAAGTAGGGAGAGGATGAGACAAGGTGTAGCCATCATTTTGACTCGTTATGTTGGTGAATAGTGACCCTTGTGTCTTTTTAAATTTTATGCTCTTAGATTTTATCTTATTACGATATTAAAAAGTGAATTTTGTTCACATTTTTATGCACCCAATATAATCTTATAGACACCCTAAATTGTCCCTCTTCATTTCTATATTAATTTAATTAAGATTGCCTATAACAATATAGTTAATTTTTATAAATTAGCTATATTTGTTTTATTCAACTATTTATTTAATGTTATGAAATGAATTCATCACCTTGTATTTAATTAATTTAAATACTACTAATGTATTAAAATTTTATTTTGATATATGTTTCCTCCATATTCCTTATTTAAATAAATTTTATTTATTTAAATCTCTCCATTTTCTCTAAAATTCTTCTAAACCCCATTTAAATTAAATCTAATTTAATTTAAATTTCACTTCTCCTTGCTTTTGGCTAATTTTCCTATGATTACACTTAAAATGTAATTAAAACCCTTTTAGCCTTAATCACTTGCACATACATCTGACTTTTTCAAATTCTTGTTCCCTCCACTTGAAAAGTCAACACCTCCCTTCCAACTCTTAATCTTGACCATCCATTATTTTGCCTCTTAATCTCCTTCACTCCCACCAAAACCCTAACTAACCCTTCCAAAAATCTATAAATATGAGGCCTCACTCCTTGCAAATGGATGTTTTTCAATTTATGCATTGTTATCATGTTAGTATTGCTCTAGGATTTCATAGTTCATTCTCATGCTTTTCAATCTTAGTTCATTGTTGAATCTAGAAATCACATGCTAGGTTAATGGTGAATGAATTTTAGATTAATCTTGCATTTCATCTTAGTTTAATAGTTTGAATCTCCATTTGCATTAATGGTGTAAGCTTGAGGCAAGTTCTTCATACTTGTTCTTGAGTTCTTCATCAATCCATTAGTTTGCATCAATCACCTCAAGCAAGCAATCAATCATAGTGGGATTTGTTGTATTGTGTTGAGAGAGCACACCCACAAAATCTCTAAGAGCAAATCAAACAAATCTTGGGTGGACTTGTTTCAGCTCATCAGAGGTTGTGGAAGAAGCTTTGTGTTGGAACTAGGTTTTTAGATATGTTAATGTAACTTGTATGCTCTTTTATCTCTGACGTTTGCCTGTCTGAGCTTGTTCCACACAGGTAGGTTTCAACCGCATACAAATCTACATTACTAAATTTCCATTTATATACTTACATACCTATTTTAAATAATTTATATAAAAGAAGCCAAGAGATATCTTTCTCAAGGCCTCTATTACACTAACATATCAAAAATTCTGTATAAAATAGAAACCTCAAAAAGGATATCGCTCAATGTCTTTATCCTTATATATATAAAGGTGAAGTATATAGTAATATTAATTGCTTTTGCCTATATATAGAATATATACTAGAGCATTATAACTCACAAACATACAAAGAGGAATATTACTTAAAAGTTAAATATATGTAAATATAGCACATAATGCATATTAATATAGCAATAGTACTTCTATATAATTACATATGAATCTTATTACATACATATACATACATTATATAAGTAGCGTATAGATGCATTTAATTAACAATTATTTTATTGCACTTAAACATTATTTACAAACAATTCTATTTCATTTACATTGTTTACTTTTATTTTTATTTACTTAAGAACTATATTTTATCTTTCATATTTCAGTCATAGATTAATTTTTAGGTTTAATTTTTTAACAATATAGAACACCTATCGGCATAATTAAGCACCATGCATGTGTACCATTTGTATCTGGTAACGCTGAAAAAATAATTCTTTTGAATATTTCAAAGTTCGTAAGTTATAAAACTGAATCTATAGGAACTGCACATGAGATCTATAGGAACTGCATACCAACGTTTTCCATATACATATTATAAGCCCCAAAAAAGTTAAAAAAATATCAATACTATTACAAGTTATTGAAGATTAAAAATCTATTATAACTTCCGAGTAAAAGCATTTAAAACCTCTCTTAACAATAAGAAATGCCTAAGGGGCTTCAAAACTTTATCTTCATGTCAACTAGATTGATGAATGCATGGGCTTTCTTAATAGATAGTAAACATTAAATAGCTGTCATAGTTGTGTTCAGAATGCCAACCTGAACCTAGAAATCTCTCTCAATGGCCCTCCAATTCCACATCCAACATCTAATACCTGCAATTCAGCACAAAAAAATAAACATTTGAAATTTTGAAAACCATCAAAATGATATAAAACAACATAACATGAATAATTAATAGAACCTTCATTCCAGGCTTTAAACAAAGCTGGAGAGCAAGAAAATGCTCATGGCGCTTGATACTTTCTCTAAGAGATTCCCCTTTCCATCTGCATTGTTAAAACTTATTCATTACTATTAATCCAAAGAAATTTGATGTATTACCATACATCCAAAAAAACCCTCTCCAAATTCTTTTGGTACTGATGCTAGACATGCACTTTCAGAAAGATAAAATAAGGGTAAAAAAATGCTTATTGATATGACTCTATAATTGATTTGAACTAATGGAATTCAAACAAGAACATTATTATTTTTCAAATAAAACCTTATAGCAGAACAAGAATCCTCATGTAGAACAAAAGCCAATCCAACTTTAATTGCCAGAAATGGACAACCTGTTTGCAAAATGAAAAGATTCCCCCCATCCAAACTCATAGAAACTAGTTGATAGGTCATAGTATTTATTCACCTGCAAACATAGGAACTCAAGTCACCAAATTATGTCAAGAATTCTACTGTTAACCTACAAGAAAGAATAATTAAGATGCAAACTAATGCTAACTTGACCATAATCGTGTTCACAATAAACAAAACGAACATGTTGCATAGGATGTGAATGTTAAGCGAAAGGAAAGTGTCTCTCAATCAAAGAGCGAAAATCAACAAGATTAAAAGAAATGAAATTGCAAGGAAAATGCATCCCAACCTAAATGGACTTGGAGTCAAAAAAATTATTCAATTCTACTAATGCATTATTATTTGTTCTCAATAGATACACCTAGTTCTCTCTCATTCAACTAAACACCCCTGCCAAGAACAATTAAAGCTTTCAAGGGTTATAAATGCTAAGCACCAGAAGAAGAATTCATAAGCTTTATCTTGATGTATTCAGCATCTTAGGTGAACCTCAACAGTCTTTGGCAAATTCCTTCTGTTTATAAGTGGATCAGTCCGAGTACATACAAGTTACTGCAGTTTTATTTGACATCAATGTTAGGTTTTT
>MU226477.1:2537388-2558934 GCA_018584345.1 Thuja plicata
TAGGTGAACCTCAACAGTCTTTGGCAAATTCCTTCTGTTTATAAGTGGATCAGTCCGAGTACATACAAGTTACTGCAGTTTTATTTGACATCAATGTTAGGTTTTTCTGTTTTGACCCTAAAATTTTGTGGTAATCATTGCATCTAAGTTACCATTATGTCAATAATTTAATTAAAATCAATATACACAAATCCATACGTAAATTATTTGTTTACGAGCTTTTACACAAGAAAAACAAAAGTTAAAATTATGATTGTGAAAGCGATTCCAAAGCCTTAGGTCGAATCCCTTTGTTACCACGTCAAGATTCAAAGTATTTAGTTAAAAGACTGTATATAGTTAAAAACTGATATAGCCATGCAAAGGTCAAATAGCTTTGTTTACACTATTACCTCGAGCTTCAAAGTGCTTACTTAAATAGACTGTATATTCTTGATAACTAATATGTGTACATATATAAATGGCACTCGGTTGCATTACCTGGGTATGCAGGTACTAATAGGTTAAAGCAGCTGAACTGCTTATACGTACTTTTATTTAAATTTAATATAAAGTTGATACATTATTTGAATGTCTAAACATAAAATTTAAGGTCATATATAGTTAAGCTTGTAAATATTTGAGTTGTTCTATATATAATTATTAAAAAAATTATACTTGCTGTCATGCCCTGCCATCCTGATTAAATGTCACCCCAGACTGACATCTCCAAAACCTGTCCAGCCATTCCCTGCTATCCCCGTCCCTGAAACTCCGTGATATATAGAATTTTGGTAAATAAACAGTTTGGAATGCTTTGTAAAATACAAGGAACAAATTATTCCAATCTTTTCTAGGAAAATTCACAGTATTCTTAGATGGCCTGCTACAAAAAACAAAGAATACCTAGAAATAGAGCCTAAAACACCCTTGAGAATTAACTTACATACAAAGTTGTCCAAACGTGATTTCTGTAAAAAGGAGGCTGAGCATTTGAAACAGTCTAATATGGATATAACAGTACATCCCTAAGAAAATGTTAACACAAGACCTGACAATTATCTCACATGAGAGGAATACAAATGCTAACCATGAGGCCATAGGAACATATAACTGTGTTTATATGTTCAATATCAGTAGCCTATGACCGCATAAAAGAAAAAAGTTGAAAAGAGAACAAGGAAACAATCAACGACTGGGTATCATCAAAAATTCAAAAGAAAATGTCTTTGCCTCTGATAATAAACAGAGTTCCATTACTGTAGAAGTATACCATTTGCTAGTCATATAGATGGCAATTGGAAAAACAAATTAACAAGATGCCAAAAAGCACTTGAAAAAATAAAAGGAAAGACATAATATATGCAGCATTCCCATATTCAACCCCTATACTTTTGCTCCTTCACATGATTCACAACAGAATCATCAAAGCAGTGATTCACACCAATGTTAGTTCTAGGTGATTCCACAATACATCAAAAGAATTTGAAGGCAGTGTTTCCTTAGTCCTACATTGCAGATATTTTTCCAATCTCATGTGGAAATAGAGAAGCATCATGATAGTGGAACAAAAAAATTAAAAATCAACAAAGGAAAAAGGTCAATGGAGAGTCCACAATCATAAGGATAGGACCTCACCCCCTCAATCCATGATGCCTTGTTGAAAAGAAAACAATCTCCTTCCCAGTCTCAAGCTTTTACAATAGAAAGCACGTTTGTAATAAAAAGAGGTGTTTCTGTAGATTTTTGGATCAGTGCCAGAGATAGGAGACCATTTTTTTACCTTTTGCTAATTTAAATGAGTTGTAGATAACCTTTTTCCCTTTTTCTAAATTGAAATAAGGGCTACCATGCCAATCCCATGACCAAACACATGCAGAGAAAATATCCCAGTAATTTATAGAGAAGAGGTAACCCTTTTTTTTTCTTGTTAGCACCATGGTTTTCAGTTGAGCAGCCAAACAGAGGCATTGAAAGTAGAGGTAGAAGGAAAGGATGTGGAAAAGGTAGAGAAGATATAATGACCAACAAAACCCCAAACAAGATAGTTCATAGCCTAATGAATCCCAACTATTGAAGCATGTAGTAAAAAATTTCAAGGCAATGAGAAAATTTTAGTAGAATCTTGCAAATGGAAGTGCAGCTTTTGCAAATTATTTTTTGTAACACCAGTTTCGAGGACAAGAGGCACCTTCAAAAAAAAACGGATAGATTAGTATCTGTTTTGACAAAATGAAAAGTTGGAAGAACCATTATTTCACAATGTTTAATGTCTAACTAGATCACCTTTTCTAGATTGGATGCCTCCAACTTTTTTAATGCTAGCATGGTGAATTTATTCTATGCTCCATTCTCTAATACATGAATCAAGTGCTTCTGAACTTCATCCAAGTCTTTATTTCTCTGGTGATTTTTGGGACACAATCAAGTGCTGGAACTCTCTCTTGAGGCATAATTCCTCCTCTAAACAGCTATAAGTCAACAATCTAGCTAAATTTTTTACAACCATGTGATCTTGAAGTCTCATTCGAACCACATTGAAAACTGTAATGCTGATTAAAAGGTTAACAAAGTATACAAACAATAGCAAAAATAAAAAGACATATTTCTTGTAGTTGCTACCAATTTCATAGCCCTTATAATATACAGATTTGGCATGGAATTGCAAATGCTATTTTACCCCAATTTCATGGACACATCCTATGACTCTTGTTTCTTCCCCATTCTATCTTTGATGAGTTCAAATTGCAAAAACCACATCAGAAGTTTAAATATAAGCATCAAACATTAAGCCCGCAATAACTTTGAAGTTAAAAATAAAGTAAAGAGAACAAAGGAAATCAAATTTATAAAATGTTACCATGTCTGTGTAATTAGCTTTTCTTGTCTCATCATCACCACCATAGTACATGTGATACTTTTCATACCTGCAAATTTGTAGCAGATCATTTTAAAATGTTTTCAGCAAAATTCACAAAACATGGTGCATTAAAGTTCACAACAAAATAACAACATTGAATATAACAAAACCACTCACTTAAGTCACTTGTGTTATAAGTACAAAGAACAGAGTTTTGCCAAATCATCCCTGAATTTCATATCCACAACTGATAGCACAACAAGATGTTGTACAAAACTAGCAAAGAGCAGAATTAAAACTATGGCTAAAACACTTGCCCAATTAGCATCCAAAAAGGTCAACCTACTCTCTGTCATTAATAGTCAACAAATTACTTACAGGGTTTGGCAGGTTTACATATCAAATGCAGTTTGTGTTCTGTGGCACCATTCATTTGTGTAATTATATCCGAGTACTTATCTGGTGTGACCACATTTGGAGTTCCATGACTGATGATATAGAGAAAAGGATAACGTATTGGACTCATTCTCACACCAACAGCATAAATGGTTGGAAAGTATTACTAGTTTTGAACTTATGGGAATTTGAAGATAGAATTTACTAATTTAGACTAATATGTCTAATTTTGGGGATTTTAAGAATACTACTTTTTGAATATCTGAAAAAGGAACCACCCATCATTTTTTTACTGTGAAGTTATTGATTGAGGCTTCAAAGAGGGGAAAAAGTCGAGACACTTGGAACCTGATTCTTATATCCAAAAGAAAGATAAACTAGCCCATCGGCAACATCTTGTTATAAATATCTAGAGTAAATGAAAATTTCAGTACCACTTGAGAACTGCTACTGGGAGAAAGGGGTAAAATTCCTCAATCCTGCAGAGGCTTTCATGCCAAGTGCGATCAACAGTCATTTAGGAACCTATAATTGGACTGGTTAAGAATAAATCCAGAAACATGCAAATTATGCCACAGACAAACAATAATGCCTGTCAAGATTCTAAGCTAAACAAAAAATGGCAGTCTGACAACCAAGACTTGCAAATCTCAGCTGTCACTCAACCAAGTGTTGAAGAAAAAAGAAAATCAATTTCAAATTTTAAAAATAACACCATTTAAAACATTTTTTCATATATATGTTTTTTTAATTACACCGCATCTGAGTCCAATCCTAAATTGGAAAACAGCTTCCTGAGCTGTTGCCGAGTTCAAGTCTCAACAATTGCTTCGACCTGCCTCAAGGAGAGGTTGCTATTCTGTCTGCAAAAAGTAAGGTCGTATCTTACTACTGCCAAAAGTTCATTCTCATTAAGAAGGAAAACACAATTACCAACTAAAATATCAAAAAAAATTAAAGAAAAATACACCCAATGAAGTTCAATATATTTTTAAAATGTAAATAATTTAAAGTTCATTTTTTTGGGTCACGGCCAAGCCAAATGCCAATTCAGTATATGAGATCCTCGATGGGACTCCTTTCCATGTACATCACAAGTTGTTAAATTTTTGTGCCCCATGCTTCAACCTCACCTTATGAACACATCCTCAAGAGTTAACTGAAGCTTGCGAAGACATCTACACCCAGAATACAACCTATACAGCCCACTTTTTCTTTTCCTTTTCTTTTCTTTTTGCAATTTCCTATTAAGTAAAAGATTTTCTGCTTAATCCTCTTCTTGTACTTATGAAATTTTCTTTAATTAAAATTCTGCTCGCTCTATTTATTCATTTTTTTCCTTTTATTAAAACTGTTTCTCCTCAATCTCTTCATCCACTTTTACTTTACTTTACTGTTTTTATCTTCTTTTTTCCCTTGTGTTCACTCGATCTTTTTCAATATTTTGCAATTTCTTTTTGAGTAAAACCGTTTAAAAGCTCTATCTTCCGTTTATTTTGTATTTTTTATTTTTTATTGAATGACAAGATTTGAACTTAATACCTCCCAATTGGGAAGCTTCCTTTCGTTTTTGTGATCTTTTTAAAACCGCGTTCACTCAATCTTTTTCGCCATCGTGAAATTTCCTTTCAATTAAACCGTGTTCACCTAATCTTCTTCAAACTTTTCCCACTTTCCTATAAATCGAACTGTTCTCACTCACAGTTTCCTTAAATCAAACTATTTTCACTCAATCTTCCTCCTCTTCTTTGCAATTCCTATTTAATCGAAAATTTGCAATCTCCTCAGATTATCAAAGTGTGAACACTCTGTCCTCTACGAAAATCATCATTTTGCATTGTAAAACTTGCAAAACCCTAGTCCCTCTTAAACTCCGACTAATGCAACCTTGCTCCAAAGGACCTCTAATCTTATAACATTGAACTGTTAAAAAATATATATATGGAAGAAAAAAGCAAAATGCGGCATCGAACAGCTTACTGTTCAACAGCAGAAAGCATTTCCGTTTTGTTAAGGTTTCCACCCATTCCCGATGCCAGATCTTTAGCTCCTGCTCCCTCCGCCATCCTGAAAACACGATCGACGAATTCAAATCAGATTAGCTAAAGCTTATTCCGATCTTCAAATTTAGCAAATCTAAAACGTCATTACGGCAGCCTTTTACAGATAAATGACATTAAAGAAAAGATATCCACATCTTTCAGTCCAACTTCAGATTTACACTGACAAATACAGAGCAAGATCATGTCGAGCTACCTCAGACTGATTACCGCAAAACAAATTCAAAGAAAGAAATAGGAAGTAGAATATCTGAATGTGGTTGAATTTGTGAGCTTCAAACTGCGTAAAGGAAGGAATCGTGGCTAAAACATGCAAACGAAATATAGTAGAGCAGTGACAGAGTTAGTTCGCGATAAGAAAATAGCAAGCCGAAAATATAGGAAAAAAAACAAGTTGATTCGAACCTGTGACCGCGGCCCACCACGTGACGCGGGACAAGCATGCAACATGACAATAACAAAACTTTCATTTTCTTTTTTTTATTGGTTTTTAATTACCTTTTTTTTTATATACGTGGACTGTTAGTGCGTGCCATCTTCCACTAGTTCCATATAAATCATAATGAGATTAGGATACGCAATAGAATATAATTTTTTTATTAATAATAGTATGGACTTAAAAAAATAATTTGTGTCAATGGACCTTGATCTTCTCTTGAAGTTGAATGGTTCTAAATGAGCCCACCATCATAAGGGGCCACGCTCCCAAGTCCAACCTCCATTAAAAAATTAAATTATTTTTTTGTAAAATAGTAGATTTTTTTTTAAAGTGGTTTTTTTCTATTAGATTCTATAGCAAATTCTTTATTTTTTTAAAAAAAATTTTGCCAAATAAATAAATAAATTCTACATTTTGTAAGTATAGAAATAAATTTCGAAATGAAATTGATGTTAAATTATTTGTGTATTTAATTTGGATCTTGTGGAAAGTTTTATATTCTAAAATAAAGTATTTTTATTTTCTATTATCTCAGCTATTGAAAAGATATACTTGTCTCTTTCCATATCTCTTTTCTTATACTTGTCTTTTCTCTCACTATTTCACATCAAAGATTATGTGAGTTAGTTTTCAACTAGACTATGAGAATATTTGCTCTCCAAAGGATATCGTCTTCTAAATAAGCCTTTTGTTGATAGTTAAAAGTGCATTTAAATTTATGCATGTCAATCTAAAACAAAAGGCCATGTTCCTACTAGTGATGTAGTTTATTGTTTCTATTATTATTGCATATGTAATTGGTTGGTACAATTTCCATTCATTATTTTTGTGGCAATTGTTTGATTGTCCAAATTTTAATACAATATTAAGATATTGTGTGCGTGTAAAATACAAAGCTAGGTGATGATCATGAACAATCAAGTTACAATAGTGTTTACATAGACAAATCATTATCTAAGTCTAAGCATTTGTAGTAATGATGGCAGACGTAAGCACAAGTAACAAATATAGTAATATGGCAAATGTTATACAATAGCAAATGAAACAAAGTTGGATAAGTAGTCATTGTATTAAATTGTATAGTTGACCTAATAAAAGATTGTAAGCACAAGTGCTTAATTCATATCAACATTATTGAGAAAAGAAGTAGCGGCAACCCAGGTTGTAGAGATACGTCATTGTTTTTTCTATGTCCCACTTGTTTTTCCTACAAATTTTTTGTTTAGGCAGTTGTCATTAAGTAATATTGGGTTATGTAAGCAATTGCCAAAAGTAGAAATGTACAAGTAGTAATTTAGATCAATCCAAAATAAAATGTATACCTTTTAGTTGATTTTCTGACTATGCTTGAGTGGAAGTGACATTGATGATAGCATTGTTCTAATTTAATGTGAAATGTCCCCTTACTGAGAACATGTGCAACATATAAAATGATTGTTGAGTTGTCTTCAACATAGTCTTCATATGGAACATTTTGTAGACTGGGCAACAATAGTTGAATCATAGATTTATCAACTAAACAATTTATTGTTTGTTTGTTGTCAGCTACTAGAATGATTTTGAGATACAAGGAATAGATGTGTCTGACTTCTTCATTACATATACCACATTGCATATTCTTTCCATCAAGTGTGTCATAATTCTCAAACTTCTAATTGCATTTTGGACAAAATACATGAAATGGATTGGACAATGTGTTAGCTACTTTTAAAGTTTCATCAACCTACAACATATGTCAGTGTATTATTTTTCTCTGAAGGTATTTTTGGTTTAATTGTATATTTTGAACTTTGACGATTTGAAGATCATTGCCTCAAACGTTGATTGTAATAGTCGGTCCAATTTTTGCAGTGTTCTTTTATTTGTCAGATTGCAGATAATTGTAGACTAACATGTGTGAAGTTTGTTACTTGCACATCTGTGTGTTTTAGAATATTTTTTAATAGAATTGTTGGAAATTCATTTCTGCACACTTGGTCCTTTGTTGTTGTGAAATGGTGTGTCATACTCAAATGCAATATCAACTGTTTGTTATTGACAAGAGAGTATTCTCGTTGTTGATCTAAAATAATGTAAAGAAAAGAGAAGTTGAAATGAAGTAAATTCAGAGTAAGGGTTGGACAAATATTTGACGCTCTATCCATGTCAGACTCTCCATATTTTATATCAATTAAGTATTGGAAAGGTAATTTGTGGTGGCCATCACCAATGCACTGATTGTTCTAGTTCATAAGCATTTGTGCTTGCCAGTAGTTGATTCATGGTTGTGATTGGTATGCAATAATATTCTTCACAAAGACGATGTATGTTTTCAACAATTCTTGTTTCTTTTGGAATAAGAATACAATCACAATCTACACGAACATAATATGTTTTTGGAGCAATTTAGAAACCTGATATAGAAATGGTCAATCCTTGCACTATTTTTTGTTCAAATTTTTGGATGAGTTGACCAATGACATTTAAGATAATTGTCATTTCACCTCTTATGTCTATTAGATCAACATGTAGCATTTCACATGTTTTGTTGGTTTTATTTATTGCAGTTATGTAGACCACCATTATATCACCTTCAAAAATATTTCCAGCTTTTCAAGCATTCAAATCTTCAATAGCCATTGAATTTTGATTTTTTACTTTTGATTTGTATAGAACATAATAAAATAATTTTGATATTGAAGAATTGAATCAATAAAGTTTGAGTGTAGATAGAAAATGTTAATTACCTTTTGGATGCCTCGTATTGTTTGGGTTGTATCTACTTTCATGATCTTTTGTTGGTTTTCATTATGTTGGTGTAACACAAGTATACAATATTGAATCATGTGCTTTAAAATTATACAAATGTCTTTGCATGAAATAATGTTTGATTTTAATCTTGTAAAATGCATTGTGCAATCATATTCACCATTCTGATTCACATGCAAAATTAGAGGACTTTGTATAGTTTTGATAATTGATATTGTCTTGATGTTTGCAAGGTGGTTTGGTTCACTTCACCTGATCATTTCAATGCTTGTAGATAGTAGTAAGTTTATGCATATTTTATTAGATTTATATTTATTAACAGTTCAAAACATTATAAATTTGGATCATGATTCGTTTAGTATGCTTCTGATTCAGAAATATCGCATGTTTGTGTGTCTACATTACTCTATATATGATCAATTTGTGGTTGATGTAGATTGTTTGATTTTTGTAGTAGAAAGTGAATTCCAATGTTTTTCATATAGATTGCAAGGGTTTGGTTTTTAGTGTTATCTATTGACATGCCAATGTTAAAATCACCTAAAATATATATAGTTGTTGATGTATTTACAAATGAGAGCACTTTGTTTCTTATTGTTAAAATTTATATTGTGATGTATTAACTCTTGCATATAGATTACATATGTTTTTTTCCCCATTGATAAAATTTATTGTTATTGTTATTGCCTCAAAATTTGTTGTTTTATGTTGCATTTTTAAATGACTAAGTTATTTTTAGCAAAAGCAGTTACACCATGTATATGATACATTGAATAATAATTAGAATTTTGCAGTGGATTGTTTGAGTCTATTACATGAATATGTGTTTCTTGTAAACACAAAACATTATATCATAGTCATTAAGTATTTTTTGTTTGTGTGAAGGTGAGTTACAAGTATTTTATGTAGATATCAATAAATATGTGTCCCTAGTTTCTTATCATTGTTCATTTTTAAATCACCAAAATGGATTTGACTGGAGTCTTGACATTTTAGCAAAAACCTTTTTTAAAATTTGAAGTGGGCATGTGCTAGAGGTTGTCTCAATCAATCTTGTTCATGAGAGTGTAGTGCATGCCAATCCATGTTTGTTTATGTCAGTGGGATCGAATGTCAATCCTTGCATAGTGATTCCTTGAGATCTATGGATAGTATGGGTGCATGCTAGTTGTATTTTAAATTATTTTCTAATAGTCAATTTATTTTGGTTGTATAATTGTTTAATAGGATTTGTAATGCAATGTATAGGTATCCGCCTCTTGTCAATGCAATCATTGTAATTTTGTGTTAGTTTTTTAGCTTCTTGATGCCCAATTTGTGGATCATTAAATTTGATCCAAACAATGTCAATGTTACTTGTTTTCATGTATGCTTTGAATGTCCCATCTGATCCATTTACTAATCCATCTTTCGTGTCATAATTACCAACATACATTTCAATTAGCATATTTAGTTTCAAGAGTATTTGTGATGGTAGGCTCATTTTATGATTGTATACTGATGTGGTGTTGCAATTTTCATCATATTGTTCAATTGCATTCAATGAAATTGGTTGCCTAGGTGTAATTGATAGCATATTTTGATTGTGTTTGCTCGCATCTTTTCTGATTGGTTTTGATCGCAAGCAGTTTTGATTTAAATACTCTAGATCCTCTATTGTTTGTGAGCCAATGTGTATTATAGTGAGTATGTTAATGAAATTCTTGTCATTTTTTCATATAGTTAATTGTAATGCATAAAAATTCATGTTTTCTTTCCAAAAATTATATGGCATTAATTCATTTGATGATGGAGAATATTTAAATACTAGTGAAACTTGTACAAGTTGTGCTTGATAAAGATCGCCATAGAAGATGGTATCAAGATTTCCAAAGTAGCTAGTGGGTGTGTGCATTATGTTTTGTAATTGTTTACCTTTGTTGCACAAAAACCTTGTACAACCAACAAAAGTTCATCTCTCAAAAGTACACACAATTATTGATAATGGTTTGGCATTATGTCCAATGTTTCAACATTTAGTGGGGTGAATTATTTCTTGTTTGATGGCATGTGCAATGATGAATGTATTGTCATGCCTCCTACATTTTGCATTTTTTTCTTTCAAAATTAAGGATTAAGCCTTTTGGTTTATCTGGATCATTATCAAAAGCATTGTTGTATTTTTGAATGAATTTTTCATATATGACTTTTGCAGTAAGTGTTTTCCATGTTCTGGCTCCTCTTGTCGGGAACAAGTGTAATGGTGTCTTTGACAAACGCTTATTGGTTTTTTTTTTAACATTCTTCTGATGTTATACTACTTAGTATTATCAATATTGTGAGGATGTTTTCCAGTTTTAAATGCATTGTGATGCAGCAAAGGATAGAGAATCCCCAAAGGAGATGTCAAATCCTTGCAGCAAGAGTCAACACGACGGAAAATAGAAAGATACAATCAAGAAAAACAAGTTTTGTCTCCAAATAACAACTTTATCGATACAAATTTCTTCATACATGTCGAGATATAAGGTCTTCCCAGTTAAGGCCAAGTACAAAGAAAAACAACTCAACTCAGACCTACTCCTAGATCATCCTAAGTCTTACAGCTACCCTCTAGCAGCTTCTTTGCAACCCAATACTCTTCTAGACTTCTTCTTGATACCCAAACAATTGCAAGCCCTAAATTTATACACATCCACCAATAGGTCAGCCTCAAAAAATGATTACACATCCCAAGAAATGTTTTAGACCCTATCAACCTAAACCGTAATTAAATGCCACTTTTAATAATTTCACAAGGACCTATCCAAAAAACAAGTTGGCCACACATAGATCCACATCCACCTAGGAAATCACGTCATTCAGCTCCACTTAACATAAACATCTATCGCAACTACAATCAATCAACTGGTAACCCCACTGAACTAGTGTCGTGAAGAATAACAACAACACAAAAGAGAAACAACATGATATCTCAAACCACACCACCTCGAGAAGTGTGATCATAGAATTTGACTCTAAAAATAGAAATGAACAAACTATTTTCACCGCTCTTTCCAAACATCCCTACGTGGATTGACCGATCATAGACTCTCATAAAATTGTCTAGAACTAGAACTCCTTACATCCAGTCACATAATCCATCAAAATTCAAGCACGATAAGTCTAAATGAATTGTGATCATAGGAGAAGCTTCCTAATGACCCCATGAACACCATATCATGATCACACCTTCTAAAAATCCAAAGAACTCCACCAAGCAAACAATCACCCAACCGATGAGAAAGAAGAGAAAGAAAACACAAAACTGGTAACAAAAGTTCACTAGAACAACAAATTTTTTTTGATGATGCAAGATTGTCAAGGACCCAAGATGCTCCTACATTATACACCTGGGGTACAACAATATTTTCCATGAGAACAAATCAAGAAAATCTGCAAGAACAAGGGACAGTAATCCCATACTTATTCTTCATCACAAATTCTCCTCATCTACAACCTACACTACCTTCCTCCTGCCATCAACCAGGTCCAAAAAATGGTTTAGATCCAACTCACCATCATGTCCAACCTTAGGTTCATCCTTCAGGTCTTCTCGCAGCTCATATCTTCTACAAAGACTCAAATTTTTTGTCTTCTTCTCCTTATCCACCAAAGGAATCAATCTACACCTCTTACCATTCTTTCTAATGGTAATTACATTCTTTCTACAGTCATGAACAATCTCTCTATCATATTGCCAAGGTCTACCAAGTAAAACATGACATGCACCCATGACCACTATGTCACATAATATTGCATCCTTATGAGAGACAATGCACAAATTCAAAATGCACTGCTCCCTTACTTCCACCATATGATCATCATGCAACCAACCAATCCTATAAGGTCTTGTATGTCTAAGTCTTTTCAATCCAAGATTTTGCACCATCTCTTTAGAAACTAAGTTATCATTGCTTCCACCATCTACAATCACCTCCCAACACTTACCTCCAACTTTGCATCTGATCCTGAATAAACTCTTCTAATGATAAGGTTATTCATCCTTATTCACCATCAACCTTCAGAGCATAAGGATTTCCCCTTCATAAGGAGCATTGTTAGAGACACCAGCAGATGGTCCACCTTCTTCACTCACACAAGCAACTCTCTTGTCTTCCTTACACTAAATATCCTTGTGTCCTTTCAAGTCACACTTAAAGCAAGTACCTCTAAACTCTTTACCACCATTACCTCCCTTAGGTGTAACTAGTTTAGCTTCTATTTCAGCGACTTGCTTGTCCTTATCACCACCATCATCTTGCTTCTCTCTTTCTCTAGAGTTATTTTGTTGTTTCTTATTCAAATTATCCTCTTCAGCATATCCAATCTTCAGCATACTCATCTCATCATGAATATTGAACGTCAAACCATTCACATACCTAGCCACATTCTCTTTAGAAATCTCCTTGTGACCAGATCTAATGGTTATCTTGTAAAATTCTGTGGTGTAATCCTTCACACTCAGGTCCTTCTGCTTCAAGTTCTGCAACCTTTTGAATAACTCAAATTCATATTCCTCAGGTATGAACTTAGTCTTCAACTTTGCAACCATCAGACTCCACCGAGTGATCTTCATTTCACCTTCTTCTTCTCTATCCTTCTACAATTATTTCCACCAAAAAGTTGCATGACCTTTCAACTTTGTTTGTGCCAAACTTACTCTCCAAGGGTCTTGAAAATATTCTAACTCAAAGTGATCTTCTAACTCACTTATCCAATCAATCAGGTCCTTTGGGTTCAATGTACCTGAGAAATTAGATACTTCCAACCTTTAACCAACACCCAGCCTATCTATAGGTCTCACCAACTGGTCAGATCCATCACTCACAATAGATATAGCAACATCTGAGGCTCCAAATCCCTCTACAGCCTCCTCAAAACCATCATCAGATGCATGATTCTTGTGTAATCCACCAGCAATAATCCTAATCCCTTCCATGACCTCATTCCTTAAACCATCCATCTCATGTCTAATCTTAGCTCGGAGATCTTCCTTCATCTGATCCATCAACCTAGGTTTCATTCTTATCATCATTGTTATAGATCTTAGGTGTAACTGCCTCTAATTGATGATCTAATTTACCAAAGATGATACCCTAACCCTTGCAAAACCCTAGTTATCAAGAACAACCCAGCTAACAGCAACATATCATCCTTCTAGACACCTTGTACAACTCCTTCGCTGATGTGAGTTAGATCCAATCTCTGCCACCTCACAAGAACACCATAGGAATGCCACAAGTCTAGAACTCATATCATTAGCCACCACAAGATCCAAACCTGGCTCTGCTACCACCTGATGTAGCCAAGGATAGAGAGTCCCCAAATGAGATTTCAAATCATTGCAGAAAGAGTCAACATAGTAGAAAACAACAAGATACAATAAAGAACAACAAGTTTTGTCTCCAAATAATAACTTTATTGATCAAAATTTCTTCATATGTGTTGGGTTGTAAGGCCTTCCCAGTTACAACCAAGTACAAAGAAAAAAAATCTACTCAAACCTACTCCTAGATCTTCCTAAGTCTATGAGCTACCATCTAGCGACTTCTCTTCTACCCATCCCTCTTCTAGACTTCTTGATACCCAAACAATTGCAAGCCCTAAATTTATACATAATCACCAATAGGTCAGCCTCAACAAATGATTACACATCCCAAGAAATATTTTAGAACTAGTCAACATAAACCCTAATTAAATGCCACATTTAATTTTTTTACAAGGACCTACCCAACAAAGAATTCAGCCACATAGATCCACCTAGGAAATCACGTCATTCAGCTCCACCGATCAGAAACACCAACTGCAACTACAATCAATCAACCAGTAACCCACTGAACCAGTGTCATGAAGAACAACAACAAAACAAAAGAGAAATAACATGATCTCTCAAACCACGCCACCGAGTGATCTTCATTTCATCGCTCCTTCCAAACATCCCTACGCATTGATCGATCATAAAAACTCATAAAACTGCATGGAACAAGAGCTCCTTACATACAGTCACAAAATCCACAAGAACTCGAGCACAGTAAGTCCAAACTAGTTGCGATGATAGGAAAAGCTTCCTAATGACCCCATGAACACCATATCATGATCGCACCTTCTAAAAATCCAAATAACTCCACCGAGCCAACAATCACCCAACCGGTGACAAAAAATAGAAAACAAACACAAAAATGGTAACAAAAGTTCACCAGAACACCAATTGTTTTTGAATGATGCAAGATTATTGAGGACCCAAGATTATCCTGCATCACATCATGAGCTCCTTTTCCCATTTTTTCACTAGTATTGTTTCAATATATGATTGCATGTTATATTGATCTTTTTGCAATGCACCATTTTAATAGATAGTTGTCTGCCAATGTCAATGTTTTATATGTCTAGTACTTCATTGATAGCCTCGTACAAATTTCCTATGAATGATTGACATTGAAATTGTATCTTTTGTGATTCACTTTAATAGTTGTTCATTATATAAATAAGCACCATGCCATATTTTGAAATAATTTATAAGTGTCTTTTCATTGATTGTAAATGGGAAGTAGAGTAGGAATTGTTCTCTACAATGATTTGTAATTCAACATGTTTATTGAAGTTTATGAATAATATAACACTTGCTTTGGATGGATGTAAGTTCTTACCATATTTGGTAAATTTTGAGGTGGATTGTGTAAGACAATTATGAAAATTTGATGTGGGTCTCACAAGATAGTACTCTAATAATGAGTCAGACATTTTTTTTATTCAGCTAGTTCTTTCTCCAACTATTTTGTTGGTTTTAGGACAAAATTTTGACCATCTTCTGGTCTCGTATCAATGAATACACACTTTCTCAAGCTCTGATTTAATGGAAGTGATAGAAAAATGTGAGAAACTTGTTGCAGGGGTATTTTTTGTAGGTTGAGTAATTCATTACATGATTTACTCATCATATTTATGACATATACAATATTTTTTATGGTCATTATAAATTCTTCTGAATACAAATGTCATTAGCTTGCCCACTTTTTCCATGTAGGAGAATATGTTTGTGTAGGGTTTCCCTAGAAAAATATTCTTGCTAATTAAATTGGCATTGAACATGTTTGTATTAATCTACAAGAAACTATTAACATAGTGAGAAATGCATAGAGTAGTTATTATCACTACGTGATTTACTTGCAAAATAAAACTCAAGGGAAAACGTTAAGAGTGGAGGAATTTTATTTTCATTAATTTTTTATTTTATGTATAGAATCCAAATTCATTATTTGTAGCCTTTATATTTTGGCTTCATGATTCCTTTGATTAATTGGCCATTGTCAATCCCAACTCTACCATTTGAATTCATGAAAAATGTATCAGAGGTATGGAATGAGATATTGTGGGGTGACTTCATTCAAATCTTAAATAAGGAATAGTTTAGGATCCAAAGATTTTCAGTTTGGTTTTGTTGCTTGTGTTGTCACCAAAAGCAACAAACTTAATTAGAGCTTAAGAAAGCTTGTAAGATATTAATTAAAATTCAAATAGTCTTGTATGAACTCATTCTTTCAAAAAAAAATTAAGGAATTAATGTGATTAGAAAAAGGCATTTGGAAAAGTTGTGTGATAAGATCATTCAATTTTTCCATAAACCTTTTTTTAAACACTATAGATTGTAGAAGCATAAAATCTTCAATTGATTTGTATTTTTCCATAGATATGGGGCTTCTATTAATTACGACTTCAGACACAACTCACAAAATGTTATAGATTTTGAGCCTAGGAAAGCTTTTAGGAGATCAAGTAAAACTAAAATTTAGTGCATTTTGTATGAAATCATGCTTTCACATGTTGTTGAAGGAATTGATGTGTCTACAAAAAGGCTTTTGGAAATATTGTATAGTACTCATTCTCACAGAATGAAAATTATACTAGAAGGCTATTTCAATTTAATGATGCCATAGATTATTTTAGTATGATGACTATTCTTGAATTCTTGTTATTCAATATTTAAAGTCAAGGATTACTAACTGTCATTTAACTACAATATGTAAATATTCAAACTTGATCCCCTAAGTCCTAAGCACGCTACCACAAACATCATGGATAACAATACGAGATCAACTGACACTATATATTAAATCAAATCTTAGGGTTTTGTCAAAGGAAAATATCCTAATGCCTAAATATAGATCATTAACAGTGCTGAAAATTTGGGGTGCTACACATTAAAACAATAAAACTAGCAAAAATAAAATAATTTAGATGCACAAAAATGTATGAAAAATAAATACCACAATTGAAAAATATGATGCAACACAAATGAGTCAAAATGAAGCTCAAAAGAGACAAATAAAATAGCAAGGAAAACTCAAGCAAATCTTCTTCTTCTTTCCTAGTGATATTTAGTTTCACAATGACCTAATTTATGATTACAAAACATACATACAATCTAAGTTTGTACCTAAAGAGAGAAACCACAAAGATCCAAATCACCAATTTTTTAGTGTAAATTAAGGAGAGCTTGTCTAATACCTTCAAATGATCGTCTCCAATAGTTCAAACAATCTCAACCAATGACATTAATCATGATCGCAAATAATGTAAACCTAAGAGAGACATATGTTTGAGTTTTTCTAGTGACCCTTAAAATTAATTTCTCCTTTTTCACCATATGTTTGAGTTTTTATAATGACTTATAAAACTGATTTCTCCTTTTGCATTTCATCGAGTAACAAAAATACCAAAGCATCGATATATTAGCCATAGAAAATGTTCTTCCTCAAATACGATTAAATCAAAATAGGATAAAGAGAAAGGGAAAGTAAATATGATACGAAAAATTATGCACTAGTAATAAAGAAAGAAGAAAATGATTATAAGGAAGAAAATGTGTACCTTTGTTCTCAGATATGCTCCTATACAACAACTATATTCAATATTCTTGCCAATGGTTTTCTTGCAGAACTTCACGTACAAGTAGCTTAAATAGTTTCTAGGAGCAATGAAATCACAAATTTCAAAATAAAATAAAATAAATTGCGTGTTAAGCCGATAGGCTTATTTTGGTGAAGAATTTTGTCAGATTGTTCTGATTGTTCGACAT
This sequence comes from Thuja plicata, assembly GCA_018584345.1. NCBI lineage: Eukaryota > Viridiplantae > Streptophyta > Pinopsida > Cupressales > Cupressaceae > Thuja > Thuja plicata. The sequence continues at coordinate 2,554,968 of MU226477.1, forward strand.
TGTCTTATGTCATGAAATGCTGGCAACATCCAAACGTGCTGGTGAATGGGTCTATTTTCTTCTGGGGAAATGTTGTGGTTGCAAATGCCAAGGTGAATATGCTTGCAACATCTAGAAGCCTGGACACCACATAAGTAGTTTGACAAAATGCTTCAGATAAAATGGAACCGGAGGCACTGCATGCGAGCTACATCTTACGTTGTCCCATTTAATTTTATTAAGCCGATAAGCTTACTTTGGACGAGACATTGGACAAAATGTTCATATTTCTCAGTTGAGGCTTACTTTGGATGAGACATTGGACAAAATATTCATATTTCCTAGTTGTCTTACGCCGAGAATATTTGTCGGTTAAAAACGTGAACGGTGTGTCAAATCAGAAAGTCTCCCCAAATTGAATAACCTAAGCTTGAAGTGATACCAGAAAAATAGATGGAACTGGATAAAACCAGGCCCAAAGCCATGAAAAAAATAGACACAAAACATTTTTTAATTTCTATAAGCCACGTCACTTGCCACATACCTGAAATCGATGACCACAAAAAGTATGGTTTTGATATCTGGCAATGTGTTGCAGAACATATTGTAAATAAATTGTAAGATATGACACATGGCCTGCATGTGCAAAAGAGAACACGCGCCATATCTATGTCTGCACATTTTTCATTTTAATCGAAAGTTATTCGGTGCATTAAGATGGTCTTTCTAGCAAACAACAGTTTCTTTAAACCATTCTATCAAACAACTTACATGCCCTGCCAATTCAATTGTTATTATCGCAAAGTACAAATTATTCTATGCAAATTGCAAGGTCACTCTTATATGAAGATGTCTGTACTACAACAAATCACCATTGTACCAGGAGTCACTCATATTTGCAAGGTATGCTCATTCAAGCATATATTTTTGTTCCTTCCGAAACATGAAATCATTAGTAGATACTAGACGCCCAAATGCAAATATGTCTTGATTTGATGCCCTAAATATGTGCCAAGGGCGAGAAAGCATGGTTGAAGAACCCCCAAAATTGTGATATGGTTTAGAGCAGATGTAAAATGTGATCCAAACACTGATATGCTTGAGAACAAATGACTGTAATAGCAATAAGTGCAAATGTTAAAGAAATTCAATTGGTAAGACATCACGATGATGGAGAAAGCAAGGAGATGAAGAGTTCAGAAGTATTTTCTTTTGTTCATGGAGCCACAACAACATTGGAATCTCTATCACTCAATATTGTTAAGTTGACTTTTATCAGATAACCATTGGAATGTCAATCTCCTTCTCTCTAATGGTTTTATTTCAATCGTTCTCATTCCTTCTTTGGGCATTTTGTTTTCATTTTTCTTCTTTGTGAAGCTGTTGAATATACTGCTCCTTATCTTCATTATTTTGTCTTCGTAATGTGTTTTGGATTCCTTCCAACGATTAGCATAGCCTTTGTTATTGTCTTGAGCATTCCATGGTTGTGTGCTTCCTTTAATGAACAAATTCTGCTGAAAATGCTACTGCACAACCTCTTTTGGGCCTACTCCATGTTGTTTTCTTTATCTTCAGCCTTGGACAATATATGAGCATGGATCTTTCTCTCTTGGATGCCTTGCATTTTAGTTGTTGTTGAAATATAGCTTCAAGCAGACATCACCATGTTAGAATTTGATGTGTTGGTTGGTGCATAACCTGACTATGTAGAGTTTGGCCATTTTTGGGGTTGGTTGCTTTTCAAGGTAGATGCCCCTTGTCCATTCGTGGTTATTTTGGTATAATATTTTTGGTTGTTCTTTAAAACTAGTAATTCATAGTAAGACATTTATGATTTTGGAATGTTGATTTAGGCTATGAGCTTTTCCTCTGATCGATTGGAGTCTGCCCCGCGTATTATTATTGTTGTTTGGCTGCTATATTAGCATCAATAGTGGTTACATGTGGAAATTTAAAAAAAATCGACATTTATATTTCCTTTTGTAGTGTAGGGTAAAAATTAGTTTGGCATTCGAACAGTTATACGTTTTATAATTTTCAATTTTTCTTTAGTTACAATTTACTTGTCAATCACAAGTAATATCTTTGGTTACCTTCAGGTAACCCTTAGTATATCGGCTATGGTCTGATTTTCTGTATGTGAGCATGCATTTTGTCGGACGTATATTTTCATGTAAATCTCAGTATTGCTAGCAAAGAAATTAGCCTTATCTTATGCAAACCTTGCAAGAATTGTGATGTTTTCTTTTGAAAATGGTAAGTTCCTTAACTGCTACTCTTCTTTATGGGTTGATTGTAGTTGTTAAACTTCATCATCTTATTCTAATTTCTTCCTTATTTATTACTTTTCTTGCATATGAGCATTCCTATTAATGTTTTAAAATTTAGACTCTTGTCTCTGCTTTTTCATTTGCTTCTCTTTCCCTTTTATAAATTTTTAGATTGACCAATTAATAACGTGGCTTTTTAAGAGTAAATAATCTAATAAAGTTATGCATAAATTTTTGAATGGAGACTTTTATGGAGATTATTTTATAAAATGTGATTTTGAATAGAAGTTGTTTTAATTTATACAATTTTAAATTATTATTGAAATAAATCATATTAGTCATATTATATTCTTTATTTCAAATCTTTTCAAATATTTGAACGGAAGATTATGGTTTTAACTAGTATTTATTGTTGAAGGGTATCTTAAATATTGGAGTGATTGAACTGAAGATTGGGGTTTTTAACTTGTAATCAGTTTTAAATCTTTGAAAACAAGATTATAGTTATAACTTGTATTTAGTAGTGTTTAATATTTTTCACTTCAACTTCAAATCTTTGAAAGAATCATTAGAGTTTTAACTTGAATTATTGTTTAAGGATGTCTAGAATATTTTTCACTTTAAATATTTGAAAGAAAGATTAGGGTTGTAAAGAATTATAAGAGTCTTAACTTGTGTTTATTGTTGAAGATTACCTTAAATACTATTCACTTTAAATCTTTGAAAGTAAATCAACCCTTAATTTAACAAATTGTGAGTGATACCTTGTTCTAGAATGAACAATTTTATTTGAACATAAGAATTCACATGATTAAATTTACAAGTTAAAGAAAAAATTATCAACATATTTATATTTGTGGTCATACTTAGAGTGGTGATACTTAGAGAAAGAGGGTGAGTAAAATGAATAATAGAAAGAGAGAAGAGAGATAGTGAGGTAAAAATATCGAGAGAGAGAGAGAGAGAGAGAGAGAGAGAGAGAGAGAGAGAGAGAGAGAGAGAGAGAGAGAGAGAGAGTATCAATTGGGGAATAGTTATGAAGGGAGAGACAAAGAGGAAGGGAATGAGAGGGAGAGAAATACGAAGGGGATAGGGGCAAGATGAAGAGATAGAATGATATAAGATATATGAGGTGATAGATGGATAGATGGATAGATAGATAGAGCAGATCAAAGAGAAATAGAGGAAATGGAATATAGATAGAGAAAGAAATAGAAGAAATGAAATATAGATAGAGCTCGATGAAAGGTAAATAGAGGGGTAAGATAAGATAGAGATAGGGAGGGAGAAAGGAGTACTTATATGTGTGGGAGTAAGAAAAATATAAAGGTAGGAATAGGGAGGTAGATAGGGAACATGTTGGCCCTCAAATAATTATGATTTTATAATGTCTTATTATCTTATTTATTAGTTGTTTTTAAAATAGATCCTCAATTTTGGAAGGTTCTTATATATAGTGTAATCTCACATATATTGGTGCTTTTAGATAGTCATTTCTATGATAGAAACAATTGTCAATGTTAATGTTTATTATGGCGTAAGATAATCCCGCATAAGTATGATAGGTATTTTAGCCACGATGGATTTACATAGAATTTCTACAAATAATCCACTTGTAAGTCTACCTGTGACAACATATGTTTGTTATTTTTACTTAGGAGGTTGAAGGGGGGGGGGAGGGGAAGGGGGAAAGAGAGGGAGAGGGAGAGATTAAA
>MU226477.1:2561168-2577489 GCA_018584345.1 Thuja plicata
AAATCAAAGAAAAATAAGATTTAAATAATCAAGGGAAATGAAAAATAGATATAAACTATAGAAGTTGCATTTAATTTTTTAAATTCTAGAATATGATTGGTTAAACTAATTGAAAAATTAAACTGAACGAATGCAATAGTTATCCTGCCTTTGGGAGGAACTAATAACATTTCTCCATAGATTTTATTAATAAGATGACGTTCAAAAGATATTTATAATAGCATGATTGTAAAATTTGAAGTATTATTTAAAAGGTGGCTCCACGTGCAAACTATTGAGCATTATTGCCAAATATTAGATGCTTGTCCACATATAAATAACATTGCAATAATGTTATAAAGGTACCAAAAAAACTACACAAAATGATAAAAAGATGACATCATGCCAATAATATTTTACACTATTATACATCGCTTTCCCGTGTACTATTTTTGTTTATTTTATTATTTTTATTATTTAACTAAAGAATTTGTTTCTAGTTTTCATTTATTTGGGCATTTTCCATTCAGAATCATTTTTTCTATATAATTGCTTCAAAGCTTTCATAATGATATTTGCACATACCATTTGAGTTTGGTTTGCATTTTTATATTCTAGTCGTCTTTTAAGAGCTACAAAAATTGTTGATGTTTCATCAATAGAGTGTGGTAATGTTGTTTGTGTGATGTCTAAATCAACTGGTACATTTATAATGGTGCTAGTCAAGCCAAACTGAGATTTTTTATATCCTAATTCTCATATCCGTACAAATGCAATTCTAAGTGACTCTAGTGTTTCTTCTTATTGTGAAAGCATTGTCACCTATCACAGTAGTTTATTTGTTCAAATATAATCAGGTGTAGTATATTGAGGTAATTCAGATTTTTTTAATGATGAATTATATTTAGAGAAAATATATTTTTTTATGATGTCAGAGATTTATTTTTTGTTAGATTAAGATATGTTTACTTTTGTTAATCTTTGAAATTCACAATGTCTTTCTTGAAATGCAACATTTCACAAATTGAACATGCATTTTTGGGTGTATCCTCAACTTGTTTGTTGAACAATTACATTGGTGACATTGTTGTGTTTTAAGATGTGTGGACATTGTCGTATGCTTTATGTGTATTTGTTTCTTTATTTTTCATAGTGCTTTCAACTCATATTGTTCACAACTCTCATTTTGTGTAGATGAAGTTGTGTTGTGCTCATTACATTTTCTAATGAATTATTTAATCTTATAAAGTGTCATATTTGAAAGACTTTTTATTTGGCATGTTTCATATGGTAAAAGTGGTTCAAAGTGGCCATATAGAGGGTTTGTATCATGAAACAAGATAGAATGTGACTTTCTATTAGATGACTGATTGAAATGTAAACATTTTTTTGTTATTGTGATTGACCAAACACTTATTTGTATATCTAGGCATTCCGAGAGCCATTTAATACAAAACATGTCTCCCTATAATCCAATTTCCTATTTGCTTGTTATTGGGAGTGCAAATGTTTGCACTCTGTGGAACTATGTCTCAACATCATGTATTCTATATAATTCATATAATGTATGGGGTTTAATTCATATTTATATAAATATATTACCTCTAAGTTGCCTTGTGATAGACAATTCAAGAAGTAGTCAATTGTTCATTATGTAGTTGATTTGATGTGTAAACATTTATCAAGTAGGAATTGTAATAAATAAAAAAGATAGTCTCCTGCATTGTACCTAAATGTGTTGGTCCGAGACAATCCTTTCATTCTTAGTGCATCATCTATATTGCATATTTTGAAATTATTTTCTAATCTTTGATTATCTACATTGATTATGTCTTTTTTTGTTGTTTGTTTACATTCCATTTTAAACAAATGTGATTTTTTTGTGAAAATTTCATATTATGTTTTAAATTTGTACTTATTTTTCTTCTTGTTCTCTTTTTCATTAATAGACTACAACACAAGTAATTCATAAAGTCTGTGAGGGTCTATTTCATTCTTACACAAAGTAACTACTTTTACATTTCCTTGTTAAAGGTACTACAAGAAATAATTATTTGGTGCATCGTCCAATTTAGTTCATGCATAATGATTTGTAAGTAGGAATGTTAATTTATAAAAAAATATAGTCCCATATAGTGTATCCTAGTTTGTTGATCGTTGGCAATCTCTTGATTCTTAATGCATTATCAATATATATATATATATATATATATATATATATATATATATATATATATATCTTTGTACCATCCTAAAAAGTTAGCACCCATAATCGGAAGCTCTAGGACCTATTAGGCCCCACTTTAGTGATTTCTAGGTCTGAATGTCCCCTATGCTTGATTCTCACTTCATTTATTTCCTTCCCTTGCAACTCATCACACTTCCCTAGACCCGAACAAGTTTCAAAATCACTGCCTGGACAAGGCCTCTATTTGTGCTTTGGTGAGATTTGGGCCCAATCCGGGAATGTTTTGGCTCGATAATATTCAATCCTAAAATGAATATAAAAGGACATCAAAGCCTCTCATTTTGACATCCATTATTATCCAATATTATTGTGCAATCCATACAATTAAATGATATCAAGTGCAAGCAAGGTTTCAAGTTGTGCAATTGAAGTGGTAGATTAAAGATTTAAAGGCAAACACCCAATTCAAGATCTCCAAGTCTCCATTTCTTCAAGATCCATTCAAGAAAATCCAATCTTCTCTAATTGATGCAAGTTTCTCTCTCATGATGGTCAATTAGAGGAATTCTCAAGCTAGCAAGAAGATTTACATATCCACTCTTCTTTCCTCTCCTTCTCCATTGAGGTTGTCAAGCATATCATACATTCAAGATCTAGGACTGGAAAGTGTAGATCTGTTGAATTTGTGAAGACATCCTTAATTCTACATTCTACATACAAGCATCTTTATGGGTTTATCAGATCCTAACATCCATCCATGAGGGTTTTTCATGCAAGGTGAATACTTATGTATTTATCTTGTTTATAGTAATTTCCTTATGAAATTTCAATTTTGTTTCAAGGTTGATTCATATATAGGGGCTTGAACAAGGCAAGCCCCTTTGCACAACCTTTTTCACTTTCTCTCTGTGTAGGAACATGTTGCATAGTTTTGGATCTAGACTTAGGAATTCCAGAACTAGTTACAAGTCCTCTGCAAACTTAATCATCTTCAGAGTCAAAAGGAAAAGGTTACAATCTTCACCCTTGTCCTAGACAAGGCCATTATTTTTTACCTTGCCCTTTGGGTTTGATTTTTTCATAGTTAGCAACTACAAGTGCTAGAGACCCATATCTGCAGTTATACCTGATTATGACAGCTATACGACAGTCAAAATGAGATCTAAAGGCTTATTTGCTTTCTTTTTCCTTCAAGGTAAATTCCATCTTGCTATTTTCCCTTTGAAATTACTTTTATACATCATATCTGATATCATATCTTTCTAGTTATCACTTCTTTATCATAGAATCAACTTCCTTTCATACACTATTTCTATCACACACATTTCAGATCACATTACATTTTCTTCACATCACATAAAGGGAAAATGAACCTCAATTCCCCACTCTCACTTGGATCTTGCATTAGCACCCTTTCATCCTTTTTGGGTTGTGATAGTCTGATTTTTTTGAGGGTGAGCCTTTGGGAGAGAATTTCCCTAATGTACAAACCCACAATTTGGTGAGTGATCTAAATTTCCTAGCATAGGTTGCTCACCATTTTCTATTGTACATTGTCTATATCAATTACATATTTTTATGTTGTCTACTTACATTATTTTTCCATTCATCTTTGTTTTCAAATAAATATCATATTTCTAGTGATAGAAGAAAGGTAGTGCAATGTGCTTGTGATATATATGAATTGAGCACTTGATGTTGCACTTGTGTTTTTATATTCTTTTTCTATTTATGAAGACTCTACGACATTAAAATGGTATCGTTAAACTTATCATAGTGAAATTTCAAATTGTGAATGTCATTGATATGATTTATTATCTTTTGATATACGAAAGTGCAATTAATATGCAAACTTGCTAATATATGTGTTTGTATACCAATTAGGTATTTTTTTGTTGTATTATCAAGTTATATATTTTTTGTAGTGGAACAAAGATTGTTCAATGTGTGCCTGTAATATATATGACTTGACGACTAATGAAGTTGTACTTTTTGTCTTTTACTATCTTCTCATTGATCAAGACTCTGACACAAAGAATGCCATTGTTAAACTTATAGTTTTGAAATGTCATTTGTGAATTCTATTGATATGATTTATTTGAGCTTATATCATGGAAAACTATCATTAATTTATGATAATGTTTCTTGTTGCAACAACATTAATTCTAATTTTTTTGGACATTTCTTGGTTAAACAATCCAAAGTACATGTACAATATTCCACATGAATGTTAAAGCAGTGCAATATGATTTGTCCATTTGTTGTTCACATTGTTAATCTATATACCGCAATCAATAATATTATAATTCTTAAGTATCAATATGTAAGTTGAGTACATAAAGATAAAATAATATTAAGATGACAACAAATAGTTTCAACTTCAAAGATTGTTATGTAAATTTCGTCAACATAGACACAATTTATCTCCTACTTATCAACATAGACACAATTTATGAAAAATAAGAGATTGCTCAAAATGAAAATAAAAAGCATGTACCATTATTACCAGATTTATCAAATTGATAAAATTATATTTGTAGTACTAAACATAGAGGTGTACATAGTTTTTTTATTGTTATAGAAGAGCATTAGCATAAATATATAATATTGGAGCTGCAAATTAGAAAGAGCTTATAGAACAAGGACATGAAACATTAACATTTTTTTAAGAGACTCTGCTAATATAGAATATGTAGACATTGGAGATGTAGAAAGAGCCCAAGGAGGAATGTGCATATATAAAAACATGATTGCTTTAAAGATATTTGAGGACCTAGTTCTTGCACACTAACCCAAGCGAGTGTCATGTTCTTACAAGACATAACATGTGTAAATACTAGTTGAGAACTATTTAGGAAAGTAAATTGAAGATAATTTTAAACATAACAAGTTGTGTCGTATTTTTTTAGCATGTCATGACTGAATAGGCTCCTAACAAGAGCATCGCCCTTTGAACTGGAACTGAAAATTAGTGTGTGCTAATAGGAGATGACACACTGACATTTTTTAGGAGACTCTAGTTGTGGAGAAGAAATGGATGTTGGAGATGTATTAGGGGCTTGAGGAGGAATATGCATATATAAAATATAATTTCTTTCAAAACATTTGAGAGCCTAGTTGTTGCATGTTGATCCAAGTGGGAACTGTGTACTTGCAAGGCATGTGTAAATGCTAGTGGATAATTATTAAGGAGAGGAATTTGAAGAGCATTGCAAACACAAGAAGATGCATCACATTCTTTTAGCATGTCATAGTGAATAGGCCCTCAAAAAGAGCATCACCTTCTATTCAATCATAATCAATAATAGCTTCATTGTCGACTACTAAGAGAAGAAGATAATTCTTAATATATGCATGTGACAACTTGTCCATGAATCCTGAATTGTTAAAAAAATCCATGCAATTTGATAAGTATGAGACCACATCAAAGTAGTATATTATGCTAGATTTATCCTAAAAAAATCTTCCCCTAATATGAACTCGAATGATTGTTCAAAACATGGACAATCAATATACAAAATGTGTGCCAATGTGGTAGAATCAATTGGCCCTACAATTGGGAATTCCCATTTTTGTGCTGGAATATAGATACACTTATTTCTTGCTACCTGGGAAATTTTGATAGGATATAGAGATCAAAATGGGATAAGGATACAATCAATTGGGATTTTTAAATATGAAAGTAAGAACAACAAAACAAGTAGAACAATTGGAGGCCTAATATATTTGTAAATGACTATACATGATACTTGCAAGGAAATAACTTTCGCGCATAACTCCAAGTTACCACCATTGAAAAGATTGATTGCAAAGTATATATAATAAATTGTTCTAGTTTGACATTCTATCCATTATAATTTATAGAGCTTAATGAAAACACACATGATAATGTAAATCTAGTAATCAATATTCTTCAAAGGGGATATTTGGAATTATTTGTAAATGCTTTTGAAATCAAATTTTGCATTCACTACATGCTACTTCAAAATGATCCATTAGTAATGACTATAGTCCATAGACTTGTAAGTGTTCCACATTAAACTTTATTACATCATCAATGCCTGATATCTCATAGACATATAGTTGCTCCACATTGAACTTGCTTACACCATCAATGTCAAAGTCAAGTGTAACAACATTAGCAATAGTTTTTGGAGTTATAGTGGGGACATATGAAGTAGAAATGTCATAATTGACATTGTACATGTCATTCATCACCATATTTTGGGGCTAAAAAAAAACATTATTCAATAATGGGTAAACATTTTTGGTGTAAAAATTATTTGATAATTCTATATGTCAAAACTTCCACCATATAAATTATGTTAGTCTTGTTGTTCACAAGAATAGGATAATCCAAAGAGCTAAGGTATGTCTCAGACGATGTAAATGGGAATGAGTTAATAAAAGTGATAGGATCCATATTTTGAGAAATGGTTTCAAAATTGAGAAACCCATATTTAGTTAGACAATCCACTTCACTAATTGTAGAATGCTATGGATTATGAATTTATAAGGGTGTTGTAGTGTCAATATCACTTCTACAGGTGGTACTGCCATGTTCATGAAATATGAAAGGTTCTCCTTATATCATCCTAAAAATTTATCACCTATTATAGGTGGCTCTAATTAGGAACCATAGTCCCTCTTTGGTGATTTTGAGGTCTTTTTGCCTATTTTTCTTGATCTCAAAAATCTATAATTCAAATTGGGGCCTTTGTTCAACATCTTGATGTCCTTGGAAAAATTTGGGACACAATTCCAGGGTGCGCAATATTTCAAACGTTATACACCTGGGTGCATAATGTTCTAAGCATTCTGCACCTAGGTATTTTGTCTCAGATTGGGCATGAAGCCCGATACCAGGGTTTTGAATTTATTTCTTCTTCGGTGGTCAGCCTAGCTTATTTTTAGATCCTGAAATAAGGGGAAAATTATATAAACCCTATATCTCTCCTTATTTTGACATCTCATATCATATGCAAGCTATCACCATCACAATTACTATGAAGTTATCAAGTGCAAGTATTCATTTCCAGATTTTCAAGAGCATTCAATCAAGCTAGGTGATTTCAAGATCTCAAGCCAAGGCATTCTTCATATTCTTCCATCACGTCAAGGAAATATTCTTCGATTTAGAGTTATCTTTTCTATCCCATGGTGATGTCTTAGTGGAGCCCTCAAACAAGAAAAGAAGATCTCTCTCTCTCTCTCTCTCTCTCTCTCTCTCTCTCATTGCAAGTGTGAATAAGCATTTCAAGAAAATCAAGATCTAGGATTGGTATTCATAGATCTATGCACATATGAAGGAATCCTTGATACTAAATATCTCCTACAAGGTCAACATCTACATTCAAGAAAAAAACATCAAGCATACAACATGGATTTGAGTAATACAAATATTCGTCCATGAGGGTAAGCACATTAATACGATACTGGTCCTTTGTGTTTACTTTAATCTTTACATTACATGATTTTCATTTTACATTTCAAGGTTGATTCCTAAATAGGGGTGACCAAGGTAAAACCCTTTATCCAACCTTTTCCCTATTTTTTTGTGTGTAGGTACAAGCCAGGAAGCTATAATTGCATATATGAGTTCTGCAGATCCTGACATAGGTCTCTATCAAATATTAGGAAAAAATAAATGGTATAGAACATTACAAACATTTTTTACTGAGCAGAGAAAATTCCATCCATTTCGTACCCTCATAAATAGACTTATATTTTTAGGACAAACAACAGACAAGTTTTAAGACCCAAATTTGGAAGTATAGTTGTTTTCGGGACTCTAACAGTTGGAAAAACAACAACAGAACAACATCTCCCTCATTTCTTCAAGGTACACTTGTTTTTATTGTATTTTCATTTTCAATCACATAATCTTGAAAATATCATCCTACTTTTCAAATTAATATCATACTTTAAGGAAGAACCTCAATATCCCAATTAGAGCTTGAATCCTTATTTCAGCCTATTGGGGTGTTCATCTTCCTAATGTGAGATATTCCCACATTTTAAAAGGGATGTGTGATCTTTCCTCTATGATTATGCATCCCTTTTCATATTTCACATTTTGATGAACCTGACTCATAGCATTTCATTATGATTTGGTGTCTAGATCTACTTTGTATGTATTGCACTAATCAAAATTTACATCATATCTTTGATACATTGTATGCATTTAGAATATTTGTTACATTATCTTGATTTTGGTAGTTAGATTTCCTTTTGTACGCACTTTCATGCTTTCAATTGTAAATTTGGGTTAGATATATTTTACTTCAATGCTTAATGTGTGGCTTTGATTTAATTTACAATTCATATAGCTTCATTTTTTTGGCTTAAGTATTAGATCTCCTTTGTTCACTGATATTGCTTTAGATCTATGTACTTTACATTTTGTGCATGATTATTATTACATTGAGTCTTACCTATAGCATTCCCATTAGGAGAAGATGTAGACTTATGGGTTCCTTTGATCCTTAATCCTCTTTCCTTCCTAGGAATCTTGAGGAGACCAATGTGCATAATAATGATCTTCCTCCACCTCTTGAGAAAAACTATTCCCAATATTCCCATAATGAGGATGGGAGCCAAAGAGTTACACCTATTCAAATCCAAAATCTTTCTCATAAATTTTATAAATTTGAACAATGGTTAGGTCAAGAGAACCCCCAACCATGATGCCATTTCTATAGTTGGTGGTTTAAAAAAGCTAATTCATAATGATGAACATGAATGGATTTCTTTTGTGCTCTTTATCAATGTGCTCATAACAATGTTAAGCCACTTCAATATTGTGCTCAAGATCTTGGTTACACTTAACCTCTTGTTAGTGTTGAGCCTTCCAATCCCATTCCTACCTCAATACCTAGTGTTTTTACCTATATTGCACCTATCATAACCACTTCCCTTCAACCTTCCAATCCTATACATATTCCCATTCCTAATGCTAGTGTTCCTCCTTATAGTATGTCATGTGTTTTCTTACCTTGATCCATACCCACATACAATAGTGTGTCTTTATCCTATTCCAATGTTCCTTCCATTTCACACAATTCTCCCAATATTTCTCACATATCTCCTTCTACTCTTTCAACCAAATCTAAAATCAATAATCTTGCTCAAATCGTGTCTTCTTTGCAACAACAAATTACTTCCATGCCTCAATCCAAGTTTAACATTCATACTTGTGATATTTCTAGTCCTTTATCCTTGGATATACGTTGTGTCGTCATTCCTCAATACATGGAGATTCCTCATTTACAGACCTACAGTGGTAAAAGTGATCCCTTAACCCATGTTAAGACCTTTCAAACATTGTGTAGTGACTTTTCTCATGATCAAAGGTTTATGGGTAAGCTATTTACTAGAACCTTTTGAGATAAGGCCTTGCAATGGTATTTCTCTTTTCCTCTTTATTCCATTGACTCATTTCAAAAACTTTTCAATTCCTTCATTCAAAAATTTCAAAACAATATTGGTCCTAAGATATCCTTGACTGATTTGATGCATTTCAAACAAGGTTACCAATTTCATTGGTAGATTTAAACATTGGCATGCTCAAATTTATTGTTCTCTACCCAATATTGATGTGCAACATATGTTTATTGCTAATTTACAAAAAGATATTAGGGACAAGATTTTGCTTTCTGTATTTTCTTCTTTTACTCAATAATGTGTACTGCTTCATAATTATCAGCTTCAAGTGAGTCAATTTGAGAGCATGACTCCAATGGTTCTAGTTGATAAGGGTGATGTCACATCATAGCCCTTTCAAAAGTTTCAAAAACCAAAGGGCTTCATCAAGATCAATTCTTCATCTAATCATTTAGATGAGCAAGTGGAAAAAACATCCAAAGGTGTGGCTCCTTTTCCATCTTGAACTTTTACTCAACTTAATGATTCTTTGTATAATGTGATAATGAAGTGTCATAATGTTAATATTTTAATGATTACTCCCATTAACCCATTTGATCCTAACAAAAATCAATCCAAATACTTCAATACCAAAGATTTCTACCAATACCATCATCAACCTAGTCATGCTACTAAAAACAATTCCTCTTAAAATATGTCATTCAATACCTTATTGATTCCAATGCCATATTTGTTAAAGGTTTAAAGGATCAAGGAAACAAATCTGTAGCACCTCCCAATAAAAATTTGAAAATCTATATTTATCCTTTACTCTCCCATTCCACTCATACCATTGACTCTACCCAGCCTTTTCCTTCTTCCTCCCATGTTGTTTCCTAGGATGATGAATCAATTGAAGCCAAAAATGTGATTAATCTTATTAATCAAACCAAATCTAAACCTAAGCCCAAACCTAAGCCTGAGATTCTCATTACCTTTGATCCTAGTGAAACTATTATGGCTACTTATGGTCCTCTTTACATTGTTGCAAGAGTTAATGGCCTTCTTTCCCGTGGTGTCCTTATAGATCCCACTTGTATGGTGAATGTTATAACTAAAGAACATCTTTACACACAACAAATGCAATGTGATTTCTATGAAAAATCTGATGTAAAAATTCAAACTTGTAATGGTTTTACTTATCATACCCATGGTTCTATCATTTTTCCCGTAGAAGTTGGTGGTCAAACTTTAGATTTCACCTTTGTTTTCATACCAAATTTTGATCAATTTCAAGTTTAACTTGGTCTTCCTTGGCTCACCTTCATGAAATTTGTGGCCTCTCCTATCCACAAGTGTTTGAAATTTCCTCTCAATGGAGAAATCATAACTATTAATCATAGTCTCTATCATCCTTCAGTACCTTGAGAGTCCTTGGACCTTTATGTCTTTTGGCCTTCTATACCTCAACCCACTCACCCTCACAATGACAATCTTTTCTGATCCTATTAGAAATACAAAATCCAAAATATTTGTGAACTTATCAATCCTAAGGGTATTCCATCTCCTTTCCCTAGACCTGGACTTCTTCCTACACCACCTACACCACCTATCTCTCAACCTAGTGTTGTTAAATAGGTGGAGAAATACTTTATATCATATGTAGAGGTTTTTAATTTTCCGAGAACAAGACCCTATGGTTTTTTGACCAAGGGTGCATTCTTTAACATTTATATTCTAGGGCATACTCTTCCGCCTTTGCATGTTTGCTCTTAATAAATCATGGGGACCGTGCCTTTCTTGCATTTTCCTTTTTTTAATCAATGTGTCCTATGTTGAATCTTTATAGGTCTCATTGAGTTTTTTTTTATGTTGGTACAATTATTTTCTATTTGTTTAGTTGTACTTGTGATCATGCTAGTTTCTCTCTCCTCAGAATGCATCTAAAACATGGGATAAATTTGAACTGCATACAACCTACTCCTTAAGAAGATCAATTTTAGGAAGTGAGGTGTTTTCTTTGACCCTTATAAGAACTATTTATGTATGTTGGTAAATTGTGTTTTATACCATGTCCTAGGGTGAAAAGACTTGCACTCTTTAGGAGATTTGTGTCTTTGTTCGAACCCTTACAGATGCTTCCCAGGGTTGGGATATGGATGTTTTTTCCCTATGTCTGGTAACTTGGCTTCCTATTCTCTTGACCAACAATGAAGGGTATGTGGTGCACCATGTCATTGTGAATGAAGACATGAACCTCTGACCAATAATGGTCAAAACCTTGCAAATACCATCTGGCACATTCTTGACCTGTCCAAGAAAGCTTTGATCTGGAAAATTGCCTCCCTTATCTTAGATTGTTTGTTAAAGTTTGTCCCCTTCCTTTTTCCCCAAACACCACTCATGAAGAACCAACTTCTAAAATCTTGGAGGTCATTTCATAGTGTGCACCCTGTCCCACTCCTGTGAAGCTTCTTGACTGCCCTTATTTAGGCATGAGCCTCTTAGGAATCAATAATATTTTCTGGCATGACCGATGGGATAGAGATGAACATAGTCGCCAAAGTTGGTGTACGCTTTGGTTTAACCGTCTTGAATGAAGTCATTAAGTGCACATGGTAAGAAACACTCATGGTCTAATTAAACATGGATCCAAGTTACTATAGTTTCGTTTATTGGGTTGCCCCTCATCCTTTTCAGGGGAATCTATTTCCTAGTTCATGGGAGATATTTCTTGATTTCCAATGCAAGTTATGGATCATCAAAATTGAAAGACAATAGAATACTCTCTAGTACTCTCTGAGCATGCTTGAGGCATCTCCTAAAGCTATATTTTGTAGAAGTGTTGGTCCTAGAGGACTATTTCACACGTGAAGATGATCCAAATGATTCATGTTCGATGGGAGGTGAATCTAATTTAAGTGATTTTTTGGAGTTCTCCTTCTAGTACCTGATGCTAAATTCAATCTCATTGTTTGAGGGTGGATGAGCTATTTGGCACTTAAAGTAGAAGAATGAACAAGGTCAGTATGACCCACAATTGACACAAGTTATCTTGCTTCATGATGAAGAAAGTCTTCTCCTACCACAACTGAAGACTAATGATCGAAGTTCTATTTTTTTGGAGCTCCCCTATTTTTTTGAGGATGATGAAGTTTTAGCCATGCAAGTGTCAAAAGTTTCAGAGATTTTTTCAAACGATGCATCACCCTGGGATCCCTCTTCTAAGGCCTTTAGAAATAAAATTGAAATAGAGGACTAAGACCTTCTTTTTATGACAAGCTTGAGGCATTTTGAGAAATGCTCGACAAACACACTCCAACTGTTGGGGTGGAGTCCTCCCCCGCACTGCAGATGGTAGAGGCATTGATCATCAAGGTTAAGGGATATTTTGATGCATCCCCTACTATAACTCACTTCAAGAGTACTTGTGTGTGCTCAATTAGGTATTATTCCAAACCTGATGCTTGCCAGTTTGACCAGGTCATGCTCACTTCAGAGCATGAAAATAGATTTTATAAAGATCTTGAGATGTCGTCTCACACGACGTTAGGAAAAATGCACAAAATGAACCATCACGTCATCATCTCTGACATATCACACATAAAGAGGGTAATACCCATGTTACCTTTCTTTTGTAAAATTTTTATAGAGCCATTAATTAAAAGGAAAAAGTTAGATCGTAAGGGTAGTTATTTTTCCATACTAGTATATGGGTTCTTGTAATTAATTTAACTGCTAGTTTAGTGTAAATAGTTAGGCTAGGTTATTTTTCCTTTCAATAAATGATACCATGCAAGGTGACATGTTTTCAGTTCTCTATGCATAGTCATTAGTCCCCAACATTAGTTTTCAATATGTTTCTCATGATTATCATCATCACATAACAAGCATTCTTTATTAACAATAATTTTTATTATGCTGCACTAACCCCTTTTGTTTGTTAAGATCAAGTGTTCCAATGCATCTGGTATTCCTCATTTCCACGTGCACCTCCCGAAAGCTATTTTCTGACCAACTATCATCTCTGTGTGTGATAGCGAGGTCCCTTGTTACGATATGCTCTTAAATATGTCTCCTTTAATGAATGCTTTGGACTCATGGGGTGTTATGGCTGATACCATTGGGCCTGTTATAGTATTAGCATCATTGTATCACATGACTGCACATGTTAACCCTTACCATTGTCATACCTTCCCTTCTAAATGGTCTCTATTATCTTAATAATGCAATTGTTCATTGATATGATTGTTTATGTATGTGCTATTTGGATACTTGGCCTTTAATTCCATTGTCATGTTGCTCAATTAATCACTAACATTGTACCTTACCTCTGCAATTGTCTTTTTCTATTTGAAGCTTCTCTATTATGAATTGATAACAATGCCATTATCTATTTATTTGAATACACACAAATGTCCCTCATTTCAATTTCATCTGAATTTTCCACACTTTGTGTTCTTTCTTTTGATGAGAAATATGTTCATATTACTGATATATTAGTTATTTTTTCATCATTGAGAAATGATCCTTGTTAAGAAAAAATGGTTAAATACTCTTCAGTCATGATTTGGCATTTGTTATTGACATTGTATCTAATTTTCTGTTTGCTTTAACTCTTTTGATAACCTGTAGCTGCCTCTTATGAGATGCTCATACTTCCGAATATTAAATCTTCTTTTCAACCAGTATCCTTTGTTATGTCTGAGATGAATCTCAGGCTTCTTGATCACTGCATTCTATAAAATTATCTTTAAACACAAATGTTACTGACTTTTGAATCTGTAATTGCATACTAAAGTGGTAGTATAATTGTTGGAGTTTCATTATTACTTGTTATACTCATCTCATTATAAAGCCTTCTTGAATGGATCTTGTATGTGACATTCAAGTGGAGAGGCTAGGAAATATTATAAACCCTTTGTTCATTTCCTTAAAACCTCCTGTAACAATGGTAAAACCCATCATTTGTAGATATCTTCCTCTTTGTCATAGATTTGAACATCCTTGTTTTGATCCTTGTAATCTTTCAAGTGTTCCTATCAATCCAATCCACCCAAATTATCCATTAAATAATTTTGATTTCAATTTTTTCATGGTTCCCACAATATTTACACCACAGATATGATATTTCTATTCATAGTATTGCACTTTATCCATCACTGTTCTTTTCACTGTTCTAATTGCATTGTCTGAATATGCTTTTAATGTTCATCAGATAGTTTAGACCTTTGTTACATGTCTATAATCTTGTCATTGATTTGTATTACTCCTTCATTGCATTTTCACTTGTTGCTATATGTTCATGTTCACTTGATCTTCTTGATGGGTATGAATACCTTTGTCACTATTTTGTATACTAGCATGTTGCAATTGCTATGTTTTCTACTCTATTTGAAAGTTCATGAAACCTTGATTGTGTCCTCTTCTGATACTCTGTAACAACATGTACCTTGTAGCTTTGGAATAATGTGATCTCGCTTTGATTGAAGATTCCTAATATGATGTTCCATAAACATGATGTCTGCAATATTATGACCTCATTTATTGATGTTATGTACGTCTGGTGTCATAATAGTGTCATATTTTTCTCTTGTGGTTGCATGTAACACAACTTGTTAGTTAAATACATGTGATTGATTTGTAACTTTCAGGATATTTTCTTTTCTGATATTTTGTCTTATTGTACTTTCCGTAGGCTATACTATTACATTTAGTTTGCACAATTCGTGAATTAGTTTTCGGACAATCAACCAATCCTAAGTCATTATTTTTTGATGTTAGAATATTTCTAATGTTTAAATATTTATTTATGAATTAAATAAATGATATAAATTACTTATCTCCTTTTTGATTGGTTCAATTGATTTGGTCTTATAGGACCCCTTTTTTCGGAGCTTCAGCAAATTTGTTATTCAGAAAGTTTTTAACCATAGTTTGTAATATATAATTCAACTATCATCTAATTTATTTTGAATATGAGATACTATATTTAATTTTTATTTTTATTTTTTTTGGTCGGTAAAAGGCCGAGGCCCTAGAAATTTTATTATTATTAATATTCAGAATAAAAACTTACATGAAAACCCCTCTCAGTGCAAGCGTTGGTAGGAAAGACCGGGGTCGAGAAAACCTCCAACCGTGCCTGGGACTATTAGTCTGGATTCTAATACAAAAAATAAAGTGGGCATACCCACTACTCAATAACTATCGAGATATTTCAAAATGTCTGATGCATTTGTATAATTTCAATTACATAATACAGCCTGTAAGACTTGGCATATACAAATTGAGTCCTGATATCATTGTCCATTTCGTAGATATACCACCATTAAGGTTCACTGGGTGACTCCAGCCAATGCCAGACACATACCGATCAGCTTGTACCTGAAACAAGATGCACAATACTTCCTACCCGCCTAGTTATAGGTCTAAAAGATTTTTGAATGACACATAAGTATATAGATTAGAGATATATTCTTACCCTTTACCTTATTACCTTTTTCAGAAAGTTGGGCTAGTTAAGATGCCTTGATACCTGAGAAAGTATTAGGAACTACCATCCATATACTACAAGAAACTTTTAATGAAAAGGAGCTTGTTCTTAGATAAAGACCAGCTTCATACTTGATTATGATAACATAAGTTCTTAAAAAACTCTAATAAGTAGACTAACTAGGTTAGCATTATGTACTAAATGATCCATAAAGCTTTACAATAAATAAATTACTAATTCTGAGCCTACTAAATAAGATGGATTTGCAAAATATTCTATACTACTAGCTACAAGGA
>MU226477.1:2577539-2613873 GCA_018584345.1 Thuja plicata
ACTTTTCCTTGAAATCTTAGTGCAAGCTTTAACGGTTTAGATTGTAACCATTACCATTCTTTACTATAGTATTTCGTCAATTATGCCAAGGGGTTAATACACATATGAAGAGATACTTAGAAGCCCATATTTGTCTTACACTTAGAAGAAAATAATTATCTGCTACATATTTTAAGCTGAACATTTATTTTACCAGTACTAATTTCAGGATAGCATATCACCAAAATCCTTATATGCAAAATCTCCAATTATAGATCATATCTTATATGATTACTTCCCCTTATCATTTTGAAATCAACTTATTTAGAAATCCTTAAATCAAAATAAGAAGGGAGAGTAAGCATATATAGTTTTGGATATAGTAAGAGGGAGCTGTGGATATCCCTCTTCCCTATACCTAAAAAATAGTATATTTAATATTTTATTACTATAAACGTGTTATTATTATATTTTATTGTTTACACATTTTAATTACAATATATTTGAACAATATTATAATATATACTTAATATATATTCTAAAATATTTACTATATATATATTACAATTTCTAATATAAAATATATTATTCTATAATATATAATATAAAAGTACTATATCATTTAATTTTTAATCTATAATAATTTTATTTGAGTAAATAACTATTAATTAAAATATAATTAATATTAATAATAAAATTATAATTAATTACGACAAGTATAGGCCACTACGTGGCACTTGTCTTTCATTGAGTGCATTAGTATAGCAGTCAATTACTAGTGAAAAGATTAAGATCCTCTATTTCTTAGTCCTTGGACTAGCATCCTTTTCACTCATTTTGAACGTACACTAAGGATGTGGGGCCCACTCTTCAACTAGCACATTCAAGCACAACAGTATTCCATTAAGAAGCAATGGTGGATCTTTCTTTTTCCTTCTAGTCTTGACTTTTATGCATTGTACTTTTTAGCTTTCAAAATATGTTAAGAGCTCCACCGCTTGTGTGGTTTGCCTTGATTATATTCTTCTCTTTCTTTTGTAAATGAAAAGAATGAATAGAAATACCTTGTTAGCCGATAGCCTTCCCTTGTGAGGTTGTAAGCAACCAGAAGTTGTCTCACACCCGTAAACAACTATCAGAAAATAGTTTTCAGACTGCCAGTAAATGCTTTTGGGTAATGGTTACAAGCAAAGTTCACCAGCATAGTTCCCAAGAAAATTAAAAGCCTGCAATATAGACAGTCTGATCACGTGCAATTTGAATCGTGTGTAGTAGTAAATTTTCTTGCTTTGAATGAAATCGAATGATCCAAAAATGTTCTTTTGCTACAGTAGTAAATTTTGTTGTTTGAATCGCTAGGGTTTTGAGAGGAAATTTGCAGGTCTAATGGCTTCGGTGATGATGATAATGGTGACCTAACGATGGTTTTGAATGAGCTGGCTATTGCGAAAGAAAAATAGGGGGCAAAGAAGGGGAGTGGTAATGCGTCGGTGTAGACGATAGCAGTGGCGCCTTCAAAATTGCCATCAAAGCCTCTACCCCCACATGATATGCGAAGCTTTCCAAGAAATTTTTTCTTTCACATCCTTTAAAAAGATAAACATAAGATGCCAAAGGGTTTATCATGTCTGATACTTTGTCCTCCTTCCATCCTGCACTTCTTAACTTGGAGTCGATGTCTTTCTTTATAGAGGATTTCATGAAGGGGTTTGAATGGTGAACTTGTTCCCACATTGTTGGAAAGTAGTGCATCATGAAAATACATGTATCTTTAAATAATTCTCGCTTGCCCTACCCTAGGCGAATTGTCTGCACTTCTTATCAAAGGTTTGGGGTGCTGAAAAACCCTTTCTTCACTCATAGATTTTGTGTATGGTTGGTGGAGGAGAATTTATTATTCAAGTGGGGGTTTTATTGGGTCATATGGGATGTGGAGAACAGTCTGACTCTACTGTAACTAAGAAGATTGAAGTTCCATCAGGTAAGGATTTACCAGTAATCGAGAGGAGTAGTGGACAAGATCCAGCTGCAATGGAGAGTGATCTTCAAAACTAATTAGATGCAATGAAGAAAATTTCAAGTGGTTCTGAATTGAATTAGTTAGTACAAATTAGGTTTTGGGTAGCCCTAAAAAGGAATCAGCTAACTGTAATGAATGAGAATTGACATGATGTTAAAGAAGAATTGGCTCCCTTCATAAAGAAATTTTTAAATAATGTGAAGAATTAATTAACAGAGTAATGAAGAGACAATATAGATGTAGTGGACTGATATAATCTTAGTTGAATCTAATTGGAGTTTTGTAAATATATGTTCTTTTGATTCTCTCAACTCCATGTTCACGATTGATTTATTATCAATTTATTTTTAAATTTCCATTCAATTGTATAGCAACATTTTCTTATACTTTAAAAAAAGAGTAGGTTGATTCCCATCAACTGTCAATCATTAGTTTAAGAAATTTTTTGACCCAATTAAAGTTTCAACCTATTCAGTTTTAGATGTGTTCATTTCTACTATTTATAAAAATTCCTCCTCCTTTATAATATATTAAAATAAAACATAAAAATACTCAAACTAATTATAAAACATGATATTACAACATATTTTCCTTGTGTCTTGTAAACGCCTACTAATATATTTCATATTTTTTATACATCTTCTTTAATAGGCTATTTGGTTGCAATGTCCAAACATAAGAAAATCCCTAGGACATGTAAGTTTTCAAAAGGAATAAACCCTCAACATTAAACAATATAATTCAAATGGTAAAAAACAAACATCATAATGGATTGAATTCACATTTTTCAATGCAAATTTGAAGTATCTTTGAAAAAAGATCAATTGTACCAAATATTCATGCAATTTTTGTTTCTACCATCATACCGCTATTCACTTTTTACATCACAATGATGTAGAAGAATTTTCTTTACAATGAATGTATCATGCCAATGTAATTTCATGATTGTGATATGCATAGGTGTGACCGAATCTTAGTATGTGTTTCAGTAGTTATATACACATAAGTTATGCACTAAGATATGTTTACATACATTTATATTGTATAATGTAAAAAAATATATTGCTAGAAACCTACATCTGATTTTGACACTAGCATTGGTACTATTAAACTTGTTTAATTTTCCAATGTATACAAATAACCAAAATACACTTTTCTCGTTTTTGCATTCCAGACAATGGACTCAAATTTACAAGATTCTAAAAGATAATTCATCAATAATAAGCCCATATATCTACAATCTTGTAAGAGAATTCACTTGTACTATGCTTTCCATAGAGAATAAATAAGAGCACATCGTAGCATCCTGTGCGCTGAACACTTGCAACAAACACTACATCAACCACTACCTGCCCACTTCCAAGACTCTACAAGTTCCTAAAACCAACAACCCTATAGATCACTGAAACACATCTTCCTGAACAGAGGACTCAAAATCCAATTCTGATTACCAACATGGTTATGAACTTGTCCTCTACCTTTATAGAGGCAAATAAGAAATTTAGAACTAGAACAGACGCATTGTCAAAGTTACAAACATGTAGTATATGTAAGGAATGCTACCTTGTTAGGCATTTTTGTTCATAAAAAAATAGTCTTTCTTGTAGGAGATGCATTGCTGAGAAATGAATACAACACTTCTCTGTAGCCAACAATATCTAATTCTGATTACCAATACGGATATAAAATTTTCCTCTACCTTTATAGAGGCAACTAAAAAATTTAGAAATAGAATAGACGCAATGTCAAAGTTAAAAACATGTAGTATATGTAAGGAATGCTTCCCTGTTAGGCATGTTTGTTCATCAAAAAATAGTTTTTCTTGTAGGAGATGCATTGCTGAGAAAGGAATACAATGCTTCTCTGCAGCCAACAATATGGACCCATCTGAACAACGAAATGTGTTGAGGGTTCTCACATAAGTTGAATAGATTCTCATTGTATGTGTTAATCCAATATTGTAAGTAACACATGGTCATGGTGAGCAATAAAAATACATAGTGGTCACACAATAAACTTCCCCCAAGATATAAAAACAATTACAAAATCTTTTCCATGTAAGATTGAAGAGTTGGATGTATTAATAATCCATAGGCTTAATACAAATGGAACCATTATGATTTCTTTGTTAGTAGAAGTCATGTTCATAATGTACTAGCATACAAGATCTAATATGACCATTGCTACAAGGATGTTGAAATCAAGGTTTCCGTATTGTCACTACTCCCTAATTCTACTACAGACATTTTAGGAACGCTTCATACAATTCAAAGTGACAATGAAGAACCATAATCAATAAAAATTGTGTTTGAGAACATACACAATCCGCTAGAAAGTGAAACTGAATATTCAACAACATTTATGGTAAGACTACCAAACAAACATCATGAATTAAAAATCATTAAAGAATCTTTACAAATAGAAAATGAATGACATCATTATTGATACCAAGCTACGTGAAGCAATACCCAACGACAACACATTTCCTTTGGTGGTGTGTGTATAATTCTAATAGGAGACCTTTCCCAACATCCACTTGTTATGGATAAACCTATCTATGTAACATAGTTGTAAAAAAAATATGGTACAAATTTTATAGAGTTGTAGTTCTTTGCAAACAATATTTAGACAAGAAGGTGATGATCCAATTCAAAACTTCCCGAAGAGGTCTTATTATGTAGACTTCAAAGTTTCATGCTTAAAAAAAACCTATGGATAGAACCTGGGATTGTCAATGGATCTCTTGGAGAGGTTAAAGATATTGTGTACCCCATAGACTCTAAGCCTCCAGAATTACCTGCATATGCTATGGTTGAATTGTATAGTTACAATGGTCCACCTTAGGATGAAGGGAACCCAAAAACCATTCCAATACAACCCATAACCTGGGTCAAGCATACACAAATACCTCTAGCCACCACATGGGCTATCACTATACATAAATCACAAGGAATGATCCTAGATAGAGAAAAATTTAATATAGGTAGAACTGAAAGACAAGGCCTTACCTTCAAAAAAATTTCAAGAGTCAAATCCCTTCATGGGCTTTGTATAGTCCTCCCTTCTCTTTTGAGCATTTTGCAAAATGCAAAAGAATCGATACAATGTTATTAGAAAGAAAGAAGAAGCTCACCTACACATGATCTCGCACAAACCCCAAGTATGTGAAGCTACTTGTACACCAAGTTTTAAAGCACTACATTTCAAATTTCTTCCTTCATTTAATGCAATATATTTTTGCTTATCAAGTATTCCATTACTCTCTTCTAAAGGTTAACACTTGTTGATCATGAAAAGGATACAAAGAAGAATTAATTGATCTTGCACAATGCCCAGGCATGTGAAGTTACCTATTCAACGATTATTTAATTACTACAATTTAAGTTTTTCCCGTCATTTAATCAGATCTTTTTTGCTTATCAATTATTCCATTTTTCCTCTTCTATAGGTTGTCACTTGCTGATCACAAAGATGGTACAAAGAAGAATTATATTTACATATACAACTATTTTTTATGTCTTTCCATGTATTTTAATGCCATGGTTTACTTATGATGACATACATAAAATACAATATTGCACTACTATCATTTTAATTCCTCCATAAATGTAACTAATATGCACATGACGCACTTGAATATTACGATGAAGATGTCATACATTATGTTTCTGTGTATTCAATTACTTCCAATTACTAATGATTTCTTCTTTGTTTAGGCTATATCTATGTTTATTTATCTTTTTTTTTTCTTTTTTTTTAATAGAAGTATCTCGCTCCAATACAATGCATCAAAGTTTTAAGAGTCTTCCTGTGGTATGGCATTAAACCTTGGAAAGAATTAAACACTTCCTCTATATTTTAAACCCAACAATACATATGTAATTAATATGTAAACAAAATAATCGATAAAAAAAATATGTAAACAAAATACAAATAATCATATTAATGAAATGATTCAATTCAAAAAAAATTATCATTACTTTGTGTTCCTTTATGTGGGGTCCAAGTACAACAATGGATTGAGTACAACCATAGATGAGCAATGATTTATATAATCCAAATGAATAACAAGAGGGAGAAGGTTCCTTTCATGCATGAATTTCACATTCTCCATTCACATTCAATCACAATTTCTTAATTAATTAATTAGCTACTTTTTTACCTACAAAACTCATGTTTTTTTTCTTGAAGGTACTTCGTACAAAAAAATATTTATAGAGGACTTGGAATAACTTTCGGGAAGTGCTTATCTAACTGCTAACATAAAGGATTTTAAGTCTACCCTTACTGCTTCATATCAATCAATTGGTACAAAACATAAATTTTTAGGCTTTTATCTATCTTAGAAAATGTGAGATTATTCTTGCTTTACAATTGAAATATGAAGGATCAAATTATTACAAGAATTTAAATTCTAACTTTTTGAACAATATATAATTTTGAGAAAATGCATTATAAATATGATGGTTGACAAGTGCAAAAGAAAGACAATGAAAATAGTTTTAGTAGACAAGATATGATATGTAAACGGTCTTAGGTATAATATGTAAATGCTTTTAGTAAATACATATAATTTGTTAATGTACATTCATGTTGTTATTTTTGTATTGGTGCGGGATGTGAATGTTATGTAAATGATGCCTAAAAATTGGTACATGCTCATGGTTACATCTTTAGAGATGGTCTACATTTTTTGTTATTTTTTCAATTATAGCATTTTCTCTTGTATAGGTTCACACTTGCTGATCAAGAAGAGGAATAAAAAAAGATTTATATTTACAAATACAATATTTTTTTTTTGTGTTTCCATGCATTTCAATCCTACATTTTATTAGGATGACCTACAAAAAATAAAATAAGACACTATTGTAATTTTACGTCATCCAAAATGGATGTTAATTATGTACAAGACTTCCTTCTACAATGCTAAATGTTTGTAGACCGTCACTTTTATACACTTCATTTTATTATCTAAATCTTCATTTATACTTTCAAATAAAAAACCTAGCGGCGTATCCTTGCACCTCCTTTTGGGTGCAAGGTGCTAGTATTATTTACAAACATACTTGTGATATTATATATGTAAATATCTTTTGCACATTAATGTAACATTTTATTTCATGAATAAAAAGAAAAATGATCTTCTTTTTCTGCATTTGTTATCTTTTTTAGTTTACCTTCTGCACTTTTATTTATGTTCAAACACAACACCTGAAACTTTAAAAGTTTAAAATGAACCAAAATGTACCTTGCACCTTGGTTAATCAGCTACCCATCTCTGCTTATTTGAGATGGATGCAAAAATAGGTAACAGGTAGGTTTTGGAACCCTTGAAACAAGTCGAAGATTTTTATGGTTCAAGAACCATATTGATTAGCTAACAAAAGAACAAACTTGGAACTGTTTTAAATTGATTTTTAATGTCAATCACTTCCTAGAGATAATGAGCAGTAAAAATGACAGAATTCACGCTAAAAAATTTATAATTATGTGAATTGATATTAGTAATGTCCAAAGGAGGTCATTGATTATAACTTAAATAATTACACAAATATAAACAAAAAAAAAGATTTCAGATTAATGAATTACAATGTGACATTGTAGATATTGCATTTATCTTAATAATTTATATTTCTCATTTGTAGAATTGAAAGGTTACTTGTACCTCAGAAACAAGAGACTAGACATTACTAAATTACAATGTTACATTGTGCATATTACAAGAGTTTCAGTAATTGTGAGATGAATATTGTACGTGTACATGAAGGTCACAAATTGCACTCCCCAAAATTGAGAAATTATAGTGACAATAAGATTGCATAGCTAAAAACAGATTAAAAAAAAATTACAATATAAATACTAGTGATAAGGAGCCAGTAATGGATTGTGTTCAATTTCCAAAGCATTATTTGAACAATTTTGAGTTAAACTATTGCACTATTCTTATTCTCTCTAATTCCTCCCATTCTTCCTTACTATCCGAGAAAGACTTGGAATGTGATTTTTCAAAGATAAACATGACATGGTGAGGGACATTCATGGAATTATTATAGCTAAAATAATGGCTGCCACCCATTAAATACCCTCGAAACCTCAAATTTTGTCCAATGTTGCTGATAGTTGCATGTCAGATTTTTTCAATGAAATTTCATTTATCAAGAGCACCTAACTCTATTTGATCATCACAATTAAGCCTATCAGTACAATGGTGTGATGTCCCTTAACCTAATAGAATGCTTATAAGAACTAAAAAGAGATAACATAAAGTAGTATATTAAAAATTTCCCTTGTTCTTCAACCTCTGCGAGAGAAATCAATGCAATGAAGTGGAAGTGGATGATAGTGCTATAACAATCTCCTAGAGATAATCAAAGAACTCAAATATTGTTGTGGCTTTCTTTAGAAATGCCCTTTTGTGACTACTCACCCCTCTTATTCTATCTAATTTCATCCATCCTATATTTGAGTGTATTTGGTATCATTTTCTATGAATCTACGTAATTGTAGACACCATAATTAGAAATAATGATAATTTAGTACAATGGTATCATCCTAATTAACCCAACAAATAAGAAGAATAGGGAAATGAAATTACAATACAAGAGAGTACACTGTTGTGAATCCAACTTCAAGATTGTGAGAAATGGGCTAAAGAGGGAGAACATGAAACCAAAATGACATTCAATCACTCATCCTTCACTTTAATGATGCTAGAACACTCTTGGGAAGGCCAATTCCACACCCCAATATTGTCAGTGTGTTCTTTGGAAGTCTTGCCTATTGAACAACCCCTTGCCATTCTTTCCAATTTTGTCCATCCTATCTAACGTCGTAATTGCTTTCTCCTCATGTATCTAACTAAATATCCAAACAATACATGGAATCATCATATTAAGCTTATACATCACTTATACGAAGACATGGAAGAGAACTAGAAATAGTACATTGAACAATCAATTCTTTTCATCTTTGGTTTTTGTTATAGGAGAGTTCAAGCGTTCATTAAATAAAATTGATGCTTAGAAATAGTAGAAATATTGTAATTTTATTTCATACATATCTTGAAAGCTTTAAATGAAAAAAATGAGGGTTAAAAAGTACAATTAGGTAAGTTAACATTGCTCAAAGCATACACAACTATTGGGCACACAAATGATTAAAAAAAAGATGACAAACATGTCCAATCAATATCGGTAGCGATAAATGAGGTTCATCAATTGAGGAATAGCACATGTCATAAATCATGAAGGAAATAAACTTTTGATAGCAAGAAGTATTTTAATTTGTGTAAAAAAACTATCTAGGTACATTTCCATGCTCTATTCCACGTAGACCATTATTAATGAGGCATACTTGACAACTCCTTAAGAAGACTACAATTATTGAACAATGTATGAGAACACCTAAAAATGTGCAATCATTTCAATCAAATATCACTCGTGTTGAATGTGGGGCCTTTTTAAAGATATGTAGAATTAATGTCAATGATAATGATTGAGATTCATTAATTGACGATTGAGAGAAATCATAAATCAGGAATAAAATCAATTTTTGTAGATGGGAAATAATATCCTTGATTGTAAAAATTTGTGCAAGTACATCTCCATTGTATCAACCATGATCATCATTATTAATGAGTCACACTTCCCAACTACTCCAAAAGGTGACTTATTCAACACTGGAAATTCCTTAATATGGCATGGTCAATGGTTTATAGATATGTACATATAGTTGTTTGTACTTTTTCCATGTCCACAAATGGGTGATTAGGGCATATCGAAGATCAATTGGGTGACTACGTAGCTTAGAAACTTGTAAACTATTCAAGCCAAGTGGCAATCAGGTGACCGATTTTTTTTTTAACTTTTCAAGAAAAGAGAGTTGTTACATTGTAATTGAAGTTGTTTATTTGATAGTAAGTGATATAGTAGGTATGCAAAGAAAAAAAGACAAACATTAAAAAAAAAGCTTAGATTTTGTTGAATTGTAGATTTCCTACTAAAGTGTATGATGCAAATATTAATAATTATATATATCAAACAAAACCTCATGTATTTTTAAAACATACAAATTAAACACAATTCTTTGTTGCAAATGCACAAGGAAGAACACTAACAATATTACATGACAACTATTGCTAATTTATATTAATGATAACTTATAATATCAAATCAATTGTTGCATCCTTCACCAATAAAATTCTTTCCAATTCTGTCCATTTTAACTTTGACTGGTATTAGTCTCTCCTTGCCTCCCAAACAACATATGTATGGAGTATTTCAGTTAGTGTTGAGGCCCCTCGTAGAATTCATGTATTTTGAAGCATTGATCTAAACTTCCATTGTCAAGTGAAACATGTCATATTTCATGACAAAATAGATGTCTTCATTCTTCTCCCTATTGTTGATGGATCACTATTAGGGGCTCTAATTCTTTTACCACCCTAATTGATAGGGAATAGTCTCACCATTTTCATTCTTTTCACTTTCCATACTTCCTCTACCTCGTCATCTTCTTCTTCAACCTCTTGAATATGTCCCATTCTCTAGCTTCCAGTAGGAGGTTGAGTGCTTGGAAGAAGAAGAAGATGAACCTCAGATGAAAATTGCATTGACATGATGATATACCCCAATGTCTTTGTCGCATTCTTGCAAAGTTTAATTGAAAGAGTTGTTCCTCTTCTCATTCTTTCTAATTCTGACCATTCTATATGTCATTGCAATTGGTATATTTTTACTTGTGAAACTACTTAAGTGTAGGTAGCGCAATTTACAACAACTGTAACTATTCAATGACATTATGGTCGTTAATCTAATAATCATGTTATAAGGAAAGGTATATACAAAATAATAATAAAAATTCACTGTAAATCAATATTTAAAATAAATTTATATGGGCTAGCGACCTATAAAAGATAACACACCCTAATTAATAAAGCTAACAATTACATATCCTAAATAGATTCTAATTTGATCATGTCAGTTCCTTGAACAATGCAAATGGTATAAGAATCACACTTCAAGATGTAAAATAATGTCCATCAATATTTCTCATTGAAAGTGGAGGCGTTCTTCGAAACTTGTAAGATACACAATGATGATGGAATAATTGTTGGAAAGTTACAATGCAAACAATGGTTGTTTTGTCATTGATGTCAAACCTTAACTGGTGAGACTATTGCTATCTATTTGAGTACCACATCTATTGATTGATGAAGAAGATTTAACAAGAATACCAAGTGGAATGGTTGAGTTAAGGAGAATAACAAGGGTACTTGATCAATTGGCACATTGGCAAAACAATGTGTTGTTTATCTTTTGATGATAGTTTTACTGGTTGGTTTGTGTCAAGCACCAGTATGCCGAGCAGAATTTCTAGTGACGACTAAGCACCAGTGAAATTGCCGAGCAATTTTAGTGTTGGCCGAGTGAGAACACAATGGTGGCCGAGCGCTAGTATTTTGATTAATGATGAGATTTAAGATCTCTGGCTGACATAGTTTATTTTATTGGGATATGTAAAGTTAATTAAATATTTATCCACATTATTTAATGCATGGGTAACCACAATTAATGCATGGATTAAAGATTTAATTAAAGACTACTTTGGAGAAGTAAATGGTAATGTAATGATGGGATGATCTGTTGGATCTGACCTAACCTAAGATCTATGATCTTGATAAAGTGGAAAAGATTTATCTGACCTAGATGAAGAGGTATACGATAAAATCAAGGGGTTATTCATATAAGTAATATGCTTGTGTGTATGCAAGAGGATTACATAGTTAATTTGATGATTGGCATAACCTAGCAGAGAAGGATGAACAGAGAAGTAGAGAATTGCATGAGTGATTGCTTGATGGATTTCCAAGTAGATCTAGAGTATGAGATGAGAATGGAGGCCACTCAGTAAGTTAGCATTAGAGCTGAAATTGGATCTGGATTTGCAAAGTAAGTTGTATGTATCAAATCACAACTGCTGATTACTTTCTAACTATTGTATCAGTCAAAATCCATTAACAAGGTTGACCTAATAGTCATTGTGTAAATCCTCTAAACAAGGTGACATTCAGGTGGAATGTTCTAAGTCGTCTAACAAGGCCACTCCTAATAGGATGATTAAATTCTTTAACCAGGTCACATTTAGCAATGTGTTTTGTAACCTTTAACAGGGTTAGCTCCTAACAGAGCTCACTTTAGAAGAGTGAAAACTTGGTAGCATGTTACTGGTGGTTTTTCCCAAATTGGGTTTCCACGTTAAATACTTGTGTCAACTTGTGTAAATGTTTATTGTTTGTTTTACTGTTAAGTTTCTGCAAGCTAATTACATCTGAACAGTAAACTACATGTTTAAGTTGTTGACATATGCTACTGTTGCTGAGTAGATCTGAGTTGTTTAAATTGCTGCAAAGTTTCAATTGGTACATCTAGACCTGAGGATAACTAATTCACCCCTCCCCTCTCATTTATTCTAAATTCATTCTAACAATTGGTATCAGAGCCAAGTTCTCTTGAAAATAGATTGAAGGTACTTGGAGTGAAAAGATCAAGATGTATAAAAAGGAGGTTCCAAAGCTGAACAAAGATAACTTCCCTACATCGCAGAGTTTGATAAAATTGTATCTAGCCAGTATTGGAGATGATGCTAAGCGCCTTATTGAAAATGCTATGTAGCACCTACTACACCTCTCACTGCTACACAATTAAGAGGAAAAAAAGAACATAATCAAGAAATGTTGGAGATTGCATCTTCCTTGAGCTATTCTGAATTTGATGATATAAAGAACTACACAAATGCAAAGCAGATGTGGGATACCTTGAAAACCATCTATGGAGGAGACACAAATGTGCTGAGAGCCAAATCTGAAAGCTTAAGAGGTAAGTTTGATGAAATGAAAATGAAAGAAGGAGAAAATATAGTTCAGTACTGTGGTAGAATAAAATAAGTTGTTAATGCTATTACAGGAGCAAATAGAACAATTCATGAGAACACTATTATGAGCAAGGTACTGAGAACTCTTCTTCCTGTATATGCTATTAGAGTCTCTACAATTCAAGAATTGAGATGTACTCCTAATAATAATCTGACTTTAGAAGGTCTGGTAGGTAGACTTACTGCATTTGAAATGTCAAATTTTGATAACTACACTCCACAAGCTATTAATTCTGCATTCACATCCTAGCTAGTCCTCAACAATTCAAAGAAAGGAAAGAAATGTGTGAATAGTGAAAACAACACCACCGATGATGATCTTGAGTAACTTGAAGCACTTATGGAAAAAAAACTATCTAGAGCAAAAGGAAAATTTAGAGGTAAACTTCCTATCATTTGTTTTTCATGTAACGAAGTTGGTCATATTGCTGCTAGATGTCCTGATAAGAATGACAAAGATGAAAGAAGGGACAACAAATACAAAGACAGAAAGGATGACCAAGACTTCATAAAGTATAAGGATTACAAAGATAAAGGTAAGAAATCTTTCTATATAGCTGAAGAAGCTTCTGACAATGATTCTGATAATTTTGATGACAATGATATAGAATTTGTGTATGTTGCTATGAAAAATGATTCTGATGATGATGAGAAAACTGCACTAATTTCTTATAAGAGTAAAGGTGACCATTGGATTATTGACAGTGGTTGTTCCCATCATATTACTGGTGAAAAAGATAAATTTGAGACCTTAGATCAGTGCAAAGGAGGTTATGTTAAATTTGGTAATGATGCACCATGTCTTATCAAAGGGAAAGGAACAATCAATTTGACTGACAAGATCAGATGTGACAATTTTTATTGGGTTGATGATCTTAACTATAATTTATTGAGTGTTGCACAGTTGAATACTTTTGGCTACAGAATTGAGTTCCATCACAAGAAGGAAAAGATCTATGATGCTACTGGAGAACTAGTTGGAAGTGGTGAGCAAACAAAAGGTAACTTGTTCTATCTGGATTTAGCTGAAGAGACATGCTTGTTTGCACAATACAATGCGTTGACAGGGCTTTGTGACCGGGTCTGCCAACAGAGGTAAGTTGTCACCAGGTACTGGGGTACCGGCCAACTTTGCCTATAAAGGTTGTCCAGAGAAACGAGATTCTTCAGGCCTTCAAGCACCTAAGAGTCAGGTCTTGACAGTGCGGGGGCTCAGTTGGGAGTGTGACTGTTTTGTTCGGGGGGATAGCTAGTTATCTTGGCTCATCTACTCTGGGGATTTAGGTAAGTGAGGCTTCCTGGAAGCATTTGCTAGTTACCAAATAACTTCAAAAGATACATTAGGGTTAGAAATATTCCATCTACTTATAGTTTATGCCAAACATTCAAAACATCAACCATGCTCTAACATGCTACACTAAATACTGAATAAACATAGAACCAACAGTTCATAATCATCCAATAGTGAGGAAAAATAAGGTCATTAATCTACTTAAAACATTAGAGCAAGGGACATAAGGAACATACAACAAAAAAAGAAAGTTAATCCAGAGATCAGAATGCTAACAACATCATTGAGAGAATCCTTCCTTCTTCATTAACATGTTTCCAACCAGCACTGGTGCATACAATAATCATGGCTCCAAGGGAGCATCTAACTACTGAGAGCTTCTAAAAACTAAGGAACATTGAGCTCTGCAACTAAGAACTGAAAAACTAAAAATGCTATAGCTATGGACTGTAAAATCATTAATTTTTCCAACCCTTGGAATGAGGTCAGACTTATTATTTATACATAAGTTTACCCTAAACTTACCCTAACTTAATTTACACTTAAACAATATAATACAATTTACGGTGGCTAGTACTACCTGTACCATGCTACAAAGACCTTGAGACGAAAAAGGTCTGACATGTCAGAAGAATAAGACAAGAAAGGAGGACTGGAAGAATCAGCCTCGAGAAGAGGGCCGAAGGGAGAAAAGAAGAAATTTGATCCCTCGAAGATCAAGGCTACATGCCTCATAAATGTGAAAATGGCTCACTATCTCCGATGTGCCAGGTGTTATGTTGGAGCAGCGCCTTGGGAAGACCACCTGTAAGAACCATCTTGTTGAGCTGACATGTACCACTGGAGTCACCCACCTCCTGACATCCTTATTAACTACTTTGAAAGTGACCGGTTAGCTTCGAGAACCGAGACACTGGTCACTTAAAGAGTACAAAATTATAGGATCTAGAAGCTTGCACTCCCAAAGAATGAATAAATACAAAATACATCTTCCTGTGATCATCCCCGGACCTAGAGAATTTTATTGTTCCTTGGTATCATTGAAGGTTTCTGAGAGTTGGGCAATTCCATCTTCGTTAATATCTTTGAGGCCAGCCCGGTGGTACTTGGCCACCTCCACCTGCTCACCGGGATCTGGAAAATTTGCTTTAAACTCTGCGGCCATATTTTTTGCGTCATGACCTTGGAGCACCATGCGAGTTAGCCGTGTCATTTTTGCTCCATCTATCCCATCTAGGGATTGATACCGAGATTCCATTAGCTCATCAAATTTTACCATGATTTATTCCTCCAGAGTACATGTTTCAGTACTAAAAGGATCAACTCCAAAGACCTTCAAAATGAATGACTTATATAAATTAAAAGAATATTGAACTTCTTGCACTTTGTCACGCAGGGCCCCTACTAGTTGCCTGATTACCTCCAATGTGAGGTCAAGTCTAGAGTGCTGGGTCTAGACAAAGTCAAAAGAATCCTCTCCCAAAATTCTAGCCTTGGAGACAACTTCTTCTCCGATACCAATGAGCTCTGCCAACTCAGCCTTCCATGCTTCATACTTTTCAATGTCCCCCTCGCAGATGGAGACATTAGTTTCGGCCTGGTGTAGGGTATTGCTAGCCACATATAAGTCCGAGAGTGTGGATACTAAGAAATGTTGGACATTTCCCACCTATTTGGTAATCCATTCATCAACCATTTGGGCCTTTCCCTTCATAGCCTGTAGTGAATCTATGTCACCTTGAGGGAGCAGTGTCCCGAATGTGGAAAATTTCAGGGAAATGGTAGTAATAGGTTGCACAAGCTTTGCCAGTAGCCCCATGAGGTTTGCATTCTTTTCCTTTTTTGCCCTGAATTTCTGGGCCTCCTTTTCATAGTGGGCCTCTACCGCCTTGGCTGCTTCTTTTAACAGGTCTAGTTCGCCCTATTTCCCTCTCTTCTCCAGATATATTTTGGTGATGGCATATTCATCAGCCTTTGTCATTGCTTCATCTGCGTCTGGGGAAGGTGAAGCAATCACTGCAACTGTATCTTCGCCCGGCCCAGTCCGAAGAGTATGGATTGTCTGAGCTTTCTTGGCCTTGGGAGGATTTTGTGCCTATGCCATCATCTCCACCAAGGAGAGATGGACCTTGGGTTATTGGGGCCTTCCTCTTCCGGGACTCCACCAACCATCGTGGTAGTAGGGGTGGCCTTGTAGCCAGAATTTATTCTTGTAGTCCCCCTCTGGGATCTTGTTGTGTCTCCCTAGTATTCTGAGCCATTTTTGACTCCTTTCCTGCATTCTCAGGCTCACCAGAAATATTCATTTCAGTAGTACTTATTTTATTTGCCCTGATGTCTGCACTTTTAGCATTGTTTGGATCAACGTCTATTTCTCTGGGGTTCTGTTCCCCACCTTGCTATTGTTCTTTAGTAGCCCCTTTTGCTGGAATATTTTCTCTTGTTGGTGCATTTTCTAGAAGTGGTGGAGGTAGTGGGCCAAGATTCAGCATTTGGGCCGCTGTGATTACCTCACCAAATGTTACTCTTGGAGGCAGCATTTGGAGCATGGCAGTTGGGGTTACGGTTGGTCCTATGGGTCCGATTTCCCCAACCGATGTCATTTTCTCATCTTGTGTTTCCCTGTTATCTGTGGTCCCTACAATCTGTATCTCTAGGATGTCAGAGATGTCTACCTATTCTTGTTATTTTTCTTCTTCGACCTGGGTTCCCTATTCTTGGGAAGCTTCTTTTTTCGGGACCTCTTCTTCCTGTGCGGTGATCTCTTCTACCGACTTTGTGATATCTCCCTGCAGATTTCCAAATTCATCAGTCCCAAATACATCATCAAATTCATTTGGAGGGGAGGTCTTTGGGATATCTTCGGGTCTTGTGTCTGGCTCCGGGGAGTCAGAAGAAACAATTTGTATTTCTTGGATGCTTGGCATCCTAAGTTCAGGCTCCACCTTTGGCTGAGGATTGGTCTTCTTTTTCTTTCTCCTAGTTACCAAAGGGGGCCCTGCATCTATCATAGCTTCCCGCTCCTCCTGTGCCATGGTCCCTATAGCTTAGACCATAAATGCTTCCAATAAAGGGGAAGAGGGAGGATGGACGGGTCCGGTCATACGTATCAAGGTGGCCAGCCGGGTGATCAATTTTTCTTTCATCTGCTGGGTGGCTTCCAGTGTCTCTTGAATTTGTTCCATTGTGGGGGTCACAGATGGGGTTTGTGATGGGGTCCCCATTATCCTTTTTCCTCTATCCTCCCCTTGTGAGGAGGTTCCAGCCCTAGAAGTTGAGCCCCGCACAAACGGGCCAACTTTACATGTGCTTCTTGGGCATGCCTTCTTAAAATACGTGTGGCTACGTTCGTCGTGGGTAAGATCCTCAATTGTTGGACCTTCCTGGGCATTCCATTCTATTGGAGGGAGAACCATTTTGTCTACTCCATTTTCTTTATATTGTGGGTTCATAGTGGACCTGGTGTCCGAGAAGTCATCCAAGAACTTTTGAAGCTTTAGCCTCTCCATCATCTCCATTGTCATCTGGACAAAGTGCTAGCTCCAGAATTCAAAGTCATCTTGGAAATCTTCCCAAAAATCCTCCATGTGAAATGCATGGGGCTCTGATACCCAGGGAAGTGTCATTGCTATTTTTCCTAGCGGATTAAACTTCTTCCGCATCAGATAGAATTCTGTTAAGCCCAAACTTTTAAGATCATTGTCTGCCTCCTTAGCCACAGCCAAACTACAAGAATAGTTCCCATAGGTGATTGGGAATGGAACATTTGTTACCTTCTTCACCGTTAAGAGGGTGTGCAGCTCCAAGATCTGTTGGCAACATTCCAAAAGAATTATTTTTTTCCCACAATGCTTGGGTAACAAATAGGGTTTTTCGGAGAAGCCGGTCACCCGAATATAGGTATGTTGCTAAAACTGAATGTGATAGTAGCCATAAATCCTGACCAAATCCATTGCCTCCTTAGAAATGTGGTACCTGACATCCTGGATAGGTGTGAGGAGATTGTAGTAAATGAAAGCATCATTTACTCGACAGAAGTTGAGGAAACTAGTCTCCCATTGGATTTGTGGGAAATAATCCCAGGGAGCATTCTGGCCCAGGCCAACCCCGAGTATGCTTGTAGTGAGTAGACCATTTGTGATGGGGCTTTGTTGTGCTAATACCCATAGAATGTTGGATGTCATGTAAAATTTAGAGGTCCGGGTGACCTGGAGGATCTGGGAGTCTACATGGTTTGAGATGATGGTGGCGTAATCAAAATCCTGTTCACCGGAGGAGATGCCCAACAAGAAGTAGTACATCCATGCCAAGAATTACTGGGCATGGGGCTGTCTAAAGATCCTACATAATGCTATGATCCCCATCTGTATACTTTCCTTGAATTCTATTTGGGGGATCTCTAGCTTCATCCTTTTGGAGTCTTTCTTTGGCACCTTAAGCCAATTATTTTTCAGATACTACTGAGCCATGTGTTCTAGTTCTAGAAATTCCCCCAAGGCCATGGACTAGGTGAGGATGACTGCTTCATCAAACTAGGGAATCCCCAGACCGGCCTGAAAAGTTTTAGCGTTTAAAGATATCATGGGGGTTGGATATCTAGTTGGGATCGAGGGAGCGAGCATGATGGCTCAGACAGATAAATTGTAGTGTTTGGCCAGAGTAAGAATAAGTTCCAGGTCTTGCATGGAGCAAGGGAAGCAAGCGGCTTTGAGAATCTTGGAATTGCCAATATTGATGGCCAATGGGTCTCTGGCCATTTGTTGGATGTACATCATTTTTACCAGGGCCTGCATTTCTACCCACATTTCGACGCTGGTGTCGATAATCAACTAAACCTTGGAATCAATCTTTGATCTGGTGATAGTGTTTTCCTTTAAGTACTTCATGGTTAATGAGAGCTTTTCCAGGGCCCTCTCGATCTTAGTCCTGATGATTTCCCTAGTGACTGCCGCGATGGGGAGATCTGGACTCCTGGGTGGAGAAGATGCAGATGCCTTTGACATGATTAATGAGTTTGAAACAGGCAACCTGCAAAGCAAGACGACTGTTAGAATTTATACAAGACAAAACATTACTCTAGGATCTAGAGATCTTACTATTGCATCGCGTCTTCACATGAAAAGTTAGTTGATGTCAAAATCTAGAAAATATATGTATATAATGGAGACTTAGGAATTTGACCACTATCCGGGCCTCCGAGGATTCCAACATGTATGATGAAAGTGGGATAGGGGCCGAATGAGGACAGAGGACCCGGAGTCTGGAAAACAAAATGCTGGGTGACATGGCTGGGAGATGAGCCATACTAGGATGATGTGGATATGACATGGTCATGTAATAAATGAGAGTTATGGTAATAAAATCAAC
Organism: Thuja plicata; assembly: GCA_018584345.1. Classification (NCBI taxonomy): domain Eukaryota; kingdom Viridiplantae; phylum Streptophyta; class Pinopsida; order Cupressales; family Cupressaceae; genus Thuja; species Thuja plicata. The sequence continues at coordinate 2,597,129 of MU226477.1, forward strand.
AATTATCCAAACATGCATGAAGCAAAAGCCACTTGGCTGGAATTGAATGCACACATGGGAAATTAATTTGCCATTAAGACTGCCGCAATGAAGGAGAGAGAAAACCACCATGGTTCAAACCAGCAAGGAGCCGAGTCTGAACTAGGTGGTATTCTGTCATGTGGGCAAGCTCACAAATTTAGGAAAACATGGACAAGGGCGTGGTGAGCTCAACATGACACCAGAAGGATATACACCAAAAATATAGTAAAATACAAAGGGCCGAGGGCTGAAACATATACATAACTTACAGACATTTACATAATATACAAAAGAACCACAACATGCACAGGAAACCAACCTTAAATTACAACTATGCAGTGGGAGGACAACCCTCTACCAGTGCCAGCCCACCAACAAGAGGCGACCAAAAACAAGACCAGGGATGAAAAGTGCAAACGGAACCCAAAACAAGAAAGAAACAAAAAGGAAACAAAACCCAAAAAGCAAACATGAACTGGAAAACTAGAAACCAGAGAATGAAAGCCGAAGGCTTACCTGGAATACAAGAAATGAAGAAAGGACGAATGCTGAAATGTTTTGCAACAAGCTAACCTTCAAAACCACCATGAGCACACACTATAAACCACTGGTAAACTTCAACTAAACACCGAGAGAAAAAGCTTGTTTAATCACCTTAATCACTCTGAATTCTCTAAGTGTTTGATCACGGTAAATGTGAAAATGATAGGTAACTTCTATTTATACCCATAGGGTAAAAATATGTTGCGTTCCTTCCGCAAACCCCAAAACTTGCAAACTTCTGGACTCTGGGCTTGGGGATTCCATGCGACCATACCCTCTCGTGAAAGAAGATATGATGGCAGAGAATCCCAGAGTCTGGAATCCAGCTCTGGAAGAGACAAACAAACTCTAGGATCAGTCTTGGAGACACAAGAAGACACCAGCAAAAGAAAGACACCCTCGTGGAAGAAAAGCCCAAAGGGAAAACAAATAAAAACCAAGAAAAAAAATAAGGCAAGAGAAAAAGCAAAACGGGGGACACAACATTTTGCCTACAAAATGTAGGGACGAGTATGCAGGGCATAAAAAATGGCAACTATCTGGGACGGATGTCTTCATGCATTTGAGAACTTTTTAATCTCTGGTTAGCAAAATCAGAATTAATCTTTATGTGGAGCATCCTGCTTGCAAAGCGCAAGGTGTCTGAGAAAATCTAGCCCATTAATGATTAATCCTTCAGTCTTTCATTAGTTGTGAAGTGTGTGATTTGAAAGAAAACCAAGTCAATGACCTCCAGGAGAAGCAGAGAAGGGGCACTAAGTAAGTCAAACCAAGGTCATCATATTTCACATGTTTCCCCCGGATACCAGAGTTTCTCCATTCTTCAATTCATTCTTTTCCTTTTATTTTCTGGGTGGGAAGGTGGTACTTCTTTCACCATTAACCTTAAGCTTAGATAATTTTAATGGCGGTACTTCTTTCACCTTTCCACCCACTTTAATTTAAAAAATAGGAGAGAAAATTCTGGACCTAACATATTTTAATGATTTTCAGACTTGGTCAACAAACTAGTGCAATTGATCTACCCTCAGTGTGTTCGATTACTTGTTTCTTTTGGTTTTGATTTAACTAATTTCCAGATTGTCGAGATGTGAATAAGAGGAAGATTACCCATAACCTTTTACCATACTTACAAAATAACTCTGGAATGCAGACCAATTCCACCATGCTAACAATAGATTCCAAATTTGTCAAAATACAAAAGGTACCGTTCCAGAGACTAGATGTTATGCAAAGCATACCGGTCTATAGAGGAGAGGGAAAAATGCCGGGAACCTAGGGAAAACAAAACAAAAGAAAACAAAAATAAACAGAAAAGGAAGCAGTCCTGAAAGATGGCTAAAAGACTATTTACAAGGACAAGGTACCCCAAACGGAGCACCGGGAAAGATATTTATAATCAAGAACTTTACATAGAATACAACTCTAGACAAACTTATCGCATAACTTATTCAAAATAGTGCTTGAGAAACTATCCATTGATAGGGAATGGGATGGTTTCTCTGGTCATGGTGTTGAGGCGATAAGTGTTTGCCCTGCAGATCTCAGATATCAAATATGGTCCAAGCCAGAGCCACTAAAATTTAGTGTGCTTTCCCTTCTTTTCCCGGGCTTTGTCCCACAAGAGGACCAAGTCCAAAATCTGAAAGGCCTTATACTGGGCTCTTCTGTCAAACCATATTTTTACTACTTCTTGGTGATGTGTGAAATGTTCAAGGGCCATGTCTCTTTGTTCCTCCATCTGCACTAGATTTAGGAGCTAAACCTCCACAATGTTGTCCCGGTTGCTGAATTCCTACATAAATTGTAAAATCAGGATTTGTAGTTAATCGGGAATACTGGAATCTAGCCATAAACCAGATGGAATGGGGATGTTCCTAGGGCTTCCTTAATTCAGATATGATCTTCCCAGAGGGTGAATCTCATCTTTTGATGCCAGTCCCGGGGGTTCTATTCTAGCAGATGTTTGATCACTTCAAGTAGATTTTTATTGGTTGATTCGGCAACATCGTTCCCCTGGGGATAATAGTTGCTGGAAAACTTTAGAGTGATCTTCCTTTTGTAGACCCATTCAAGTAATTGTGCCGAAGAAAATGCTAGACCATTATCACATATATAGTAAAGGGCATTACAAATCTCATGACGATGTTTTCTTCCAAGAATTTTATAACTATGTCTGCCGTATTGTTTTTACAAGGGATTGCTTCAGACCACCGGGTGTAATAATCAGTAGCAGTCAAAATGTACTAGTGGTTGGAAAATGAGTTGGGGTTGGTCTCCCTAATAAAGTCAAATGCCCATTGGGTGAAAGGTCTAGTGTCAAAGACCGGTTGCAAAGGCATGGCCGGGTTCCACTCATGATGTGTCGCGGTTTGGCAAGTGTGGCATCTCCTAATGTGAGTGTATACATCCTTGAAGATACAGGGCCAATAGTATCCATCCCAAAGGATCTAAAGGGTAGTGGCATCAGCTAAGCCATGCTTGGTTCTAAAATGTCCATGAAATTCTTCAATCATTTTCACAGTCTGGTCCCTGTCTATGCACCGAAGATATACCCCCTCATAATTCTTGTGGAAAAGTGTATCATTTTTTATCATGAAGTGCGCACTTTTCAGTCGCAAGGCACGATGCTTGTTTGGGGGTAGCCCCTCCGGGCATCTATTGTTCAGTAATAAGTATACTAGGTTGGTATACCATGGGTCTTGGGTAATAGACTCCACTGTGTACGTCTGGCATTCGATGTGGGGAGTCTCTTTTGCCATCGCTCTACATAGTCCCTGGCCTCAGACTATCTTCATGGGTTGCATTTTCAGATCATATTCTTGGAGGATGGCCATCCATTTCCCCCATCTTTCACCCAATTCACTCTGCATCAACAGAGAATTACCAACCTGGTTTGGGATGATAGCGTGTACTTTGCTCCAGAGAATATAGTGCCAAAATTTCTTCATGGCGCAGACAAGAGAAAAGGCTTTCTTTTCCAAAGGTGAATACCAAACTTTGGCATTTTTAAAGGGGGAGCTCATGAAATCTATTGGTCTTTCTTCCCCTTCGACCTTCTTGGTAAAAACTACCACAACAAAATGCGGTGAAACAAAGGAATATATGTGAAAAGGGAGGGAATAGTCTGGACTAGCCAAGACTGATGCCTCCACAATCACTTTTTAAATCTGGGCGAACACCCTCTTTGCTTCCAAACTCCACTCAATCTTCATATCTTTCTTCATCATTTCATTGAGTGGCTTTACAATCTTGATGACTCTGGTGATGAATCATCGGACAAAATTGATCTTCGCAAAGAAATATCTCATTTCCTTCTTGCTGCTGGGCATCTGTAGATTCAGTAGTGCTTCAACTCTCTCAGGGTCAATGGATATACCCTTCTTGGAGATAATATGCCCAAGAAGCTTCCCTTCAGTGACCGTGAATATACATTTCTTAGGGTTGAGGGATATTCCATATCGGTGACATCTCTTGTAAATCTAGGCAAGGTGGGAGGAATAATCACGCCTGTCCTGGGAAAAGACGGTCAAATCATCCATGTAGATGATTATGCACTAGTTCACTAGGCCTTCGAACACAATGTCCATAGCCTTTTGAAATGTGGCCCCTGTGTTGATCAAGCTAAAGGGCATTCTCCAGTAAACATTCCCCACTTGGTGGTAAACATCATTTTATCTCTATCTTCATGCTTAACTATGAATTCGTTATACCCGGAGTACCCATCCAGGAAAGACATCATTTGTGATCCATTCACGATTTGCAACACCTCATCCAACGAGGGGAGAGGGTGATTATCTTTCTTGGAGGCCCTGTTCAAATTATAAAAATCCATGCAAAGGTGGATCTCGCTGCTTTTGTTCCTTACAGGGGCAAGGTTGGCAACCCACGTAGTATGCCAAATTGGAAAGATGATCTGGGCTGATAGAAGTTTCTGAAACTCCTAATGAATTAGAGGCTCAATCAGTGGGTTGACCAATCTTTGCTTTTGCTGGAAGGGCTTAGCATCTGGTTTAAGTGGGATAGTATGATTCATGATAGAGGTATCATAATTTTTGAGGTCTTCATACCCCCACGCAATTACATCAATGTATTCTCGGAGAACCAAGAGAATCTTCTCCTTCTCCTTAGGGGAGCAGGAGGTGCCAATGTGTACTAGTTTTTCTTCACTAGCCTGACTGATGTTGAATTTCTCAAAATTTCCTCCCTCAGAGGAGGATGATATCTTTTCCCAGCCCCAAGGGTCCGAATCGAAGATTCATTCAAGTGCGACCATCCCTTTAGGGATGGTGTTGGTTGGCAGGTCCATGATTCCATCATCTTCTTCACCCTGTCCAGTATCATCATGATCTATTTCTTCCACTATCTAGTCTTCAAAAATGCCAACATTGGCCATGAAGGCCAGAATATGTTGATCATCCTGAAAGACCTAAAGATGGGTGACATTTTCTAGGATGGACGAGGTGGGGAGCATCTCAACGGAAAATTTACGGAGTCAGGAGCCAACCATAGGCTCGAGTGTGCTGGCAGAAATGGAAAGGGAATCTGGAACATAGTTTCTTTTATAGGGAATGAGTTCAATGCCAAAGGCATCAAAATACTCAATGAGGCTCCATGCCTAATTGTGGTATGCAGCCAACCTTTTATTATGGCAAGTGTATTGGCTCCGGACCTACTTAACGATCAACTCTGAATCACCCAGGGCCCGGAGGCAGGTGATTACTTTCCTTAGCGCAAAAAGGAGTCCAAGGACCAAGGCCTTGTACTCTGTAACATTGTTCATGTAGTTGAACTACAGCCTGTAAGATGTGAGGAAGGATTTTCCCCATGGGTTGATCAATTCCACTCTGGCTCCACAACTAGGCTTAGACCAGGACCCATCAAACTTTAAGGTCCACAAGTCATTGTTCGTTATCTGGGGTTGGGGAGATGAAGTGGTCATTGGATTATTTTTGGGGTGGTTGGGAGGAGTTTCCTCTGGCTCTGATGGCACGTGGGTGAGGTTCTTCTCTGGAGAAGTTTTTGGTTGGGATTCCTGGACAAGCGATGCCAAAGAGGCACTGCTACTAGTGGTACTGGGTTCCGGGGAATCATCTTTGTGTTCTTTCCCTTGGAGGGCGTCGATGTGTCGGGTAGCAGTGGAAATACATGGCTCACACTCTAGTTCTGAATGTTTCTGATAGTGCACCCAGCACCAGGTGTTTGACAAGAGTGTAGCAGGGGTTGCTGCAGTACCTTGTGAGTCAACCTCACCCCTTAGTTTTTTGTCTAGGTCTTAGGTTCTCTGGGAAATTATGGGATCCTCCCTAGGGGGGAAATCAAATGTCAAGATTTCTAGGTGTTGGTACACCCTAGGGGAAGTCTTAGAGAAGAGGACTTCGTTTACCCTTCTGACTTCGGTGAGGGCCTATTTCATCCGAGGCTCACTTTCAACCTAGATCTAGTTAGATTCTCCATCCCAGGGGAGCCACAAGTGGGAAAAGTCAGTAGAGAAATTCTTGTTAAGGGACTTAGACCAACTGTGACTTAGTAACATCCCATAAGTCTCCAAGATGTCCACCACTAGAATGTCAATTATGCTTTCTATCCTGGGGTCTTGGATGAGATGAATCTAGATGCTCTTCAGCTCACCTACCATTTTTACAGCAGTCTTGTCTAGTTGGACTACTGCGCCGTTAGAGGGAGTAGGATACAATCTGAGCCTCTGACATATGGATAAGGGAATGGCATTTGCCGAGGCTCTGGAATCTACCAAGAAATTGTAAAGTTTCTTCCCTTGTATGTTTAAGCCTAGTAGGAAGGGAGGATCCTCAGTATTTCCCCAAAAGATAGCCGCGTTGGCGTCATCAAAGGTGATAGTCTTAGGTGGGTGATTGACAGTTTTGGGGTTTCCCAAGAGCTTCAGAAGAGACTTCCTCTACTCAGGATAGTTCAGCAAAACCTCCATCAAAGTCATGGAGGTGGTAGTTCATTCTAACACCTTTGTGATGTCAAACCTCCCTCCGGGGAATTGTTGGCTTCCCTCCGCCAATTCCTTAGCTTGGTTAGAGCTAGACCCTTTCGGTGGGAAGGGGAAATCAAGTGTGTTATCCTGGGGAGGGGTATCTTTGGGAGGTGTGGGTGCGTAAACTAGTCCTTTACCAGCCTGACTCTGGGTGTTGTAGGGAGTCTTTGGGTTGGTAAAGGCATTGGCCTCAAAGGCCGGAATAGATTCATTAAAGAACCCCTATAATTTGAGTTCTTCTTCATCTCCTTTCTCTGCTCCAAAGAAGATGATTTCATAGGTGAAGGCACTATGAGTGGGCTCTTGAATAGGGGGTTCTGGGGGAGTAGGATCAGCGGTTTGTTGCCGGTCTAGCTGGGAGACCATCATGACATTCTCCAGCATGGCATAGTTCACCTCGGAATGAGAGCCTGTGTCATGCAATCTGCACCAATTAGTCAGGGGCTGGAGTTTTGTGACTGGCATGAAATGGGAAGGTCAAACACTACCCTGATTGGTGCTTTGGTTCAGAGGAGGTCCTCCAGGGTTAGCATTGTTGTTCCATTGCTGTTGGTTGGGCCGAGACCCATTGTTGTAATTCCTTCCTCTAGCATTGTTATTTCGTTGACCAGAGAAAATATTCCCTCTCTAGGAATTGGTGTTGAGGGGTGCAAGAGACCCCACCTTAAGCTATCCCATGTCAATAGTCAGTGAGGACAATAGTTGGCAAAGGGATTCGACCTTGGCGAATAGCTTTGTGTTCGCGTCACAGTGTGACGATTTTTATTGTTGGTTCCCGGGAAAAGGCACAGAGTTTATCAGAGTCAAGGGCGTAAATCCTCTAGCCATGGGTGACTGGAAGAAAGGAACTCTAGAAGGTTGTGTCTATGGTTGTTGTGTTTGCTGCGGCTGGTTCCAGGGAACAAATTCTAGACCCGGTATTGTCTAGGCTTGCAATGGGTACACGTACTGGGCCTGTTGGTCTATCGATAGTGGTGGGGGTTTCATGACCATCACAGGGGCACCCATTGCCTAATTTGGGTTATATCCCCCGGTGTAAGAAGTTCCCCCTGGTATCATGTTGAAAGGCATGCTCTGTCCAATCCCACCCAAAGATTTGTTAAGACTACGAAACAACTCCAAGGCTAGGTTATAAACCTTCGCTAGAGTGTCTCGGTAAATAGGGCCGGTAGTTCTCCATAGGAGAGTGGAAAAAAAAGGGTCCATCGCATTCAGGTATGTCTAGATGGTTACATTCACGGATGGGATGAAAGGACCCGTGCATCATTTCAAGGCACGTTGGAATCGGTGGTTGAATGTTGCAAGGGGATCATTTGGTTCCTTCCTAATGGAGATGAAATGGTTGTGGGACCATGCTGGGTCCACATGAACATGAAAGGCCACCAAAAAGGTGCCTTCCATTTCCTGCCAACTGTTGATGGAGTTGGCGGGCAGGTTAAGGTACCAGTTTATCTCATTTTGTCCTAGAGACAAGGGGAACAGCCGAGTCACAACATCTTGATGTTGGATCTTGTGTCAGTTCATGGCATCTTTGTATGTCTACAGATGCTCTTCTACAGTTAGTGAGCCTAAGTACTCATATCAAGGACAAATCTTTTCTGGGTGCGCAGGTAGATCATTGGTTGCACCCAGAAAAGTTCCCATCGGGGACCCTGTGTTGCTAAAGTAAGTAGCCATCAGGGCTGTTGGATTTCATTAAGGCTGAATGTTAATCCCCGGGGTTTCCTGGGAGACTTGGGTATTCTGAGACGTAGTTTATCCCTAGACAATGTTAGCTGGATTGGCCTTCAGGGTCCGCTTCTTTCGAGTGGGAGGCTCAAGTTCGACAAACCTTTTTGGATTGGGGGCTGATCTAAGAATTCTTTTGAATCGGGCTGGTGAAAATGATCCAATCCTGCTAAAGGTCTGCTTCCTAAAAATATGGCTTGGGGAACATTCATATGGTGTAAAATATAAATCCTAAGAGGGGGATGAGCTCATGCCCTCCTTCTAGTGCCAGTTTCTGTTGACAGGGATTTGTCCACCAATAGAGATAAGTTGTCACCAGGTACTGGGGTACTGGCCAACTTCACCTGTAAAGGTTGTTTGGAGAAACAATATTTTTTGGGCCTTCAAGAACTTGAGAGTTGGGTCTTGACAGTGTGGGGGCTCAGTTGGGAGTGTGACTATTTTGTTTAGGGGGATAGCTAGTTATCTCGGCTCATCTACTTCGGGGATTTAGGTAAGTGAGGCTTCCTACAAGCATTCACAAGTTACCAAATAACTTCAAAAGATACATTAGGGTTAGAAATATTCCATCTACTTATAGTTTATGCCAAATATTCAAAACATCAACCATGCTCTAACATGCTACACTAAATACTAAATAAACATAGAACCAACAGTTCATAATCATCCAATAGCGAGGAAAAAGAAGGTTGTTAATCTACTTAAAACATTAGAGCAAGGGACATAAGGAACATACAACACAAAAAGAATGTTAATCCATAGATCAGAATGCTAACAACATAATTGAGAGAATCCTTCCTTCTTCATTAACATATTTCCAGCCAGCGCTGGTGCGTAAAATAATGGTGGCTCCAAGGGAGCATCTAACTACTGAGATCTTCTAACAACTAAGGAGCATTGAGCTCTGCAGCAAAGAACTAAAAAATTGAAAATGCTATAGCTATGGACTAGAAAATCATCAATTTTGTCGACCCTTGGAATGAGGTTAGACTTATTATTTATACATAAGTTTTCCCTAAACTTATCCTAACTTACTTTACACTTAAACAATATAATACAATTTTTGGTGGCTGGTACTACCTGCACCACGCTACAAAGACCTTGAGATGGAAAAGGTCTGACATGTAAGAAGAATAAGACAAGAAAGGAGGAGTGAAAGAATCAACCTCGAGAAGAGGGATGGAGGGAGAAAAGAAGAAATCTAATCCCCTAGGGATCGAGGCTACGTGCCTCATCAATGTGAAAATGGCTCACTGTCTCTGATGTGCCAGGTGTTATGTTGGAGTGGCACCTTGGGAAGACCACCTGTTAGAGCCATCTTGTTGAGACGATGTGTACTGCTGGAGTCACCCACCTCCTGACATCCTTATTAACTAATTTAAAAGTGACCGGTCAGCTTTGGGAACCGGGACATTGGTCACTTAAAGAGTAAAAAATTATGGGATCCGGAAGCTTGCTCCCAAAGAATTAATAAATATAAAATACATCTTCCTGTAATCATCCCTAGACCTAGAGAATTTCATTATTCCTTGGTATCATTGAAGGTTTCTAGGAGCCGGGTGATTCCATCTTCGTCAATATCTTTGAGGCCGACCCGGTGGTACTTGGCCACCTCCACCTGCTTGTCGAGATCTAGAACATTTTCTTTAGAATCTGCGGCCATCTTTTCCATGTCATGACCTTGGAGCACCATGCGAGTTAGCCGTGTCATTTTTGCTCCATCTATCCCCTCCGGGGATTGATATCGAGATTCCATTAGCTTGTCAAATTTTCCCACAATGTATTCCTCTGAAATACATGTTTCAGTACTAAAAGGATCAACTCTGGAGACCTTCAAAATGAATGACTTATATAAATTAAAAGAATATTTAACTTCTTGGACTTTGTCATGCAAGGCCCCTACCAGTTGCTTGATTACCTCCAATGTGAGGTCAAGTCTGGAGTGCTGGGTCCAGACAAAGTCAAAAGACTCCTCTCCCAAAATTGCGGCCTCAGAGACAACTTCTTCTCTGATACTAATGAGCTCTGCCAACTTAGCCTTCCATTCTTCATACTTTTCAATGTCCCCCTCCCAGATGGAGACAGTAGTTTTGGCCTAGTGTAGGGTATTGCTGGCCCCATATAAGTTTGGGAGTGTGGATACTAAGAAATGCCAGACATTTCCCACCTGTTTGGTAATCCATTCATCAATCACCTGGGCCTTTCTCTTCATATCCCGTAGTGAATCTATGTCACCCTAAGGGAGTGGTGTCCTGGATGTGGAGACTTCTGGGGAAATGGCAGTAATCGGCTGCGCAAGCTCTGTCAGCAGCCCCATGAGGTTTGCATTCTTTTCCTTTTTTGCCCTGAATTTCTGGGCCTCCTTTTCATAGCGGGCCTCTACCACCTTGGCCGCTTCTTTTAACAAGTCTAGTTCACCTTGTTTCCCTCTCTTCCCTAGAGATATTTTGGTGATGGCATATTCATCAACCTTTTCTATTGCTTTGTCTGCGTCTGGGGAAGGTGTTACAATCACCGCAACTGTATCTCCACCCAGCCCAGTCTGAAGAGTATGGGCTATCTAAGCTTTCTTGGCCTTGGGAGGATTCTGTGCCTATGCCATCATCTCCACCAAGGAGAGATGGACCTTGGGTGTTACGGTGGGCCTTCCTCTTCCGGGACTCCACCAACCATCATGGTGGTATCGGTGGCCTTATAGCTAGAATTTGTTCCTATAGTCCCCCTCTGGGGTCTTGTTGTGTCTCCCCAGTATTCTGAGCCATTTCTAACTCCTTTCCTACATTCTCAGGCTCACCAAAAATATTTATTTCAATAGTACTTGTGTCATTTTCCCCGATGTCTGCACCTTTAGAATTGTTTAGATCAACGTCTGTTTCTTCGGGGTTCTGTTCCCCACCTTACTACTGTTCTTTATTAGCCCCTTCTGCTAGAATATTTTCTCCTGTTGGTGCATATTCTGGAAGTGGTGGAGGTAGTGGGCCAAGAAATATAGCATTTGGGCCGCTGTGATTACCTCACCAAATGTTACTCTTGGAGGCGGCGTTTGGAGCATGGCAGTTGGGGTTACGGTTGGTCCCATGGGTCCGGTTTCCCCAACCGATGCCATTTGCCTGTCCTATGTTTTCCTACTCTTTGTGGTCCCTATAATCTATATCTCTGGGACATTAGAGATGTCTACCTATTCTTGTTCTTTTTCTTCTTCTACCCAGGCTCCCTGTTCTTGGGTAGCTTCTTGTTCCGGGACCTCTTCTTCCTGTGTGACAATCTCTTCCACCGACTTTGTGATATCTCCCTGTAGATTCCCAAATTTATCAGTCCCAAATACATCATCAAATTCATGTGGAGGGGAGGTCTCTGGGATATCTTTGGGTCTTATTTCTGGCTCTGGGGAGTCAGAAGAAACAATTTGTATTTCTTGGATGCTTGGCATCCCAAGTTTAGGCTCCACCTTTGGCTGAGGATTGGTCTTCTTTTTCTTTCTCCTAGTTACCAAAGGGGGCCTTGCATCTATCATAGCAGCCTGCTCCTCCTCCACCATGGTCCCTATAGCTTAGACCATCAATGCTTCCAATGAAGGGGAAGAGGGAAGACGGACGGGTCCAGTCATACGTATCGGGGTGGCCAGCTGGGTGATCAATTTTTCTTTCATCTGTTGGGTGGCTGCCAACGTCTCTTGCATTTGTTCCATTGTGGGGGTCATAGATGGGGTCCCCATTATCCTTTTTCCTCTATCCTCCTCTTGTGAGGAGGTTCTGGCCCCAGAAGTTGAGCCCCACACAAACGGACCAACTTTACGTGTGCTTCTTGGGTATGCCTTCTTAAAATATGCGTGGCTGCGTTCAACCATGTCGTGGGTAAGATCCTCAATTGTTGGACCTTCTTGGGCATTCTGGTCTACTGGGGGAGAGCCATTTTCTCTACTCCCTTTTATTTTATATTGTGGGTCCATAGTGGACCCAGTGTCTGAGAAGTCATCCAGGAACTTTTGAAGCTTCAACCTCTCCATCATCCCCATTGTCATTCGGATGAAGTGCCGGCTCTGAAATTCAAAGTCATCCTAGCAATCTTCCCAAAAATCATCCATGTGAAATGCATGGGGCTCTGATACCAGGGGAAGTTCTGTTGTTATTTTTCATAGCGGATCAAAGTTCTTTTGCGTCAGATAGAATTATGTTAAGCCCAAACTTTGAAGCTCGTTGTTCGCCTGCTTAGCCATGGGCAGACTAAAAGAATAGTTCCCACATGTGATTGGGATTGGAAAATTTGTTACCTTCTTCACTGTGAAGAGGGTGTGTAGCTCTAAGATTTGCTGACAGTATTCCAAAAGAATTATTTTGTTCCCACAATGCTTGGGTAACAAATAGGGTTTCCCAGAGAAGCCGGTCACCTGAATATAGGTACGTTGCTGAAACTGAATGTGATAGTGGCCATAAATTTTGAACAAATCCATTTCCTCCTTAAAAAGGTGGTACCTAACATCTTGGGTAGGTGTGAGGAGATTGTAGTAAATAAAAGCGTCATTTACTCGACAGATGCTAAGGAAACTAGCCTCCCATTAGACTTGTGGGAAATAATCCCAAGGAGCATTCTGGCCCGGGCTGACCTCGAGTATACCTATAGTGAGTAGCCCATTTGTGATGGGGCATTTTTGTGCTAATGCCCATAGAACATAGGATGTCACATAAAACTTAGAGTTCCAGGTGACCTAGAGGAACTGGGAGTCTACATGGTTTGAGATGATGGTGGCCCAATCAAAATACTATTTGCCGGAGGAGACGCCCAGCAAGAAGTAGTACATCCACACTGAGAATTCTTGGGCATGGGGCTATCTAAAGATCCTACATAATGCTATGATCCCCATCTATATACTTTCCTTGAATTATAATTGGGGGATCTCTAGCTTCATCCTTTTGGAGTCTTTCTTTGGCAACTTAAGCCAATTATTGATCAAATACTTCCGAGCCATGTGTTCCAATTCTAGAAATTTCCCCAAGGCCATGGACCAGGTGAGGATGATTGCTTCATCAAAATAGAGAATCCCTAGACCCTCCTGAAAATTTGTGGCATCCAAAGATACCATGGGGGTTGGATATCCGGTCGGGATTGAGGCAGCAAGCATGATGGCTCGAACAGATGAATTGTAGTGTGCAGCCAGAGTAAGAATAAGTTTCGGGGCTTGCACGGAGTAGGGGAAGAAAGAAACTTTGAGAATCTCAAAATTTTGATATTGATGGCCAATGGGTCTCCAACCATTCATTGGATACACATCATTTTTACCAGGTCCTACATTTTTGTCCACATTCCGACGCTGGTGTCAGTAATCAACTGAACCTTGGAATCAATCTTTGATCCCGTGATAGTGTTTTCCTTCAAGTACTTCATGGTTAGTGGGAGATTTTCCATGGCCCTCTCAATCTTAGTCCTGATGGCTTCCCTGGTGACTCCCACAGTGGGGAGATCTGGACTCCTGGGTGGAGAAGATGCGGATGCCTCTTACATGATTAATGAGTTTGATGTTGGCAACCTACAAAGCAAGACAACCGTCAGAATTTATACAAGATAAAACATTACTCTGGGCTCCAAAGATCTTACTATCGCATCACATCTTCACCTGAAAAGTTAGTTCATGTCAAAATCTGGAAAATATATGCATATAATGGAGACTTAGGAATTTGACCACTATCCGGGCCCCTGGGGATTCCAGCACTTATGATGAAAGTGGGATAGGGGCCGAATGAGGACAGAGGAGTTGGAGTCTGGAAAACCAAACACTGGGTGACATGGCTGGGAGATGAGCCATACTAGGCTGAGGTGGATGTCATTTGGTCATGTAATAAATGGGAGTTATGGAAATAACGCCGACAACTGTCTGAACATGCACAAAGCGAAAGCCACTTGGCTAGACTTGAATGCATGCATGGGAAATTAATTTTCCATTAAGACTGCCATGACAAAGGAGAGATAAAACCACCATGGTTCAAACCAACAAGGAGCCGAGTTTGAACCAGGTGGTATTCTACCATGTGGGTGAGCTCGCAAATTTAGGACAACATGGACAAGGGCGTGGTGAGCTCAACACGAAACTAGAAGGATATACACCAAAAATATGGTAAAATACAGAGGGCCAAGGGCCAAAACATATACACAACTTACATACATTTACATAATATACAAAAGAACCACAACATGCACAGGAAACCAGCCTTAAATTACAACTGCGCAGAGGGCAGAAAGCCCTCTACCAGTGCCAACCCACCAATGGGAGGTGACCAAAAACAAGACCAAGGACAAAAATCGCAAATAGAACTCAAAACAAGCAAAAAAAAAAAAGGAAACAAAACCCAAAAAGCAAACAAGAACTGGAAAACCAAAAACCAGAGAACGCAAGATGAGGGCTTACCTGGAACATGAGAAATGCAAGAAGGATGAATGTTAAAATGTTCTGCAACAAGCTAACCTTAAAAACCACCACTAGCATGCACTGTAAACCACTGGTAAAATTCCACTAAACGTCAGGATCAAAAGCTTGTTTAATCGCCTTGATTCACCTTAATCGCTCTGAATTCTCTAAGTGTTTGATCGTGGTAAATGTGAAAATGATAGGTAACTTCTATTTATACCCTTAGGGTAAAAATGCATTTTGTTCCTTCCGCAAACCCTAGAACTTGCAAACCTTTGGACTCCGGGCCCAGGGATTCCATGCGACCATACCCTCTCGCGAAAGAAGATATGATGGCAAAGAATCCTAGAGTTCAGAATCTAGCTCTAGAAGAGATAAAAAAACTCTGAGACTGGGTCTCAGAGACACAAGAAGACATCAGCAAAATAAAGACACCCTCATGGAAGAAAATCCCAGAGGGAAAACAAAGAAAAACCAAGAAAAAAAACAAGGCAAGAGAAAAAGCAAAAAGGGGGACCCAACATTTTGCCTACAAAATGTAGGGACGGGTATGCAGGCCATAACACAATGATGTTTGGTTATGGCATAAAAGGTTGTGTCATGTAAACTTTGATAACTTGGTAATCATAGGTAAATTGAAAAAGGTTAGAGGGTTTCCTAAGTTAGAGAAACCTGAAAATGCTATGTGTAAGCAATGTCAACTAGGAAAAATGACTAAGTCTAGTTTCAAGAGTAAGACTCATACTTTAGAGGAAATTCTGGAATTATTTCATACTGACCTCTGTGGTCCCATTGGAGAGAAAAGTTACTGTGGAGCTAGATATTTCATTCTATTTGTTGATGATTATTCTAGGTTGATGACTATGATATTTCTTAAGGAAAAATCTGACGCATTCAAGTTATTTAAGTGGTACTTGGCAAAAGTTGAAAAGGAGACAGGTAAAAGTTTGAAATGTTTGAGATCTGATAGAGGAGGCGAGTTTACTTCTAATGAGTTTAATAGTTTTTGCAATGACTAAGGCATAAAAAGACAGATGTCTGCACCTAGGACACCACCACAAAATGGTATTGTTGAATGCAGAAACATATCTATCATGGACCGTGCAAGAAAACTAATGATGGAGAAAAAAGTTGCATAGAAATATTGGAAAGAAGCTGTAAGTACTACAGTCTATACCCTGAATAGAGTACAAGTGAGGAAAGGTACTAATGCTACACCTTATGAACTTTGGTATGGATATGCACCTAGAGTAAGATATTTCAAAGTTTTTGGAAGCAAATGTTTTATACTAAAGGACAACAGAAATGGAAAACTTGATGCTAATGAAGAGGAAGGTATATTCCTTAGATATTCAACTAAAAGCAAAGCATACAAGTGTTTGAATTATAATACTAACAAATTTGTGGAAAGTGCAAATGTTAGAATTGATGAATATGCAGAAACAAATGAAGTTGAAAGTACACAAGAACCTGAAAGTTAAAAGTCATTTGTCTATCTAGATGAGGAAGATTCTAATGCATTACCTGAACCTGTGAGTGAGGCTACTGAGAAACAGCTAGCACCTGTCGAGTCACAGAGTGGAGTTGCCGAGCAACAAGACGTGAATTCCAAGCTATCTAATGGAGATGCCGAGTCACAGAATCAACCTACATTGAACAGGAACAATGAATCTGAAGCAAAACATGAACCTAATCTAGCAAAGTATGTGAGGAGGCACCGCAATCCTGATCAAATCATTGGATCAAAGGATTCTACAGTTATGACATGAAGTAAGTTGAGAGATGGTACATGTATGTTATGTGATTTTGAGCCTAAAAAAGTAAAAGATGCTTTAGAAAATGAAGATTGGATACAAGCCATGAATGAAGAAATTGAACAAATTGAAAAGAACAAGACTTGGACACTTGTACCTAGGCTGAAAGACAAAAATGTAATTGGTACTAAGTGGGTATTCAGAAATAAGCTGAATGAACATGGAGAAGTGACAAGAAACAAAGCTAGACTGGTATGCAAGGGTTATGCACAAGAGGAAGGAATTGACTATGGTG